>CM055064.1:27608891-27780053 GCA_029204045.2 Tillandsia leiboldiana
GAGGCTTGGTGGCGGCGTGTGCGGCCTGCTGGTCCGTCTGGGACACAGATTCTTCCTTGGGCGGAGTTCCGCAGACTTCTTTTGGGGGCCTTCTTTCCTGAGAGTGTACGTCAGAGACTGGAGGAGCAGCTGAGGAATCTCCGCCAGGGGATAGGCCCGTGCATGTGTACATAGCTAACTTCAATCAGCTGTTGGCTAGTATGCCTCACGTGGCCAGGGATGAGGCTCACCAGGTTACATGTTTGAGCGGGGGCTGCAACCGGGACATTTATCAGCTTGTTCGCTCCCGCAGATTGCAGACATTAGAGGGCCTCGATGGAGCAGGCGTTATAGTTGAGTCTGGAGAGGTAGTTATGGGATGAGGTGGCTCCAGCCCCCGCTAGGGACTCCTGGGGCGAAGCGCCCCGGCGCCGGGTGGATGAGGGGCAGTCAAGTAGGCAGGGACCCCCGAGACCCCCACGATTCCTATCCTCAGGTCGTGGACGCCAGGGGCGCCAGAGACCTGGATCATCTCATCAGTCTTCGCAGCAGCGTCGTCCGCCTCGACCTCAGCAGTCATCTCAGCAGCAGCAGACTTCGCGGCAGCCCCGTCAGGAGCGATGTGTCTTTTGTGGAGGGCCGCACTTACCGATGCATTGTCAGCAGAGACACGGCCGTTGTTTCCGTTGTGGACAGGCCGGTCACATTCAGAGTTCATGCCCCAGGGCAGGTCCTCCAGCTCCTTCCGCGGCCTCAGCACCTTCTGCTCCTCACATGACAGCAGGGCCTTCTGTGGCCTATGGTAGGCCTGATCAGGCTTCTTCCTCTTCGCGACAGTCAGAGCGACGTCCCCCGGCGCAGAGCGGGCGAGTCTATGCCGCCCAGGTTGAGGATGCTTCAGCAGCCGATCATGTCGTCGCAGGTACTATTTTGATTTCTGCAGTTCGTACTCATGCTCTTTTTGATACCGGTGCATCGCATTCATTTATTACTAGAGCATTTGCATCCCTACATGGTATAGAGGTAGTTTCATTAGCGCATTCATTACAGGTTCAGATTCCAGGCCATGTCTTGCATGTCGAGGAGTGTTGTAGGGATTGCCCGGTACAGTTGGGACCCTGGGTCCTGCCGGCAGACTTGCTCGTCTTGCGGCAGCTCCAGGATTCGACGTGGTACTTGGCATGGATTGGTTAGCTCGGTATTTCGCCACCATTGACTGCAGAGAGAGGACGGTGACCCTCCGCGAGCCGGGACAGGAGGTGTTCATTTTCAGAGGCTGCCAGAGTACCTTATTTGCCATGACTATTTCTTCGACGAGAGCCCGGCGGATGATGAGTAGGGGTTGTACCGCCTTCCTGGCGACGGTTGTGGAGGTGCCTACGGCGGCACTGGGACTCGAGGATATTCCTATTGTCCGCGAGTTCCCAGATGTGCTTCCCCTCAGAGTTGTCGACCATGCCGCCGGAGAGGGAGATTGAGTTTGTGATTGATGTGGTTCCAGGAACCGCACCTATCTCGAAGGCACCCTATAGGATGGCACCTGCCGAGCTGAGAGAGCTGAAGGCCCAGTTGCAGGACTTGATGGATGTGGGCTTTGTGAGGCCCAGTGTATCTCCGTGGGGAGCGCCTGTTTTATTTGTGAAGTAGAAGGATGGGTCGCTTCGATTATGTGTCGACTACAGAGAGCTGAATAAAGTGACCATCCGGAACAAGTACCCCCTTCCACGGATTGATGATCTGTTTGATCAGTTACAGGGAGCGTCTGTGTTCTCCAAGATTGATCTCCAGTCAGGTTACCACCAGTTGAGGGTGAGGGCCGAGGACATCTCCAAGACGGCTTTTAGATCCCGGTATGGGCATTATGAGTTTACTGTTATGCCTTTTGGTCTAACTAATGCCCCTGCCGCATTTATGGATTTAATGAACCGGGTATTTCAGCCGTACTTGGACCGGTTTGTCGTTGTGTTCATTGACGACATCCTGATTTACTCCCGAAGTGATATAGAGCATGAGGAGCACTTGAGGATAGTGCTGCAGCTTCTGCGAGAGAAGAAGCTGTATGCCAAGTTAAAAAAGTGCGAATTTTGGCTTCGGGAGGTTGCATTTCTAGGCCACATTGTATCAGCCGCAGGAGTGGCAGTGGACCCGACGAAGATTGATGCAGTTCGGGATTGGCCTAGACCGACGACGGTTACTGAGGTCCGTAGCTTTCTTGGATTAGCAGGTTATTACCATCGGTTTGTAGAGGGCTTTGCGAAGCTCTCTACTCCCCTTACCAGTTTGACCAGGAAGGGGATTAAGTTTGTGTGGACTGAGCGGTGCCAAGAGAGTTTTGAGGAGCTCAAGAGGAGATTGATCTCGGCACCTGTTCTAGCACTACCAGTGATGGGCGATGGATTTGTGATTTATAGTGACGCCTCTCACAGCGGCTTGGGATGTGTTTTGATGCAGCATGGTAGGGTAATTGCTTATGCTTCACGGCAGTTAAAGGATTATGAGAAGAATTACCCTACTCATGATTTGGAGCTTGCAGCCGTGGTATTCGCGCTGAAGTTGTGGCGGCATTACCTCTACGGGGAGCACTGCGAAATTTACACAGATCATAAGAGTTTAAAGTACTTGTTTACTCAAAGGAACTGAATTTGAGGCAACGCCGGTGGTTGGAGTTATTAAAGGACTATGATGTGAGCATCCTTTATCATCCCGTCAAGGCCAATGTAGTAGCAGATGCTTTGAGTAGGAGGTCAGCACAGAGCTTGAGCATGTTGATTACACAGCAGCCACCGCTTGTAGAGCAGTTGAGACGCCTACAGATAGAGGTAGTATCCCCTGGGGTCTCTGCTAGACTCATGTCCATGGTCTTGCAGCCCACTCTGTTGGACAGGATTAGAGAGACACAGAGTGAGGACCCCCACTTGACGAGGATTAGATCGCAGATTCTGGCCGATCAGATAGGGGATTTTGCAGTGGATAGCTCGGGAGTACTGCGGTACAGGGACCGAGTATGTGTGCCTATGGACACTGAGCTCAGAGATCAGATTTTGAGGGAGGCCCATTATACACCTTATACCATTCATCCAGGTGGTACTAAGATGTATAAGGACCTCAAGGCACATTTTTGGTGGCCTGGAATGAAGCGGGATATTGGAAGATTTGTGGCTCATTGTTTAACTTGTCAGCAAGTGAAGGCGGAGCACCGTGTTCCTGCTGGCAAGTTACAGAGTCTTCCAATTCCCGAGTGGAAGTGGGACCACATCACCATGGACTTCGTCACGGGACTGCCGAGGGCGCAGAGTGGGGCCGATGCTATATGGGTTATCGTTGATAGACTCACCAAGTCTGCACACTTCTTGCCTGTACAGATGACTTGGTCGTTGGATCGTCTGGCACAGTTGTATTTGGATGAGATAGTGAGGATGCACGGTATACCCGCCTCGATCGTATCAGACAGGGACCCGAGGTTTGTATCACGTTTCTGGGGGAGTCTACATTCAGCCTTGGGGACCCAGCTCAGATTTAGCACTGCATTCCACCCACAGACCGATGGACAGTCGGAGCGCACCATACAGACTCTCGAGGACATGTTGAGAGCATGCGTGATGGATTTTGGAGGAGGGTGGTATCGGCACTTAGCACTGGTTGAGTTTGCGTACAACAATAGCTATCAAGCGAGCATTCAGATGGCTCCGTTTGAGGCGTTGTATGGACGCAAGTGCCGGTCGCCCCTGCATTGGAGTGACGTGGGTGAGAGGAGGACTTTGGGACCGGAATTATTGTTGGAGGCGGAGGAGAAGGTCCGATCAGTTCGCCGACACCTCGAGATAGCCCAGAGTCGTCAGAGGAGCTACGCTGATACTCGACGGCAAGACCTAGAGTTTCAGATTGGGGATCATGTCTTTTTGAAGGTCTCGCCTTCGAAAGGGGTCAGGAGATTCGGAGTTCGGGGGAAGCTCAGTCCCCGCTTCATTGGACCCTTCGAGGTACTTGAGAGGATTGGCCCAGTGGCTTATAGGGTTGCCCTTCCACCACGCCTGGCCGGAGTTCATGACGTCTTCCACGTCTCGGCTTTGAGGAGATATGTTTTCGACCCTTCGCACGTGATCGACTTCACTTCCTTGGAGATTGGCGAGGATCTTGGTTATGAGGAGCGCCCGTTGCGAATTCTTGCTCGTGAGGAGAGGGAATTGCGCAACCGGGCCATTCCGTATGTGAAGATCCTGTGGAGCAATCACGAGGAGCGAGAGGCTACTTGGGAGCTGGAGACGGTGATGCGGGATTCATACCCTTTCCTGTTCGAGACTTCCGGTTGAGGTACGTCTGTTGTTCTTTCTTTGTTTCGGGGACGAAACTTCCTTTTAGTGGGGGAGGATGTAGAGACCCTAAACCCCGTGCAGCTTTCCTGGTGAATCCACTGTTTACAACACCTAGTGTTGGTGTATCTGGTCCATGGTGCATCAAGGGGATGCCACAGATGGACCCAGTGTGTTATCTTTTACTGTGTTGGCTTTCGGCTGCATTTGCCGAAATTTTTATAAGGATTTAGGCCAAACAGAGGTTGGAATTGGATTCAGCACGGAAAAACGCTTGAAAACGGCTATTTGCTTGTTAAATTTGGAGTCCGGATGACCAAAAACGGGCTTCCGGAAGTTTTCGGAACTTTTTGGTGCACGGGGGTGTTGGTGGACCGCCGGCTGCCACGTGGCGGCCTGTAATTGGCCGGTTCGCGACGTTCGGTCGACGGAGCGGCGCGGCCGGGTGCATGAGCCCGGCGCAGGACACGTGGCAGGCGGGGATTTGCTGGCCTTGGATGTGCGGTTCACTGAGTTTGACCGGCGGGTGCACTGTTTGAGCGCCGGTGCAGGAATCCTGGGCGGGACCACGTGTCGGTCTCCGATTGGCGGGCGCTGGGGGGCTCGGTCCACGTAGTTCCCCGCGCGGGTGCATAGACCCGGCGCAGGGACACGTGGCGGCAGCTGAGTGGCGGGCTCAGTTCGCGCGGCGCACGCGATGCGTGGGGACCCGCCTCGGGACAGTGGGCGCACAGGGGGGCGCTGACGCGGCTGTCGGCCGCACTCGAGTGCGCCACGCGTCGCAACGCGAGCGGTGGCCGTACTCGAGTGCGCCACGCGTCAGCGTGCGGTTGGGGGGCCGTACCTACCCCGCTGACCGCGGGACGGCCACGTGGCGCTCTGCGGGTCGTCGGCACCGCTGTTCCCTGTTGCGGGGTGACGTGGCGTCACCTGGGAGTTTCGGGCGCGTCGGACGGGGTCTGTCCGACCGGATTTCCGGGCGCAAGGCGCCCGAATTCTGCGCCCGGAAACCCGGCCCACTTCAGCTTGGGCCCAGCCTATAAATAGGCTTCTTGGGCTTCTTCTTAGCCTTTTTTCTCTTCTTTTCCCTGTGAAGCCTTCAGAGAAGTTCTTCCCCACACCGAGCTTTACTCTTTGGAGGAATTTGAGGTTTTTCAGAGGCACGTATCCCGAGGCTAACTATTTTTCGAAGCGGCGCGACGCTTGTTCATCTTCGACCCGCTTCGTCCCTCTGCAGTGTTTGGGCTCTCCCGACTCACCCCGACCTCCTTTTTCGACGATTTTTGCGCCATCGGATTCTAGACAGGTAGGACTTCAACTCCTGTGTTTTGAGCTACCTCGATTTCCGTGATGATCTTAGAGTTTTCCGAGCTCCCTTTTGACCCCTTTTTCTTCGCGGATATTTGGACAGCACTGCGGTGTTCTTGCTGTAGCTTTGCGCACAGGCATCGGATCAAGACGATTCAAAAGGAAAAATTCATCTACTCTTCGCAAGGAATCTCCTGGATTTTTTTCAGATTTTTCTGGATTTTGCACGAAGGTGAGAATCTCCTTTTCCTGCGGTTTGTTGTTACAGGAATTTGGTACAGTTTGGTTTGGGGTGCTTCCCTTGCCGGATTTTTATCTCAGCGTAGATGACTCCGTTTTGGACGTGCAGGTACTTGTTTCGAAGCTATCGACGCGTAGAACACTGGGGTATTTTATCTGGAATTTATCGAGCACTTTCTGCAGGTGAATTATTGGCATCTCTGCGGCTGAATTTTCAGCATGGTATCTCTTGGCAGATTTTGGGAGTTAAGCGTTTTAGTAACCTTGTGTTGTACCCAGGGGCTGTTGGGCTGTGCTGGACCTGTTAGATTTGGAGTTGCAGTTTTCCTGGTATTATCAGCTGTAGGACTTGGACTGATCAGCGCATCAGGTGGGTGACCTCTTTTCAAGATCAGCGGACTGTGGACTAATTCTAACTTTAGGGACTTGCATATTTTAATGTTTGATGTCCAGCATGCTAGAAGGCGTGAATTGATGTTCCTGTTATAGTTAGATGATCCGTTGATTATTATTATCTTGCTCCCTACAAGCTGTTGTTTATTATTTATCTTGGAACTTGACCTAGCACCACTGTCACATGTTGCATGTTCAGCCAGACTGTAGAAAACCTCAACTTGGGCTAGGTTTTATTGCTCTAGACATTCCCACATCACTTTTCTGTATATCACTCTGGACTTAGAGTTCTCCTCCCCCAAGTAGTGGGTCGAGAGGTCGGATTATTGTGGGATGCTTTTACACTCGTGTCTGGGGACCGAGTGGAGTTGTTAGCAGTCTGTAGACCAGGTTTCCTTGGGAAAGTGACTTGGGTTGTAGATTTGAGATCTTGAGAGCTATTTTGAGTGACAGTGAGTCTCGGCTGTGCAGTTTTCCAGCCTGTGTGTGAGACAGTGTTCCTTTGGTTTCAGTCGATCTTGTTGATCGAGGATTTGGATTATAGCCTGCATGAGCCACATTTGAGCTCGACAGAGATGCGCGGATACTTTCCTCGGTGGGGTCGCTCCCCTCGAGAGCCACTCCGGAGTTGGGCCTGTTCTTCTATCGCGACTTGTCGACGCAGTGTTCCCTCTGGCTGGGCCAGTTAGTGGCAGTCACGGACACAGTCCCTCTTGCTGGGCCAGTTAGTGGCAGTCACGGACGCCCTACGTAAGTCCGGTCCCCCGGGACGTGACGGCAGTAGGTAGGCGCAGGTTTGACTGGACCCTATGCGGCAGTCAGTTGAGATTGGGTGATTCGAGTCGAGAGCTAGTTGTAGCATCATGTTCTTTCTGTCCCACTTTTGAGCATCTAGATAGAGGCATAGTAGCTGTAGAGATTACTTTACCAGCTTTTCCCTTTCCGCACTGCTTGTTACTTTTTGCCTCTAGTGGACTTAGTGGGCAGACCGTCGGGCTTGTGAGGTCCTGGAATCCCCCGCGTAGGGTTGCTGGTTGTTGGGCAGCTTTCGGTCGCCGTTGGGGGTGTTGGTGCGTGTGTTGGGGGCCCAGAAATGGATTTGTGATGCAATTTGGGATTTGCTTGCATCACTGGAGGCCTGCGTAGGTTGCGCGCAATTTGGACACAAGTGGTGGACTTCGGGCTTAAATTGAGACCCCGTGGGAAGTTGGAGGACCCGTCGGGTGTTTAGAAGTGTTTTCGCGCGATTCAGATGTCAAAATTAGACTCCGGGTGAAGTCCGGATAAAAGTTTACCTCTCCGGTCGCCTTCGGGAATTTTTAGAGTTGGAATTGGGCAAATCGGACTTTAAAAATGGACCCGGCGCGAAAATCGGATCGAGTGGGCATTCGGCAAATTTTCGGGTGAGAATTTGGAGAAATGGACATCGTTTTTGGATTCAGCGCGCGAAATCGCTAAGAATGGACTATTTACTTGTTGGTTTTGGAGCCCGGATGAAGTGCGCGTTTTTCGAGGCATCACGGCACGAATCTCGAGGCGAGGCGAGGCAAATCCCGAGGAGTGCGGCTCGCGGATCGAGGCGGGCGCGCGGCTCGAGGAGCGTGCGGCGCGGCAGGGGGGGCGCACTGGCGCTTCGGCGGGAATCGCGCAGGGGCCGCCACGTGGCGGCCCCCCGTTGGCGCCCGCGCGGGAGCACGTGGGCGCGCCCGTGTCACGCGGCCGTGTCCCGCGCCTGCGGGCGGCAGCGTGTCACGCGCCCGTGTGGCGCGTGAGCTGCGCGCCCGCGTGGCGTGCGGGGATACGGCCACGTGGGCGCGCGCCTCCTTGCCTGGGCCTGGTGCACCCGGGCGGGTGCGGTGGACCGGCCGGTGCACCGTGGACCGGTGCACCGTGGACCCGCCTTCTCCCCTCTCCCTTTTTTCCTCTTCTTCTTCCTCCCCGCAAGCCACCTTCTTCCCTTTCTTTCTTTCTTCTGCACCCGAGAGCGAGAGGGAGTGAGGGAGGAGGTTGTGGGAGTTGGCGTTTCGCGTCGCGGGCCTCGTGGAGCGCGCGAGGCTTCCGATGGGGGCGTTGCGGCGACGGCGGCGCAGTCGGGTAGGTCCCGTGTGTTGGTTTTACTGTATTTTTGTACAGTTTTTGGGGCGATCTTTTGGACTGTAATTAACCCTCTTGCTCTTTTCTGTGTTGGGCACCGTGCACCGTTTTGCTTGCGGACTCCGGCACCGTGCACCGTTTTGCGTGCGGACTCCGTTTTGCGTGCGGATCCTGGCACCGTGCACCGTTTTGCGTGCGGACTCCGGCACCGTGCACCGTTTTGCGTGCGGACTCCGTTTTGCGTGCGGATCCTGGCACCGTGCATCGTTTTGCGTGCGGACTCCGGCACCGTGCACCGTTTTGCGTGCGGACTCCGTTTTGCGTGCGGATTCCGGCACCGTGCACCGTTTTGCGTGCGGACTCCGGCGCCCTGCACCGTTTCACGTGCAGACTCCGTTTTTGGTGCGGACTCCGGCAGCGTGCTCCGTTTTGCGTGCGGACTCCGGCGGCATGCTCCGTTTTGCGTGCGGACTCCGACGGCGTGCCCCATTTTGCGTGCGGATCGCGTGGAGGCCAATTGCAAGTGTCTACGAGCAATTGGTGGCAAATCGAGGTGGGTGGCCTTATCTCCAAGTTTTATGGACTGTACAGTATTTCTACTGATGTAGGACTATGCATGATAGTTTATTTCATTGTGTAGTATGCCAGATTGTAGGAATTGTTATTCCTTTTATTATCTGTTAATATAGTTATTTTGGAACTTGACCTAGCACCCCCGTCATATGTTGTATGTGTAACCAGACTAGTAGAAAACCCTCACTTGGGCTAGGGTTATTTATGCTTAGACATCCACACTGTACCTTCATCCCTGGACATAGTGTTTTCTCGCCCGGGTAGTGGGCCGAGAGGTCGGGACTTGCTTTTAGTGCGGGATGCTTTTACACTCTTGCCTGGGAGCAGAGTGGAGTCTGGTAGTTGTACTGGGTTGCTTATCTGTGCCGGGAGCCGTTTGGGTAAACGGTAGTCCCGGGAGGTCTTGTTTCCCTGTTGTGCCGTCGTGGAGGGAGCCGACGCGCAGACGGCAGTCCCGGGCCGTCGAGTATCTTCCGGACCGTCTTGTTGGGAACCGTTGGGGTTGGCGGTGGTCCCAGGTCGTTGAGTGTTGTCCGACCTGTTTTGTTACCCTGAGTTATGGGTCGTTCCTGGCTGTGGAGTATCTCCAGCCAGTGAGCCTTGTGCTGCGAGCCGTTGGAGAGGCTAGTGTCACGTGTTTCGAGTTAGCCGAGCAGCTGAGTCGTCGAGAGTGCTCCGACTGTTGTGCGAGGTATTTGGGGATCTTGAGTCCTACCGTTCTGAGAGTGAGCGTGGTTTTTGACTAGCCTGCATATGCCAATGTTTGATACTCTATGCCGCGCCGTTCTACTCAGTTGGAATCGCGTCCTGAGATGCCGCTGTGGATACGATGGTTGGCCTGTTGAGGCAGTTTTGCGCGAGGGATGAGTTAGTAGGACAGGACGCCCCACGTAAATCCCGTCCTCATGTGGATGTGTGGTAGTGGGCAGGAGCGTTCCTAGTCGACGGGCGCAGGCTTGACTGGACCTTTGAGGTAGTCAGTTCGTTTGGGTCGTTTGAGCACCTTGGGTGCGAGTGGTCTCATTTACTTTCATCTGTTCCACTTTTTGGAGTATCTAGATAGAGGCATGGTAGCTGTAGAGTAGCTCCAGCTTTTCTTGTTTCAGTTTGCATTGCGTTGTTATCTTTGGCCTCTAGTAGACTTGGTGGGCAGACCGTTGGGCTTGTTGACGGCACCCACTGAGAACTACTGTGGGAAGTAGTTCTCACACCCGTCGTGGTGTCTTTTTCCCCAGGAACTTCTCCTCCTGTTCCTGTTGCTCCAGTTGCTGATCCTTCTGACCGAGGCGAGGGAGTCGCGAGTTAGTTCCCTACCCGTCATTGGAGTGTAGCGGTACCCCTTCAGAGGAGAGCTTCAGTAGATTAGTTTTCTTCTTTTTCCTCTGTTGAGAGACCTTTGTTGTGAGGTATAGAGTTGTACTTTATTTTACAGTTTGAGAGACTATTGTAGTGAGGATATTCTTGTATCGAGAGTCTGTACACTGATGTATTCATTGGAGATACCTCCCTTTTGAGTTTTTGTATCAGAGGACTTTGTATATGATAGTATTTGGGGAGATGGATATTGTATTATTTTCAGTTGTACAGTGGTTGGACTTCAGTTTTAGTCGTTTACTTTCAGCTCTGATATCTGTATCTCTGTAGTTGATTCTTTCTGCAGGTTAGACGCTTCGTCTGTACGGCAGTTTCCGTACAGATGGCGGATCTGTTAGTGAGCCCGGGTCGCAGTTCCGACCCCGGGGCGTGACAGGGCTTGTTGGCGGCACCCACTGAGAACTACTTGGGACGTAGTTCTCACACCCGTCGTGGTGTTTTTCCCCAGGGACTTCTTCTTCTGCTCCAGTTCCTGCCGCACCTGTTGCTGACCCGACTGATCGAGGTAAGGGAGTCGCGAGATAGATCCCTACCAGTTGTCGCTTGAGAGTAGATGTACCTCCCTACTTTTTGAGAGTTCTTGTCGAGTGACCTTGTAGTGAGGATTGAGTTGTACTCTTCTTATTTTGAGAGATATTTGTATTTTGGTGAGGACTCTGGTTGTATATTTTGTTAGAGTTGTATTTATTTTATCCAGCTTTTACTTTCAGCTCTGATATCTGTTTAGTGTAGATCTCTTTTGCAGGTTAGTCGCTACGTCTATACGGGGCTTCCCGTATGGGCGGCGGATCTGTTGGCGAGCCCGGGTCGCAGTTCCGACCCGGGGCGTGACAGTAGATGTGCTAATGGTTTTCAACTAACCCCTTTTCGCATGAGTATCCCTTTATTACTATCTGTTGCGACGAGTGTCTCGGTGCTCTATATCACACACCGACTTCGGTCTTTATGCTCATGGTTGCTTACACGCACACCAGCGGTTTGGCCACCGCATCGGTGTACTTTTTCGGAGAGGCGGTACGTTGACCCGTGTACTCCACAAGGTGACTTGGTCGGGGCCCCTTACGGTTACTTAAGGTGTCACGCCCCACTTCCCAGGGGGTCACCCATTCTAGAACTACTCTAGCTCTAGCACGCTTAACTCTCACAACCTCTTGGATCTTGCTACCATCCAAAATGCTATAGCCGGGTTAAGAGATTTAGTGCTATTATATCATTTATATATAGGACTAATCCAAATTCTGGGGGTGTCACATTCTTCCCCCCTTTAAGCCCTGACGTCCACGTCAGGCTCAAGCACACTCACAAGCACCAGGCGATGTGAGACTCATCTCGCTAGCCTTAGCCGACCTTGTGAGGAGCTGCACTCCACTCACAACGGTCATTAGCCGGGGAGCCTCGCTCTACCCGCTATATAACCCTGGCTCAGCCGATACTCATCTCATATTTCCGGCTGGTGAATGGCTCTGATACCAACCTAATCTGTCACGCCCCGGGTGTAAACCGGGACCAGGGCCCGTCTACAGATACGCCGTGCACACGGAATTTTTGCGTACACGAAGCGCCAGTAACCTGCTCAGATATAAGAGATAATAATAAGGAGCATAAAATAGAGTTGAACTAAAAACTAATACATCTCAGACTGAAACTGGAAATAAAATACAGTACATCTGTAAATATGATACATCTGTCTCTCCCAGCTCACCAAAATAAATACAACCTGTTGGCAAAAGCCAGTCCCAACAGTAAAAGTACAACCGTCTATGGAAACATGGGTACACCAACTGTCCAGCTAACTCGCTCATCCTGCCTCGAGATCTATCTACTCAGTCGTCCTCTCTCCTCGACCCGCCGCTGAAAGCCCAGCAGCACCCGCAGAAGACACTACAAAATAAGGGAGAAGAAAAAGAGGAAAGAAGAATGGGGGTGAGAACTACTAGTAAACCAGTAGCCTCCCCTAGTGGGTAAATCCTCAAACTCTGACACACCCACTAGGTGTCACGCCCCGGGGGTTTTGTTTTAGCGGAGACGATACACAAAAGTAAGCGTAAGGTGCGTACAAAATTTTTTTGTTTAAAACCTCCTTCCCCGGCGCGTGCCCAGACCCGCCGCATATACAGATTCACTCGAAAATCGGGCAGAGTCTCCTCTGTATATGCACGGCGTCGCGGCTATTACAACAGTCAAACACAAGCAATCATTTTCCATTTAATCACAACAGTTCGAAGTAGTACGGTGCATGAAGACTAAACAATACCCGTGGCCAGTCAAGTTGAAAGGATAAACTCACCGTTTTGAAAACAGGCCCACACGGCCTTAGGTTTTGAAAACAGATTGGAAAACGGCATAAATCCACAGGGTTTGGAAAATGGGCCCACCCGACCCTAGACTTTTGAAAACGGTTTTCGAAGTCCTTTTTCTTTTGTTTTCTAGTTGGTTTGTTTAGAAAACGGCCAAACGGGAACAATAAAGGAAACAGTAGTGCATAACCAGAACGAAAGTAATCAACATCCACACGACCCCACAAGGGTATCGAGAACCACACAGTAACCTACAATACCAAATGAAATGCAGAGAAAGTAAAGAAAACGGCATACTAGGGCTCCCACAGCCCGACTGCTCCCACCTCGGCCTCACCGTCGCCTACCTCTACCCCCTGGAGGTACCTGTCACAGAGTGGGTAGTCAGCGACACTATCATGATAACAATACTAAAGCAGTGAAGTAATACCAAGCCACAAAAGTAAGACTAGCCGGAGCAACCACTCTACTCATAACGGTAACTCGCAACCACCTGTACCACCTGTGACACCTGTAACCCCGGTAACACCTGTAACACCTGACCTCGTCGGGCACCAATCCCGGCAGGTCGCACACCTGACCTCGTCGGGCACCAATCCCGACAGGTCGCACCGCTCACACCTTGGTGCCTCGAACCCCACACCTACGGGGGCCCCACTACATCCCCTCGTGGGTAACACGGGTCGAAGACCGCCTTTCCGGAAAAGAGCACCCTTTGCGGTGGCCAGACCGCGGGTGCGCGTGTCGCAACTCGAGCATAAGTAACCAAGACACGGGGTAATATAGTACATCATAGAAATCGTCAGCGTTAGTACCGATTAACATTTAATAAAAATCCCTTTCGGAATACTAACACTATACTAAGCCTCGACCGAAAACCCACCTTTTCGTTGTCGCGCTCCTGACCGATGCTAGGTTCTCCCGCGTCTCGGGTGCCCGCCCGGACCTACAAGAACCTGTCATACAGGAGTCAGAAATTCAAGACTCCGCAAGATTAAAGACTAGAACACCCGGCGCCCCCCCCACCTTGCGCACAATTCGTACACGTACGCGCCCGGCCCCGCGCGGCTGGGCGGCGTACTACCTGCCTGCGGCGCCGTCCGCATGCGGCGTCACCCGCATGCGGCGCTGCCCACTTGTGGGTGCGCGCGGCGCTGCCCACATGCGGCGCTGCCCGCATGCGGCGCCGCCCGCACGCGGCGCTGCCCGCATGCGGGCGCGTGCGGCGCCGCCCGCATGCGGCTCTGCCCGCATGCAGGGGCATGCGGCGCCGCCCGCATGCGGCTCTGCCCGCATGCGGGGGCATGCGGGGGCATGCGGCGCCGCCCGCATGCGGCGCCGCCCGCATGCGGCGCCGCCCGCATGCGGTGCCGCCCGCATGCGGCGGCGCCCGCATGTGGAAGCATGCGGCGCCGCCCGCATACGGATGCCGCCCGCATGCGGGAGCATGCGGCGCCGCCTCCGGTGACGGCGCCGACCCTCCTCCTCCCTTTGCCTAAGAGAACCAAGAAAAGCCCAAATCAAGAACCCTAACCTATGCTCACCTTGGTTTCATCGGCTAGGGTTGATCTAGGGGATGATCGTCCTGTTCTTGCGTGCCCGGTAACGAAGGGTATGCCGGCGATCTTCCCTCTCCTCACCCGCTCCGCCTTGCTTCTCCACTCGATCAGTTGGGAAACAGTAAGGTTCGGTTGGGAAACTGAAAGGTTGGGGAAGTGGGTTCTCGTTGCACTTGGGGTTTCGTACGCAGGGGAGTTGTGGGGAGTTGTGGGGAGTTGTGGGAAGTTGCGGGGAGTTGAGGGGAGTTGTGGGGAGTTGTGGGAAGTTGCGGGGAGTTGAGGGGAGTTGTGGGGAGTTGTGGGGAGTTGCAACTGCCGTACCCCTGTCTCCCCACGACAGGGAAAAGGCGGGAGCGGTTAAGATGGCGGGAGCGGTTAGGACGGGGAATGGGAATGAACCCATTTCAAGTCAGAAGCGGGTAATAAGTCGGGTGCGAACCAGGGTCCGGTCTGCCTGAAAAACCGCGCTGACCACCTGAACCGCTAGCCACCTTCCGGAATTTATTCCGGGAGATTCCGGCGTCGGAATTCAAAACCATTTGCGCCGCCGTTCTCCGTTTCGCGAGCTTTATTAACTAAAAATACCCGCGAGCCCCGACGGTCTGTCCGAAAATAAGAAATTATTCGATCACCCTCCAGCCCCCGAAACGAATTGCGAAATCAACGAAACCAAAAGTAGACCCAAAAACATTTTAAACCAGCGGCTACTACACTAGGCCTATCAGAGGCAAAAGGGAAAGAAGTGTGGTAAGCAATAATGACTGCTGAAGAAAGGAAACTACCACTATTATGCCTCTAAAATGCAGTCCTAGACTGGAATAACCGTAAGTATGCATCAGTTACCAAAACCATCCCAATAAACCCAATCTATGCCGCCCTCATCATCGGGCAAGTAAGCCGCACCGATGTGATAGCAAAACTCCTGCTGCCGCCCTCATCATCGGGCAAGTAAGCCGCGCCTATGTGATAGCAAAACTCAATGCCTGTCCGGCACCTAGCTGGTGCCCCGCGCGCTCCGGAGTGGCACTCGAGGGGAGCTACCCACACGAGGAAAATAGCCATGTCACAAATATCATAAAAGCAGGACTGGATCACTATAAAGCCCCAGTGGAACACACCCCTCCACTAAAAGAAAACTAATCCCCAATCTGATGCACAAATGAACCCTGTCAATCGCCCAAAATCCGTGATCGCCGCAATATCCCACAATCTATAGCCAAGCCCAATAATCGACACCTGGCCAACCGCCTACTGTCCGCGGTTGCCACAATAACCCCCAATCCAAAATCGGGTAAAAGAATCTGTATCCGGTCAACCGCCTACTATCCGCGGTAGCCACAACACCCCACAACCCATAATCAAATACCACCTGTCCCCGACCCCAAGGTCCCGTCTACACCATCCCATACCCCTGCTCAAACCCGAGCAACAAGAACCACCTGACTAGAGAATAAGGAGAAAAGAAGCAAGCATAGTTTCTCCTAAGTCAAGTTCCAACATGATAGTGTAGCGATAAGAAATGGCCTATCTAGATGACTATACAAGCATGCAAGTGTTCTCAAGGAAAAATAAATTAAGTCATTGATCATTAACAGTATCCACCTATGCATGTCACCTATCCTCAAGTAATACCACTAACAGGATAAATCATCTTGACCCAATATAATAAACAATTCCACATGCAAGGTTAAGTGCTAACGCAGAAATCTATATACCGACACGAGCATGAAAATATCCCACCATCAAGGTAAATTACATGGCCTCAATATTATAACCAAATCCACATGCAAGGTTTAGTGCTAACATAGCAATCCATAATTCCACACAAGCATGCAAAAGTTCCAATTACAATTATGTTTCCCACATAGTGATTCCCTGATAACAATTCCAACATGATGTGTCTCGCATGACAACCTCATAAGAATAGCTATTACCGATCATAGATGTCCCAAAAGGATCTCTCTAATATTCCTAGTGGGTAAGTCAGAAAAGAGGGATATAGCAACCACCCACCTGTAAATGCGCAATCCATAGCTATAAAAACTCCTCGCTGTCCAATATCCCTTTTCCACGCCAAATGCCCAAAACTAAAAATATAAACAAACGGTGCACAATTAAACCAAATAACATACAACATGCCGCTGTCCACACAACCAGCCCTGAAGATGGCTAAATCTCACCTGCGAGATGAACTCAGAAAAATCTGGAAAATAACCGTTGCGTTCGTCGCGTCGAGCCGATCGAAACGAGTACCTGCACGTCTCAATCCGAGTTTTGTAGGTCAAGTTACAAAATCAACAAGATGACCATCTCGAAATTCCCAAGAACAACATCAGTACAACTCCGCCCAGAAAAAGTGGGATTTTCACCTTCGTGCCAACCTCCAAAAATTCTAAAAAAATCATGGTCATGTTCCTTGCGTCGCGTAGATACGAATCGAGTACTTGCACGCCTTATTCTCTCGCTCTAGCGCGGAGAAAACCCAAAAAAACTCCATTGCTGTCCAAAACTCTGCCCCAGAAGATGAGGTCACAAAATGATCTCTAAAACCCATGAAAAGCTCAGAATGGGAAGAAACAGTAAACACGGGAAACGTAGCCCTACCTGTCATGAAGACGATGGCGCAAAAATCGCCAGAAAATACTGCCGAAGTAGCCCAGGGGAGTCCACGCACCGAAATGCGACGGAGAAGAACACCAATGCAAGAACGTCTCGCTGCTCTGTAAAATCGGAAACCTCAAAGTGCGTGCAACCAAAAAGGTCCAAATCGCAGCTCAAACCGGCCTTTTTATAGGCCAAACGAAACAAAATGCCATAATACCCCCTGTGTCCCCGGATTCGGACGCCCGAAACATTCGGGCGCCGAATTCGGGTCCCCGCAACCCGCTGCGAAGAGCGCCCAAAATACTCCCGTGCTGCCACGTCACTACAAAACAGTGGACACCAAAACCGACCGCTCACTCCGCGCCGCGTGGCCCACCGCGGAAGCCGACGCGTGGCATGCCCACGCGCGGGAACCGAGCGTCAACGCGCCCACGTGCCGCCTGCGCCCCCTTCCAGGCATGTGTCCCGATGCCGCCTCACCAGCTCCGTGGACCGGCCAACCAACGGTCGCCACGTGGCCCGACCGGTCCACGGCTCCCCGCGCACCCCGCGCCTGCCCGCGCGCCTCGGCGCTGCCCGCGCCTGCGCGCTGCCCGCGCTGCTGTCCGCGATGCAGCCCCCCGGCGCCGGAACAGTACCCAAGCCTCGAAATCCGTGCACGGGCATCCGAGCTTCAAAAAATACAAATAAATAGTCCATTTTCATAGTCTTCGCGCGCTGAACCCAAATCCGCTGTCTGATTTGCCAAATTCTAACTCCAAAATTTGCCGAATGCATCCAGACAAGTGTTTTTAACCCAAATTTTGCACTGAGTCCAATTCTAATGTCTATTTCACGCAAAACCCCTTCTAAACATTCGACGGGATCATCCGATTACCCTCGTGATCCATTTTAATTCCTGAGTCCAACACTTGTGTCCAATTTGTGCACAAACACCTCCAATACACAGTACACCCCCCACAAGTCACCCATCGCACTGCAACAGCTCTGCGGAGATCCAGGTCATCACATAAGGTGCCGCACAAGTACCGTAGAGGCGTTAAAAGCTCCACGGTGATAGCAAGGTGACTCTGTACGCTGGAGGTCTTTGGACCTTCTGGTAGGTGTTCCGTTTTGACTTACAGGGGTATTGAGGATTCAGGAGGGAGAGTTTTGGATGCTCTGGTTTATTGGTTTGCTTTCCTTTCAGTACTTTTAGCATCTTATAAGTTTTACATCTACCTCTTACTCTTCGGTCACTGACTTTCCACACTGTGACAGGTTCAGTCAAGGGTGGGGTCCGGGACGAAAGTGAGGCCGCGACTCGAGGATCTTAGCCCGTTTAGGGGCTGGTGACATTTCTTTTACTTACGTTTTGTTTACTTTTGGTTAGTTAGCTTATGTGCGTGTGATACTTTGTGGTGTGGTTGTTGGGTTCGAACTGTGTTTTATCGTGGATGAACGTTTCCTTTATTAGTCGTTGTTTCGGCCACTCTTTTCAAATAAAGTAAAAGATTGCGAAAATGTTTAATAAAACTTAGGTGTCGTGTGGGCACCGTTTTACAACCCGTGGATTTATTCTTTCAAAATGTAGGTGGCCGGCTTGGTTTTTGTGCATGTTGATATTTTTCCCTCATCGTAACTTCGTGGCTAGTGTGGTTAAAGTACGATTTATGCTTGCGACGTCGTGCATATACAAAGGAGACTCCGTCCATGTGCGGGGTGAATTTGTCATGCCCCGGAGGTTCTAAATAAGCGAAAAAGCGTATACATTTTTCTTTTTTTGAAAACTTCATCCTCCGGTACGCGCCAGACCCGCCATATATACAAATTCACCCCGCGAATGGACGGAGTCTCCTTTGTATATGCACGGCGTCACAATCACAATACATACTTTAACCACACAGTCACGTTGAGAGCCAAAGAGGGGAATTACAATTTATCACAACTACTAATATTAACACAAGTTTGAACGAGGATAAAGCCACAAGTTTGCCAAATCGGTGTCAACACGACACTAGGTTTTTAAAACGTTTTCACAATTTCTCTTTCGGCGGCAATATAACTTTGAAAGGATAAATCCACGGGTTTGTAAAGCAGTGCCCACACGACACTCAGTTTTGAAAATATTTTCACAATCATTTTCCCACTTGAAAACATGCCGCATGCAAGACTAATAGAAATATATTAAAGATGGTCCTACACTAAGTCAAGAGCTCAATCCAACATCTACATAGTTCCACAATAAAGGCAATCACAAAACTCACTAACCAAATAAACAAGATAATCAAAAGTAAGAAAGGGGAATGTCACTAGCCCCAATCGGGCTAAAACCCTCTGGTCGCAGCCTCACCATCGTCCCGGGTCCTATCCCCGACCAAACCTGTCACAGTGTGGGAAGTCAGTGACAAGAAGAGTAGATGTAAACAAGTACAAGGCCATAAATACTGAAATAAAAGCAAACCGATAAACTCGAGCATCCAAACTCTCCCTCATGAATCCACTGCACCCCCTGTACATCGAAACAAAGCACCTGCCAAAGGTCTAAAGACCTCGGGTAAAACTGAACACCTTGCTCTCACCTTTGTGCTTTAACCCCTCCACGGTACTTGTGCAGCACCGTAAGTAACCGTGAGGCGTCCCCACCACGACACTTTCACCTTTGTGGGGTACACGGGTCATCGGACCACTTCTCCGAAAACGTACACCCATGCGGTGGCCAAACCGCCTGTGTACGTGTAAGCAATCTCGAGCAGAATGACCGCAGTCAATGTGTAACGTAGAGCACCGCGGCATTCAGTCACAACCGATAGTAATAAGGAGGGATAGTCATGCGAAAAGGGGTTAGACAATAACAATTAGCACCTCTACTCTACTCTTACATATTATGAGATGAAACCATACTTCAAAACACAACAAAGGTACCCACCTCAAGTCGCGTCGACGGAACGCCTGAAACCGTCCTACGCCCTTGCACGATTCTCGGACCCCTAAAAGTCCCAACAAAATGTTAGAAAAGCCTAATTTAGAACCTAGCCCACCCGAGTATTGAACCGGACTAGGAAACGCACGGGTGGACAACGCAGACCGAGCGGCGGGGCTAGACAACCCCCCGCGCGGCGAACGTTGCAAAACAGTCCCTCCCCCCGTGTGGCCGAACTCCCTCGCGCGTCGCCGCTCGCGGACGGCGCCCCGTGTGACGGCAGGCCATGCGGCGCGGGCGGCGCCCCGCGTGGCACCTGCCCGCGCGGGCACCGTCGCCTATGGGCGGCGCCCCGGGCGACAGCAGGTCGCGCGGGCGCGCGTCACCTGCAGGCGGCGCCCCGCGCGGCACCTGCCCGCGCGGGCACCGTCGCCTACGAGCGGCGCCCCGCGCGGCAACAGGGCCGCGCAGCGCGGTGTCTGCGGCAATGCCCGCGCGGTTCCGTCCCGCGCGGCGGCGGCGGCGGCGGCTCACCCGGGCACTGCGGCGGCGACGAAACCACGACGCCTACGACAACGACGAAAACACAAAAATTAAAGCCGCATACCTTGATCTACCAGAGAAGACGACCCGATCCCGTTCTTTGCGGTGGTGGGAATCCGGATCCGCCCTCCGATGACGGTGACGTCTCGTTCCCGGCTTCCGTCACATTGATTGAAGAAGGTGGAAGATCTGCTCTCCGATGACGGCGACGTCTCGTTCCCGGCTTCTGGCACGTTGATCGGAGAAGGTGGATGGTCCGCTCTCTTTTCTCGCTTTTCCATCTCCGAACTAGGGTTTCGTTTGGTCTTCGGCATGCACAAGAGGGAAGGGTTAGAGGAGGCGGTCTTTTAAAACTAGGGTTTCTTCCTTTTCGGTGAACGGGGTATAATTATATCTTATTATTAATTTATTTCTTTTATATTTCCTTTTCATATGTACGTATAAAGGAAAAATCCCCATATCCGGTATTCTAAGGATATTTTTAATTTTAGTTATAAGAGATAAAATCACCACCTCCTCGAGAAGCGTGCCAACTCTTAGCACGGATTCCGGTGCACACTACGGATACCGTGACCTTCAAAACCCCATTCCGGGAGATCCGTAAGTCGGATTTCAGATCCGATCGCATTGTCATTCACCATTTTTCGAGCTCTATCATAGAAAAATATCTGCATGTGCCAACGCTCTACCCAAGAAAACTCGATAAGATAAGCCCCTAACAACCAATTTATCCCGAAAGGGGTTAAAGAAATGCAGGTTAGGTCGTGACATTACATCACTCACCCCTTAAAAGAAGTTTCGTCCTCGAAACTTAACTTCAACCCACGCCAAACGAGTCTGGAAGACACTCCCTCACATTCGATTCCAGTTCCCAAGTCGCCTTGCGCCCTTTATGGTTCCTCCGCAGCACCTTCACATAGGGAATACTCCGGTTGCATAACTTCTTGTCTTCTCGTATCAAGATCCATACTGAATTCGTAAACGCTACTCAACTACCCTCCACCAAGCTTCTTGCCCACGATGACGTAAAGAAAAACGAGCAGAAGGCGTTTCTACAAGCTAGGTTCACAAGTTCCAGCGAGCCCGGTTCCCGGAGTCGCACTTGGAACTTCAAGCAGTCAAACACCGCTTAAGGATTGCAATGACCGTTGGTCCCCAAGCGCTACGCCGACAACCCTTAACGGAAACCCCACTAGTTCTTAGAGACTAAGAACCCGCTCAACCTCGCTGGCCAGGAGGGAATAAAGCCACCTGCCTTGAGGGGTTGCCCAATAGTCCGACCAAACTTATTTCTACGATGGGGGTCTCTTCTAATAACTAAAGGTAGGGGCGAAAACACGACGCGAGGTGAAAGAGTGGGATGCTCAGGTGTCAACACAAAAGTTCTAGCACGATAATCTGAAACTCGAGTATTACCTGCTACCACGTCCTCCGGTGGGTCCGTCCCCTGGTGGGTCATCATATAGACTCTTCCCCCCCCCCCCCCCCCCCCCCCATTGTGGCCACGCTTCCCCCTCCTGTTGCTGCGGTGCTTACACGACAGTCGTTGTTTTAAAAGTCATTTTCGCAAACATATTTCCTGGTTTGAAAATAGGCCGAAAACTACAGAGTATGAAAGCAAACATGGTCACCACAGTAATTTGAACACCCACACCACAGCACAGTCGAACCCACTCACACAGCACGAAAAACTAAGAAGATAATCCTGAATAAAACCTAGCAATGACACTCATAGAATTGCCAAAACAAACGACACATCTTCGTAAACCGTCCTCACATCCGTCCCGTGCCTGCGCCCGACCAACCTGTTACAGAGTGGGGAGTCAGTGACACTACCAGGATGCAACATAAACCAGGGTAAACAATATATGCGATAATTAGGAAACTGAAATTAATGCCAACCGAGCCACCAGCGTGTCCATGTTTACCCCCTCCCAAGAGAGCCACGGTACCCTGTAACAATCAAACATGTGCACTTGCCCCTGTAATAATCAAACATGTGCACTTGCCCCTGTAACAATCAAACATGTGCACTTGCCTCTCATGGTAGCTTATACCCCTCCACGGCGCTCGCTGTGGCACTTGAGCAGCCGTGAGAGGTCCCCATCATCACTAGTCGTGGGGTTACACGGGCCAACGTGCCATCTTTTCAGAAAAATACACCAGTGCGGTGGCCAAACCGCCGGTGTGCGTGCAAACAACCTTGGGCTCATAACGTGATAATTGTGTGTATCATAAACCAGAGCGACCCGCAGTCGCCAGAGATATTAGTAATAAACATGCTTATGTAAAACAGGGGTTAGACATGATCACGATATCAATATTATTATATTCATGCATACACGAAATTTTACAATATATCATAAATGTTAGGATTTGAAGGGGCACCCACCTGAACAGCGTTTGGTCGGAACACCAGCAGTTGACTCACGGCCCCCGAACGACAACCCGACCTATGGAGTCCCCAGAAAACAACCATTAGGACCGAACCTTATAACGAGGACACTACACACCGACGGCTCAAGGATAAATAAGTGACAGTCGGGACACGAACGCACACGGCGGGAACACGAAAGGAGCCGGGAGGCGGCGGCACCGCAGGGCCGCGGCAACAGAAGCAGCAGCAGCGGCGACAGCGAGCCCCGCGCGGGCGCATGCCCACGCGGGCGGGGCGCGGCTGCAGCGGCGCTCCGCGCGGGCAAGGGCCCCGCGCGGCCAGCAGCAGCGCGACGCGGCTCTCCGCGCGGGCAAGGGCCCCGCGCGGCAGCAGCAGCGCGGCGCGACAACAGCAGCGCGACAACAGCAGCGCGGCGCGGCGCTCCGCGCTGGCCAAGGCCCCGCGCGGCCAGTAGGGGCGCTGCGCGGCAATGGCAGCGCGGCGCTGCGCTCCGGGCGGGCAAAGGTCCTGCGCGGCAGCAGCGGCAGCAGCAGCGCAGCGCGGCGCTCCGCACGGGCGAGGTCCCCCGCGCGGCGCGGCCTGCGCGCCCTGGGTGTACGGCGGCGGCGGCGGCCTGCGCGCCGTGGGTGTACGGCGGCGGCGGCAGCCTGCGCGGCCTGGGTGTACGGCGGCGGCGGTTAGGCGTCCTGACTCCAAAACTCTAAAACAAACAAAACAGGAAGGGTGCTCACCACGAGGTATCGGAGGAGATGACCCGCTCGTTCCTAGGAGAAGACTCCAGATCCGATCCCCGCTCCGTTGCGTTGATCACCCTAGGATATCTTCCTCCCCTCTCCCTCCTTCTCTCTCTCTCTCACTTCCCCCACTTTCTCTTCGAATTTCGAAACTTAAATTTCAAATTCCTTTTTCCCCGTCCACGATCTCGAAAAGAGGGTTGCTATTAATAAACCTATGAAAAACCCCCAACACCCCGAATCACAAACGCCCACTTGTTGGATTAAAAGGAAGGTTAAATAATCAACCCGTTCTCACTCGCACAAAAACGGTCGCTAACCCGATCTAAAAGAAACCTGCCCCGTTTCCTCGAAAAGCGTGCAGATCATGTGGCATGAATTCCGATGCACATTACAGATATCGTCACCTTAGGAATTCAAAACCGGGAGATCCGGGAGTCGGATTTCAGATCCGATCGCGCCACTATTCAACGTTTCACGAGCTCTATCACCGAAAAATACCCGCAAGTACCAATTCAAAATTCCAAAAGTCGCTAATAAAATAAACTCTTAAAACTTAAGTGATTGAAAAAGTCAAGGACGTACACTACAGGTTTGCCAAGGCAGGTGCTCGGTCTGGTTTGTACAGGGGGGTTACTATTGACTTCACGATGAGGGGTGCGGATGCTCCGGTTCTTTCGGTTTGCTTTATTTACAGTCTTTACAGCATGTTTTACTTTACTCTCTGTGTCACTGACTTCCCACGTTGTGACAGGTCCAGCTAGGGGTGAGAGCTGGGGTGACGGTGAGGCCGCAACTTGAGGACTGTGACCCTATTCAGGGCTAAGGACTTATTTACCTGCTTTTTGTTTATTTCATTTGGGTTAGTAGCTTATGTGGGTTGATACCTCTGTATGGTTGATGTGGATGTTGGGATGGTTTCGTATTCATGTGGATGACTGTTTTACTTTATTACTTGCTAGCCGGCCGGTTGCAAATAACTTAAAAAGCTTTGCGAAAATGTTTTGAAAACATAGGTGTCGTGTGGGCACCGTTTTTAAAACCCTGTGGATTTATGGATTGCGAAAATGTTTTGAAAAACATAGGTGTCGTGTGGCCACCATTTTTTTTAACCCTGTGAATTTATCCTTTCAAAGTTAGTCGGCCTCTTTAATTCCTGATGCAATGTGGTCTTTGCTTTCCTTTACTTATGTGCACTAGCGTGGTTAAAGTGAATGCTGTGGTTGTGACGCCGTGCATATACAGAGGAGACTCCGCCCGTTCGCGGGGTGAATTTGTATATGCGACGGATCTGGGCACGCACCGGGGAAAAGAGGGTTTAAAGAAAAAAAATATATATCACAAATTCGTTTTTATTACCTGTGCTTGCCTACTACTTATTTAAAACCTCGGGGCGTGACAGACTAAGATGGTATCAGAGAGAAACAACTTTAACCACGGTAGTCGGTGTCCAACATCCACGGGGTACATCACCACTAGCTACTAACCAATGAAATGCTCAGGGTATAGGTGCGTAGAGCGCGAGAGGTTAAAAAGGGGGGGGAGAGTATGGGGTCCCTGATCTCGATAGTTGGTAATGGTGCTAGGTTGGCTAAGTCTAGAGTTGACGTGTTTTATGTGTGTGTACAGATCATGGCCCGGACTAGATTGTCAACTGACGACGCGGGGGCAGATGCTACAGCGTCGACGGCCGCGGAGAATCAACTCCTCCGGCAGCAGCTACAGGAGATGGCCGGACAATTGGCGACCCTCACGGAACACGTGCGCCAGTTGACGCAGCAGCCAGCTATGTCAGTGGTGGTGGCCCAGGCCCCTCCGCCAGGGCCCACTGCGCCAACGACGGGACCGCCGGTAGCAGGCGACGAGGCTAGGGCCGCCCCTCCCCAGGCCGCGGCAGCCGAGGTACCGTTAGTTCAGCCAACGGTGCCATCGGTAGCCCCAACGACAGCAGCTGCGAGACCGACACCGGGGGCCACTGCCGGAGACCCCTTGGAGGAGACCGTGTTGACGCCTTCTCCCGCTGTGGCCGCTATTGCCATGGGGGAAGGGTCCATTCCGCATACCGAGCGGGACCGAGTATGAGCAAACCTGGCTGATTTCAAGAAGTACGACCTGCCGGTGTTCGAGGGGGAGACGACCGATCCTTGTGTCGTGGAAAAATGGGTGGACACGATGGAGAAACTATTCGAGGACTTGTTAATGGAGGAGTGGGAGCGGGTTCTCCTGGCGGTCCACTTCCTCGAGGGGAACGCCCGTATGTGGTGGAAGACGGTGCGCCCTGATCCCTCGAAGGGCACCGCCCTCCGATCATGGACCACATTCCGGCAGGAGCTGTTCGGGGCGTTCTTCTCCAACAGCGTCTAATGGCAGATGGAGGATGATCTGAATCATATTAAGCAGGGAAGCCGGACTGTCATCGAATACCAGCGGGAATTTGTGAGACTGGCCAACTGCGTCCCTTTCGTCATAAGGGATGAGTCTCACAAAGCCCAACTCTTCGTGGACGGGTTACGCAGTGACATCTTTCAGGTGGTGCAAGCGCGCTCCGCCGCTGCGCCGCCTGCCCGAGCCTGTGCAGCCGCGCTCCGCCGCTGCCCGCCGGCCGCCGGAACAGTACCAAGTGCTTCGAAATTCGTGCGCGGCGTCCGGGCTTTAAAAAATACAAATAAGTAGTCAATTTTCATCGTTTTCGCGCGCTGAATCCAAATCCGCTGTTCGTTTTGCCAAATTCCAACTCTAAAAATTGCCGAAGGCATTCGGAAAGGTGTTCTTTTGTCCAAACTTCGCGCTAAGTCCAATTTTGATATCCGTTTCGCGCGAAACCACTTCTAAATATCCGACAGGGTCAATCGATTACTCAAGTAATCCATTTTAAGCCCGAAGTCCATCAGTTGTGTCCAAATTGTGCACAAACACCACCGACACACCACGTAGGCCTCCGTAAGCTGCCATTCAACCAGTAATCTCATCATGGGGATCCGGGTCCTTACACCCAAATCTTTGTGGATGACCTGCAGAGTAACATCTTTCAGGTCGTACAAGCGGCGGACTTGCACACTTTCCAAAGGTGGTCGACAAAGCCACCATAGTGGAGCGAGGATTTGAGGTTACGCGAGCCCAACGGGAGGGCTTTGAGCATGACAAGGACAGGAAGCGACCTCAGTCCTACTCTGGAGGAGGCTATTCCAGCGGAAGCTAACCCCCTTAACATGCGAAATCACAACGAGGAACCAGGAGCGCGCCGACGGGAGGACAAAAGCCGGTGGAGAGACCTTGCATCATTTGCGGTGGAACACACCGAGTGAATGAATGTCCCAAGCGGCACGACCACTACTTTCGTTGCGGTAAGCCGGGGCACTTCCGTTTCAACTTCCCCTTGAACGCGGGAACAGCATCCTTAGCAGCGTCTGCACCTTCGCCGCAGCAACGAGGACGGGGAAAAGCTCCTTCAGGATCGGCCACTCGCCCACCAGCTGTGACGCCCCACTTCCCAGGGGGTCACCCATCCTAGAACTACTCTAGCTCTAGCACGCTTAACTCTTTTGTTCCTCTTGGATCTTGATACCATCCAAAATGCTATAGCCGGGTTAGAGATTTAGTCCTATTATATCATTTATATAGAGGACTAATCCAAATTCCGGGGGTGTCACATTCTTCCCCCCTTTAAGCCCTGACGTCCACGTCAGGCTCAAGCACACTCACAAGCACCAGGCGATGTGAGACTCGTCTCGCTAGCCTTAGCCGACCTTGTGAGGAGCTGCACTCCACTTACAACGGTCATTAGCCGGGGAGCCTCGCTCTACCCGCTATATAACCCTGGCTCAGCCGAGACTCATCTCACATTTCCGGCTGGTGAATGTCTCTGATACCAACTGTGACGCCCCACTTCCCAGGGGGTCACCCATCCTAGAACTACTCTAGCTCTAGCACGCTTAACTCTCATGTTCCTCTTGGATCTTGCTACCATCCAAAATGCTATAGCCGGACGCTTAACTCTCATGTTCCTCTTGGATCTTGCTACCATCCAAAATGCTATAGCCGGGTTAGAGATTTAGTCCTATTATATCATTTATATAGAGGACTAATCCAAATTCCGGGGGTGTCACACCAGCACCCCGACGGGAAGGGGAGGCGCGGCCGCAATCAGGAGGGAGAGTCTACTCGATAACCCACCAAGAGACGGACCCACCGGAGGGCGTGGTAGCAGGTATTACTCTAGTCTCAGATTATCGCGCTAGAACCCTTTTTGACACTAGAGCATCCCACTCGTTCCTGTCTCGTGAGTTCGCACGTACTCATGATTTTGAGGGGACACCTCTTCACAGTTTAATGTCGGTTTTGACCCCTGGGGGACCCTTAGAAGCGAATAGTTTTATACCTTCCTGCCCAATAAGGTTGGGAAGGCTACAATGCCCTTGGGATTTAGTGGTAATCCCGCTTAAGGAATTCGATGTGGTACTCGGTATGGATTGGCTCACTAGGTACCAGGCGGTGATTGATTGCGAGAAGCACCAGGTGCGGCTGCAGGAACCTGGCTTTCCGAATCATGTATACTTGGCATGTAAGAGCACCTCCTTCTCTTCTATTATCTCTGCGTCGCGGGCTAGGAAACTGATGGAAGGTGGATGTGTAGCATACATAGCCTCGGTAGACTTAGCGACTCGACCCTCGACACTGCTCTAGGAGATCCCTATCGTAAGGGATTTTTCAAACGTTTTTCCGACCGAACTGTCCGGGATGCCCCCCGAGCGAGAAACCGAATTCACCATATAGCTTCTCCCGGGTACGCAACCTATCACCAAGGCACCGTATAGAATGGCGTTAGCAGAATTAAGAGAGCTCAAGGCACAACTAGAAGATCTTTTGGATAAGGGGTTCATCAGGCCAAGTGTGTCGCCTTGGGGCGCACCCGTTCTCTTCGTGCGAAAAAAGGACGGGAGTTTGTGTCTTTGCATCGACTACCGAGAGATAAACAAGGTTGCAGTGAAAAACAAGTATCCCTTGCCTCGGATTGATGATCTGTTCGGCCAACTACAAGGAGCGACAGTGTTCTCGAAGATAGATTTGCAGTCCGGCTACCATCAGCTTAGAGTTCGAGGTGAGGATATACCTAAAACAGCCTTTCGAACTCGATATGGTCATTATGAGTTTACGGTTATGCCGTTTGGACTTACGAACGCCCAGCGGTGTTCATGGATATGATGAATAGGATATTCAAACCCTTTTTGGATCAATTTGTAGTGGTCTTTATTGATGACATTTTGGTCTACTCACGAACAGATAAGGAACATAAGGAGCATCTGCGAGTAATTCTCCAGACTCTCAGGGACCAGAAATTGGTTGCTAAGCTCAAGAAGTGTGAGTTCTGGCTTCGTGAAGTGGATTTCTTGGGACACATAGTCTCAGCAACGAGAATTGCGGTGGATCCTAAGAAGGTGGAGTCAGTAGCTAACTGGCCCCGACCGACTATGGTAACGGAAGTCCAAAGCTTCTTAGGTTTGGCAGGGTATTATAGACACTTCGTGGAAGGTTTCTCAAAAATTGCCACCCCTCCGAGTCGTCTAACCCGGAAAGGGGAGAGATTTGTATGGATGACTCAATGCCAGGAGAGCTTCGAGGAACTCAAGGACCGGCTAACATGGGCACCCGTGCTTACATTACCGACACCCGGTGAGGACTTCGAGGTTTATTGTGATGCATCACAGAGCGGTCTCGGAAGTGTGCTGATGCAACAGGGAAAAGTCATAGCCTACACATCAAGACAACTCAAGGATTATGAGCGAAATTACCCTACTCACAACCTGGAACTCGCAGCAGTCGTTTTCGCTTTAAAGCTCTACAGGCACTACCTTTACGAAGCTCATTGGAACATGTTTTCTGATCACCAGAGCCTTAAATACTTTTTCACACAAAAAGAATTGAACTTACGGCAGAGACGTTGGTTGGAATTGTTGAAGGATTATGATTTGACCATTCAGTATCACCCCGGAAAGGCAAAAGTAGTAGCTGATGCCTTGAGCAGGAATGGTCAGACAAAAAAGTTACCAGTGAACCCTATCACTCAGCAAGACCGTCTAATCGCAGATTTCTCGCGGATGAGATTAGAGGTTGTGCCGGCGGGTGCTGTTTCGTGACTTTTGTCCCTGGTGGTCAAGCCTACCTTGTTTGAGAAAATCCTGGAAGGTCAGAAGACGGACGTTCAACTACAACTTGTAGGGGACAGGATTCCTTCGGACCGAAAGGGCGACTTTTCGGTCGGTGCGGACGGTGCAATGTGGTTCCGAGGACGCATTTGTGTTCCCGATCTACCTGATTTGAAGGAAGAGATATTATCTGAGGCGTATTGCGCTCCTTACGCGGCGCATCCCGGTGGTACGAAGATGTACAGGGACCTTAAGCAGACTTTTTGGTGGCCTAAATTGAAGGGAGACGTAACGCGGTTCGTGGCGCACTGATTGACTTGTCAACAAGTATAAGCCGAACATCAGCGCCCGGCGGGGAAGCTGCGACCTCTACCCGTGCCAGAGTGGAAATGGGAGCAGATCACCATGGATTTCGTCATCGGATTTCCATGATCACAGCAAGGACACGACGCGGTCTGGGTCATAGTGGATCGATTGATGGCCCATTTCCTACCCATTCACACGACGTGGACCCGAGCCCGTTTGGCACAAGTCTACATCAACGAGGTGGTTAGGTTGCACGGGGTACCTGCATCGATTACTTTGGATAGAGATATGTGGTTCGTGTCAAACTTTTGGCAGAATTTGCAGCGGGCTTTGGGAACCAAACTACACTTCAGTACAGCTTTTCACCCCCAGACCGACGGACAATCAGAACGGGTGATCCAGATCCTCGAAGATATGCTTCGAGCTTGCGTGCTCGATTTGGGAGAAGGATGGTCACGCTATCTGCCCCTAGTGGAATTCGCCTACAACAACAATTATCAGGCTAGTATCTAGATGGCACCGTTGAAGCGTTGTATGGGCGTCGATGTCGGTCGCCTATCTGTTGGGATGACTTAGGGAAGCGGAAGTTTCTGGGCCTGGACTTAGTGGAGGAGACCGAGACAAAGGTACGCCTTATCAGGCAGCGGTTATTGACTGCCCAGAGTCGGCAGAAAAGCTATGCAGACCAGAGACGACGCGATTTGGAGTTTCAACTAGGGGAACACGTGTTGCTCCGGGTTTCCCCATCCAAGGGGATTAAACGGTTCGGTTTAGGAGGCAAATTGAGCCCGCGGTTCATTGGACCTTTTGAGATCTTGGAGCGCATTGGCCCAGTAGCTTACCGCTTAGCCTTGCCACCAAATCTCGACCGCGTACACAACGTATTTCATGTCTCGATGCTTCGGAAATACGTCCCTGATCCGTCGCATGTTCTGGATGTTTCTACTATTGAACTTCGTGAGGATCTGAGCTTTGATGAAACACCGGTCCAAATCCTGGCACGTGAAGACAAAAAGTTACGCACCCGGACTATTCCCTATATGAAGGTGCTATGGAGTAATCATGAAGAGCGCGAGGCGACTTGGGAATTGGAGTCGAAGATGCGAGAGTGTTTAACAGACTTGTTTAACGTGGGTTGAGATTAAGTTTCGAGGACGAAACTTCTTTTAAGGGCTGTGTGATGTAATATCACGAACTGTCTTGTGTTTCTTTTAACCCCCTTTTGAATAAATTAGTTGTTTAAGGGACTAATTAGCGGAATTTCTTGGGTACAGCGTCGGTGCGTGCGGGTATTTTGCGGTGTTAGAGCTCAAAAAACGGAGAACGACAAAGCGATCGGATCTGAAATCTGATTTGCAGATCTCCCAGAATAGGATTTTGAAGGTTTCGGTGCTTTGAGGTGCACCGGAATCCGTGCCGCGTGATCGGCATGCTTTTCGAGGAGATGGGAACCTTTCTGTTATATCTGTCGATTGAGGGTTTTATTTTGTACGTACGAAAGGCGAATAAATATTTAATTATTATTTTCCAAGAAAGGGGAAACCCTAATCGGAGAGAAAAGAGAGAAAAATAAAAGCGGAACCTGAACCTTCTTGGATCATCGTGCCGGAAGCCGGGAACGAGACGTTACTGTCAGCGGGGAGCGGATCCGGATCCTCACCATCGCGAGGAACGGGAACGGATCGTCTTCTCTAATAGATCAGGGTAAGCGACGTTAGTTTTTTGGGTTTTCGTGGGCCTAAAGGGTTTTGCCGTTCGTCGCGTCGCCGCCGCCGCCGCCGCACCTATTGCCGCGCGGGGCCGCACCACCTACGATGCGGCGCGCCGCGCACGGGCCGCCGTCGCGCGGGGCCGCACCACCTATGGTGCGGCACGCCGCGCGGGGCCGCAGCCCGTGCGGGGCCGCACCGCGCGTGGCGCGGAGCCGCACAGGCGCTGCCCGCAGGCAGCGCGCGCGCCCGCGCAGGTTGGTGCCGCGCGGGCGCTGCCCGCAGGCAGCGCGCGGGCCGACGCCCGTGTGGGGCCGCCTAGAGCGCCGCGCGGACTGGTACCGCGCCGGCAGCCCGCACGCCCGCGCAGGTTGGTGCTGTGAGGGCGCTGCCCGCAGGCAAGGCGTGCCGCGCGGGGCGCTGCCCGCAGGCAACGCGCACCGCGCGGGGCGCTGCCCGCAGGCGGCGCGTTTCCGCGCAGGCTAGTGCCGCGCGGGCGCTACCAGTAGGCAGCGCGTACCCGCACGGGCTGGTGCCGCGCGGGGCGCTGACCGCAGGCGGCGCGTGTCCGCGCGGGGAACTTGCCGAGCGGAGCTGCTGCCCGCGCAGGGTTGCTCCGCAACGCGCGCTGCATGGGGAAATCGCCCGCGCAGGGTTGTTAAGCTCCGCCGCCCGGTCTCTGTGTCCACTCATGCGTCCTTTAGTTGGTTTTTCTACTCGGGTGGTCTGGGTTTTTATGTTAAGTGTTATTGATGTTTTGGTTGGGGACTTATAGGGTCCGGGAATCGTGCAAGGGCGCAGGACGGTTTCAGGTGTTCTGTTCAACGCGATTCAAGGTGGGTACCCTTATCGTGCGTCCTTTCTAAAGTGAGGTCTTATCATGTGTTATGTAAGAGTAAAGTAGATGTGTGTCACGTCCCGGGGGTTTTTCAGTCAAGCGAAAAATGTGAATTATAAAAAACTTTCTTCTTTCCTTTCCAATGTCCCCCGACACGCGCCAGACCCGCCACACGTGTAAATTCCTCAACCCCGAACGCGGAGTCTCCTTTGCACGTGCACGGCGTTACATCCACAACATTCACTTTAACCACACTAGTCCGTACAAGTAAAGGAAAGTAAAACAACATTTTGCATAAGAAGTTAAGGGGCCGACCAAGTTTTGAAAGGATAACTTCATGGGTTTTCAAAACGGTGCCCACCCGACACCCTTTATTTTCAAAAGTGGTTTTCGCAAACACTTTCTTATTTTGTAAATTGGACGAATTGCTAATGAGCCTGAACATAAAGGATCACCACAGTAATTAAACATCCACACCCCGCATAGTCATATCCACTCACACCTAACTAATCAATAAGAAGGAAAAACACGAAACTAATGTCCCTCATGGAAACAAAATATGGAGTAACACGATCTCGAACTCGTCCTCACAGTCGTCCCAAGCCCGCGCCCGGCCAAACCTGTCACAGAGTGGGGAGTCAGTGACACTACCATGAAGTAGCATAAACACAGGGTAAAATATATGCGATAACTGGGAAACTGAAAGTAAAGCAAACCGAAACACCAGAGCATCCACGACCCTGTAACAATCAGATATGTTTACCTGCCCCTGTAACATTCAAATATGTGTACCTGCCCCTGTAACATTCAAATATGTGTACCTGCCCCTGTAACATTCCAATATGTGTACCTGCCCGTGTAACATTCAAATATGTGCACCTGCCCCTGTAACATTCAAATATGTGCACCTGCCCCTGTAACATTCAAATATGTGCACCTGCCCCTATAACAATCAGATACGTGTACCTGCCCCTGTAACATTCAAATATGTGCACCTGCCCCTCCTTGTTGCTTATAACCCCTCCACGGAAACTCGTGAAGCCCCTGAGTAACCGCGAGGGGTCCCCACTACAGCACGTTGTGGGGTACACGGGCCAACGTGCCATCTTTCCGGAAAAATACACTAGTGCGGTGGCCAAACCGCCGGTGTACGTGCAAGCAACCATGGGCTCACAAATTAAGGATCATGTGTGTTGTAAGACAGTGCGACCCTCAGTCGCCATAGTAACATTCAATTATGTGCACCTGCCCCTCCTTGTTGCTTATAACCCCTCCACGGAACTCGTGCGGCCCCTGAGTAACCGCGAGGGGTCCCCACTACGGCACCTTGTGGGGTACACAGGCAAACGTGCCATCTTTCCGGAAAAATACACCAGTGCGGTGGCCAAACCGCCGGTGTGCGTGCAAGCAACCATGGGATCACAAATTAAGGATCATGTGTGTTGTAAGACAGTGCGACCCTCGGTCGCCATAGATAGTGATAATAAAGATGCATGTGTAAAATGGGGGTTAGTTGAGATCACGATGTATCTATTATTATGCTCATGCGTAAACATAATATGAAATACTGAATTCCAGAGATGACAGAGAAGGTACCCACCTCAACTAGTGTTAACCGGACCACCCGAAGTCGATTCGCGGCTCCCCCCCCCCGGACGACACCCCGACCTATGGAGTCCCCAGATAAAACAACAGTTAAGAACGAAGATTAAAAAGAATGCGAAGACACGACACTCCAACGACTCGACAATAAAAAGTGATAGTCAGGACACGCAAGCATACGGCGGAAAAGAATGAGGCAAGCAGCGGCGGCACGGTAAGGTCGCTACGAAAGCAGTAGCAGCGGCGCGGCGCGACGCCATGCGCGGCACAGACCCCGCGCGGGTGGCGCGGCAGTGACAGTGAGGCCCCGCGCGACGCATGCCCGCGCGGTGGCGGCGACGGCGGCGAGGCCCCGCGCGGGCGCATGCCCGCGCGGCGGCGCGGTAACAGAGTGACGGCGGCGAGGCCCCGCGCGGGCGCAGAGCACCCCGCGCGGTCGCGTTGCCCGGGTGGGCGCCGCGCGATGCGGCTGCGGGCCGTTCCGCCCTGGTGCGTGCCCGCGCGGGCTGCGGCGGCGCTGCAGATCGCCCCGCGCGGGCGCGTGCCCATGCGGGCGACGAAGCTACTGCGGGCTGCCCCGAGCAGGCGCGTGCCCGCGCGGGCGGAAGCGGCGCTGCAGATCGCCCCGCGCGGGCGCATGCCCGCGCGGGTGGCGTCGCGACTGCGGGCTGCCCCGCGCGGGCGCGTGCCCGCGCGGGCGGCGGCGGGGTTGCACGCCGCCCCGCGCGGGCTGGTGCCCGCGCGGGCGGCAGTGGCGCCGTAGATCGCCCCGCACGGGCGCGTGTCCACGCGGGCGGCAACGCGGCTGCGGGCTGCCCCGCGCGGGCGCGTGCCCGTGCGAGCCGCGGCGGGGCTGCTGGCCGCCCCGGGCGTGCCCGCGCGGGCGCGTGCCCGCGCGGACGGCGGCGGCGCTGCAGATCGCCCCGCGCGGACGCGTGCCCGCGCGGGCGGCGACGCCGCTGCGGGCTGCCCCCCGCGAGCGGCGGCGGGGCTGCAGGCCGCCCCGCGCGGGCGGCAGCGACGCTGCAGATCGCCCCGCGCGGGCGGCGACGCGGCTGTAGTAGCCGCTGGTTTAAAATATTTTAAGGGTCTACTTTTGGTTTCGTTATTTTCGCATTTCGTTTCGGGGGACTGGAGGATGATCGAATAATTCCTTGTTTCCGGACAGACCGTCGGGGCCCGCGGGTATTTTTAGTTAATAGGGCTCGCGAAACGGAGAGTGGCGGCGAAAACGGTTTTGAATTCCGACGCCGGAATCTCCCGGAATAAATTCCGGAAGGTAACTAACGGTTCAGGTGGATAACGCGGTTTTTCAGACAGACCGGACTCTAGTTCGCACCTGATTTGGACCCGTTTTAACTTGAACTGGGTTCTTTCCCTTTTACCAACTTAACCGTTCCCGTTATTTTCCCCCGTCGTGTAACTCCCCTTAAACTAACCGCAACTCCCCACTCCCCTTAACTACCCGTAACTCCCATAACTACCCACTCCCTCTAACTACCCACTCCCCTTAACTACCCGTAACTCCCATAACTACCCACTCCCTCTAACTACCCACTCCCCTTAACTACCCGTAACTTCCTTTAACTACCCACTCCCCTTAAACCACCACACTCCCCTTAACTACCCGTATCTTCCCACAATTCCCCACGCCCCACAAGTCCCCTGCGTACGAGACCCCATTTCCCCAACCTTTCAGTTTCCCAAACCGAACCCTTCTGCTTCCTCACCGATTGCGCGGAGGATCCAAGAGGCGAGACCAAGGAAGGAGAAGGAGACGTCCTCACATTCCTTGTAGCCGAACACGCAGGATCGGATCGCCTTTCCCTCCGACAACCGAGGTGAGCACGCTAGGGTTTTGCTTTCTCGCCCCGTTCTTGGTTGGAGCGGACGAGGGGGGGGGGGGGGGGGGGGGGAAGAAGGGGCGTGGGCACCGCCGGAATCCGGCGCGCACGGCGGCACCGCATGCGGGCTGCCGCATGCGGGCGCCGCCACTTGCGGGCGGCACCGCATGCGGGCTGCCGCATGCGGGCGCCGCCACAGGCGGGCGGCACCGCATGCGGACTGCCGCATGCGGGCGCCGCCGCTTGCGGGCGGCACCGCATGCGGGCTGCCGCATGCGGGCGCCGCCACTCGCGGGCGGCACCGCATGCGGGCTGCCGCATGCGGGCTGCCGCTTGCGGGCGGCACCGCATGCGGGCTGCCGCATGCGCGCCGCCACTTGCGGGCGGCACCGCATGCGGACTGCCGCATGCGGGCGCCGCCGCTTGCGGGCTGCCGCATGCGGGCGGCTCCGCATGCGGGCGCCGCCGCTTGCGGGCTGCCGCATGCGGGCGCCGACGCTTGCGGGCGCCTCCGCATGCGGGCGCCGCCGCTTGCGGGCGCCTCCGCATGCGGGCGCGGCCGCTTGTGCGCCGCCGCATGCGGGCGCCGCCGCTTGCGGGCGCTTCCGCATGCGGGCGCCGCCGGTTGCGGGCATCGCCGCATGCGGGTGCGGGCGGCACCGCATGCGGACAACGCCGAACACGGGCGTCACCGCATGCGGACGGCCGCACGCTGTTAGTACACCGCCCAGCCGTGCGGGGCCAGGCGCGTACCTGTGCGAATTGTACACAAGGTGAGAGGGCGCCGGGCGCTCTAATCATTAGTCTGACAAAGCCTTAAGTTGCTGACTCCTATATGACAGATTCGTGTAGGTCCGGGCGGGCACCCGAGACGCGAGAGAACCTTACATCAGTCAGGAGCGCGACAACAAGGTGGGTTTACGGTCGAGGCTGAGTATTGTGTTGGTAATCCGAAAGGGACTTTTTATTATTAATCGGTACTAACGCTGATGGTTTCTATGATGTACTACCTTACCCCGTGACATGGTGACATGGTTACTTGGTTACTTGGTTACTTGGTTACTTATGCTCGAGTTGCGACACGCGCACCCGCGGTTTGGCCACCGCAAAGGGTGCTCTTTTCCGGAAAGGCGGTCTTTGACCCGTGTTACCCCACGAGGTGATGTAGTGTGGGGGCCCCTATAGGTGGGGGGTTTGAGGCAGCGAGGTGCGAGCGGTGGGACCACCGGGATTGGATCCCGAAGTGCTCAGGTGTGAGACTGCCGGGATTGGATCCCGATGTAGTCAGGTGTGAGACCGCCGGGTCCGGTGCCCGACGCGGTCAGGTGTTACAGGTGTTACCGGGGTTACAGGTGTTACAGGTGTTACAGGTGGTACAGGTGGTTGCGAGTTACCGTTACGAGTAGAGCGGTTATTCCGGCTAGTCTTACTTTGGTGACTTGGCATTACTTTATTGTTTTAGTACTACTCTTATGATAGTGTCGCTGACTACCCACTCTGTGACAGGTACCTCCAGGGGGTAGCGGTAGGCGACGGTGAGGCCGAAGTGGTAGCAGTCGGGCTGAGGGAGCCCTAGTATGCTGTATCATTTACTTTCTCTGCATTTCATTCAGAACTGTAGGTTATTGTGTGGTTCTCGATACCCTTGTGGGGTCGTGTGGATGTTGAGTACTTTCTTTCTGCTTATGCACTACTGTTTCCTTTATTGTTCCCGTTTGGCCGTTTTCAAAGCAACATGACTAGAAAAGAAAAGAACTTCGAAAACTATCTTTCAAAATCTGGGTCGTGTGGACCTGTTTTCCAAACCCTGTGGATTTATGGCATCTTTTCAGACTGTCTTCAAAACCTTGGGTCGTCTGGACCTGCTTTCAAAACTGTGAGTTTATCCTTTCAACTTGATTGGCCACGGGTATTGTTTAGTCTTCATGCACCGTACTACTTCGAACTGTTGTGATTAAATGGGAAAATGATTGCTTAGGATCGACTATTGTAACAGCCGCGACGCCGTGCATATACAGAGGAGACTCTGCCCGATTTCCGAGTAAATCTGTATATGTGGCGGGTCTGGGCACGCGCCGGGGAAGGAGGTTTCTAAACAAAAAAAAATTAGTACGCACTTTGCACGTACTTTGAAGTATCGTTTCCGCTAAAATAAAACCCCCGGGGCGTGACAGATTAAGATGGTATCAGAGAACTTTGCTTTAATCACAACAGTGACAGCCAACATCCACCGAGATATCACACTTAACCACGAATGAATGAAATGTGCAGGGTTTAAGGGTTAAGACGTGAGAGATCGGGGAGGGGATTTGTAGATAATGTTTCTTTTCTCTCACGATTTGACGATGATTCTTCTAGCAGAGATGAGTACTGAGCTTTGGTTGGTATGTCTGTACAGACAATGGTACGGACCAGAGCGTCGGCCGAGGAGGTAGGGACAGATGCGACGACGTCAGCAGCTGCAGAAAGCCAGCTCCTGCGGCAACAATTGAGGGAGATGGCGGGGGAGATGGCGACCCTTACGGATCGTGTGCGTCAACTGACGCAGCAGCAACCGGTCGCTCCCGCCCCTCCACCAGAACCAATTGCACCGGCCGCAGTACTGCAAGCGACAGGTGCTGGGGTAGGGGTAACCCCTCTACCGGCGGCAACGGCCGGACTAGCACATACCCAAACCACGGCGCCGATGGCAGCACCTGCATCAGCGTCCGTGGGGCTGGCGCCGGGGGCTCTCGGCGGGAGCACCCCCGCGACCGCCGCCGTCGCCAGGGAAGGGACGGTTACGCGGGCGGAACGAGAGCGAGTGCGAGCCAATCTGGCGGATTTCATGAAGTTCGAACCACCCACGTTCGAGGGGGAGACGACTGATCCCTGGGTAGTCGAAAAGTGGGTGGGATCGATGGAAAAATTGTTTGAGGACCTACTCATTGAAGACCCCAAACGCGTTCCTCTGGCAGTTCACTTTTTGGAGGGGAACGCTCGTCTATGGTGGAAGACGGTGCGTCCTGATCCCACCCAGGGCACCGTGCTACTATCGTGGACGACGTTCAAGCAGGAATTGTTTGGGGCCTTCTTCACAAATAGCGTCAAGAAGAAACTGGAGGACGACTTGAACCATATTCAGCAAGGGAGCAAGACAGTTATGGAGTATCAGCGCGAATTTGTGCGCCTGGCAAATTGCGTCCCTTTCGTTATAAGGGATGAACCCCACAAGGCGCAACTATTCGTGGATGGGTTACGAAGTGATATTTTCCAGGTGGTTCAAGCCGCTGATTTGCATACGTTCCAGAAAGTGGTCGACCGGGCCACTATCGTAGAGCGTGGGTTTGCTGTTACCCGCGCTAGGAGGGAGGCCCCGGCACAGCATGAAGATAGAAAGCGGCAACAGCAGAGCTACGGGGGGGGGGGGGTCATCTGCTGGGAGCCGAATCCCCAAACGGTGGAGGGCACAGTCGGGAGCACGGAGCGCACCTACGGGAGAGCCGAGGCCAAGAGACGGGCCTTGTGTGATCTGCGGGGGAGCGCATGGAGTGTGGGGTTGCTCCCAGAGAGCCGACCATTGCTTCCGTTGCGGCAAGCAGGGGCACTTCCGCCGCAACTGCCCCCTTAACGTGGGATCAGCCTCCTCTGCCGCTTCCACGCCTTCACCACAACTTTTGGGGCGGGGGAAAGCTCCTATGGGGTCGACCTCTAGGCCCCCGGTTACGCGGCGCGAAGAGGATAGGCGGCCTCAACCGGGCGGGCGAATTTATTCCATGACCCGTCAAGAATCGGACCCGCCGGAGCACGTACTCGCAGGTATAACTTCCATTTTAAATTCACGTTCTAGGACCCTCTTTGATACTGGAGCAACACACTCGTTCATTTCTCGCGAGTACGTGTTTTCGCATGACCTCGAGGAAACACCTCTCCAAAGTCGGTTGACGGTCCAGACCGCGGGTGGGACGCTAGAGGCGACTAGTTTGGTAACCACTTGCCCGATTAAGCTAGGGCGGCTATTCTGCCCTTGGGATTTAATAGTAATTCCCTTGAAGGAGTACGACGTTGTTTTGGGCATGGACTGGCTCTCAAGGTACCAAGTGCTTATCGACTGCGATAAGCGGATGGTACAACTACAAGAACCTAGTTTCCCTAAGAATGCATACCTAGCGTGCAAGAGCATCTCCTTCTCGGCAGTCATCTCCGCGACTCGAGCCAGGAGTCTGATAGAGGGTGGGTGTGTAGCCTATTTGGCATCGGTAGATCTGGTTACCCGACCCTCGACGACACCTTCAGACATCCCGGTGGTGAAGGACTTTCCCGATGTCTTTCCGACGGAGCTGCCTGGGATACCCCCTGAAAGGGAGGTGGTGTTCCCTATTGAACTCTTGCCAGGTACGCAACCTATAACAAAGGCACCCTACCGAATGGCCTTCGCGGAGTTGAAAGAGTTAAAGGCGCAACTGGAAGACCTCTTGGACAAAGGGTTTGTCAGGCCGAGTGTGTCACCCTGGGGCGCACCAGTGCTTTTCGTACGGAAGAAGGATGGGAGCCTGCGACTCTGTATCGACTACAGAGGAATAAACAAGGTCACGGTGAAAAATAAGTACCCCCTGCCCAGAATCGACGACCTCTTCGACCAACTACGAGGAGCGACGGTCTTTTCAAAAATTGATCTACAGTCTGGCTACCACCAGCTTCGGGTTCGGAACGAGGACATTCCGAAGACCGCTTTCCGGACCCGGTATGGCCATTACGAGTTTACGGTCATGCCGTTCGGACTTACGAACGCCCCCGCAGTCTTTATGGACATGATGAACCGGGTCTTCAGACCATTCTTAGATCGGTTCGTGGTGGTCTTCATCGATGATATACTAATCTACTCATCCACCGACGAGAAGCACGAGGATCACTTACGAACGATTCTCCAAACCCTCAGGGAGCAGAAGCTGTTCGCTAAGCTCAAAAAGTGTGAGTTCTGGCTACGCGAAGTAGGATTCCTGGGGCATGTGATCTCGGCAAAGGGAATCGCCGTAGACCCCAAGAAGGTGGAATCGGTGATAGACTGGCAGCCGCCCACAACGGTGACGGAGATCCGCAGTTTCTTGGGGCTGGCGGGGTATTATAGACGCTTTGTCGAGGGTTTCTCGAAGATTGCGACCCCTCTAAACCAGTTGACCAAGAAAGGAGAAAAATTTGTATGGACGGCCAAATGCCAGGAAAGTTTTGAAGAACTCAAAAGAAGGCTAACCGAGGCACCGATTCTTGTACTACCAACACCCGGTGAGGACTATGAGGTGTACTGCGACGCTTCAAGAATCGGCCTTGGGGGTGTGTTAATGCAGCAGGGGAAGGTGATAGCCTATGCATCTAGGCAACTAAAGGACTACGAAAGAAACTACCCAACACACGACTTAGAGCTGGCTGCGGTGGTCTTCGTCCTGAAGTTATGGAGACACTATCTCTTTGGTGTCCATTGTAACATCTTCTCAGATCACCAGAGTCTTAAATACCTGTTCACACAAAAGGAACTAAACCTGCGGCAGAGACGGTGGCTTGAATTACTGAAGGATTACGACCTAACGATCCAATACCACCCCGGGAAAGCAAACGTGGTAGCGGACGCTCTGAGCAGGAAGGGGCGACTGGAGGGAGGATCGGTAGGTGCGATAACTGAGCAGAGCAACTTGATCGTAGAATTTTCTCGACTAGGGTTGGAAGTAGTGCCAGCGGGCACGGTTGCGCAACTTCTAACTTTGGTGGTCAAGCCAACACTACTAGAAAAGATTCGAGAGGGGCAGCAGGCGGACTCGCACTTACAGCTCGTAAGAGACAAGATCTCACCGGATCAGGAGGGGGACTTTTCATTGGAAGGCGATGACACCCTACGATTCCGCGGGTGAATTTGTGTGCCAGATACCCCGGAATTGAAGAAAGAAATTCTGTCCGAGGCACACAGCGCCCCTTATGCAGCACATCCAGGAGGCACAAAGATGTACAGGGACCTCAAGCAGACCTTCTGGTGGCCCAAGATGAAGAGGGATGTAACCCAATTTGTAGCTCATTGCCTGGTGTGTCAACAAATAAAGGCGGAACATCAACGACCGGCGGGAAAATTACAACCCTTACCGGTACCGGAGTGGAAGTGGGATCATATCACCATGGACTTTGTCACCGGGTTCCCGCGTTCACAGCAAGGACATGACACAATATGGGTTGTGGTGGACCGGCTAACGAAGTCAGCGCACTTCCTGCCGATTCACACAACTTGGACCAGGGAACGGTTGGCTCAGGTCTATCTCAGCGAGATTGTGAGACTGCATGGAGTACCGGCATCGATCACATCAGACAGAGACACGCGTTTCGTCTCAAAATTTTGGCAGAGCCTGCAACAAGCCTTGGGGACTAAATTGCACTTCAGCACAGCCTTCCACCCCCAGACAGACGGGCAGTCGGAGCGAGTGATACAGACGCTAGAAGACCTGCTTCGGGCCTGTGTACTCGATTGGGGAGTCGGTTGGGAGCGTTACCTACCACTCGTAGAATTCGCTTACAACAATAGCCACCAGGCCAGCATATTGATGGCACCCTACGAAGCCTTATACGGGAGACGCTGTCGATCCCCGATCTGTTGGGACGACTTGGGAGAACGGAAGTTCTTGGGACCCGACTTGGTGGAAGAAACAGAAGAGAAGGTGCGCCTCATCAGACAGCGCTTACTAACCGCCCAAAGTCGACAAAAGAGCTACGCGGATCGAAGACGCCGCGATTTAGAGTTCCAGGTGGGAGAGCACGTGTTTTTGCGGGTCTCGCCATCCAAGGGAATCAAGCGATTCGGGTTAAAAGGAAAGCTAAGCCCGCGGTTCGTGGGGCCATTCGAGATCCTGGAACGGATCGGCCCAATGGCTTACCGCCTTGCCCTACCACCGAACCTCAACCGGATTCATGACGTGTTCCACGTTTCGATGCTCAAGAAATACCTCCCCGACCCGTCGCACGTGCTGGACGTCTCGACACTCGAACTAAAGGAGGACCTAAGTTTCGAGGAAACCCCTGTGCGAATACTAGCAAGAGAAAGTAAGACGCTTCGAAACCGAGACATCCCCTATGTGAAGGTGCACTGGAGCAACCACGAGGAGCGGGAAGCGACGTGGGAACTAGAATCGAAGATGAGAGAGGGCTACCTTTATCTCTTTACCGCGAACCAAGATTGAGTTTCGAGGACGAACTCGTTTTAAGAGGTGAGTGGTGTAGTAGCCGCTGGTTTAAAATATTTTAAGGGTCTACTTTTGGTTTCGTTATTTCCGCATTTCGTTTCGGGGGACTGGAGGATGATCGAATAATTCCTTGTTTCCGGACAGACCGTCGGGGCCCGCGGGTATTTTTAGTTAATAGGGCTCGCGAAACGGAGAGTGGCGGCGAAAACAGTTTTGAATTCCGACGCCGGAATCTCCCGGAATAAATTCCGGAAGGTAACTAACGGTTCAGGTGGATAACGCGGTTTTTCAGACAGACCGGACTCTAGTTCGCACCTGATTTAGACCCGTTTTAACTTGAACTGGGTTCTTTCCCTTTTACCAACTTAACCGTTCCCGTTATTTTCCCCCGTCGTGTAACTCCCCTTAAACTAACCGCAACTCCCCACTCCCCTTAACTACCCGTAACTCCCATAACTACCCACTCCCTCTAACTACCCACTCCCCTTAACTACCCGTAACTCCCATAACTACCCACTCCCTCTAACTACCCACTCCCCTTAACTACCCGTAACTCCCTTTAACTACCCACTCCCCTTAAACCACCACACTCCCCTTAACTACCCGTATCTTCCCACAATTCCCCACGCCCCACAAGTCCCCTGCGTACGAGACCCCATTTCCCCAACCTTTCAGTTTCCCAAACCGAACCCTTCTGGTTCCTCACCGATTGCGCGGAGGATCCAAGAGGCGAGACCAAGGAAGGAGAAGGAGACGTCCTCACATTCCTTGTAGCCGAACACGCAGGATCGGATCGCCTTTCCCTCCGACAACCGAGGTGAGCACGCTAGGGTTTTGCTTTCTCGCCCCGTTCTTGGTTGGAGCGGACGAGGGGGGGGGGGGGAAGAAGGGGCGTGGGCAACGCCGGAATCCGGCGCGCACGGCGGCACCGCATGCGGGCTGCCGCATGCGGGCGCCGCCACAGGCGGGCGGCACCGCATGCGGGCTGCCGCATGCGGGCGCCGCCACAGGCGGGCGGCACCGCATGCGGGCTGCCGCATGCGGGCGCCGCCACAGGCGGGCGGCACCGCATGCGGACTGCCGCATGCGGGCGCCGCCGCTTGCGGGCGGCACCGCATGCGGGCGCCGCCACTTGCGGGCGGCACCGCATGCGGGCTGCCGCATGCGGGCTGCCGCTTGCGGGCGGCACCGCATGCGGGCTGCCGCATGCGCGCTGCCACTTGCGGGCGGCACCGCATGCGGACTGCCGCATGCTGGCGCCGCCGCTTGCGGGCTGCCGCATGCGGGCGCCTCCGCATGCGGGCGCCGCCGCTTGCGGGCTGCCGCATGCGGGCGCCGACGCTTGCGGGCGCCTCCGCATGCGGGCGCCGCCGCTTGCGGGCGCCTCCGCATGCGGGCGCGGCCGCTTGTGCGCCGCCGCATGCGGGCGCCGCCGCTTGCGGGCGCTTCCGCATGCGGGCGCCGCCGGTTGCGGGCATCGCCGCATGCGGGTGCGGGCGGCACCGCATGCGGACAACGCCGAACACGGGCGTCACCGCATGCGGACGGCCGCACGCTGTTAGTACACCGCCCAGCCGTGCGGGGCCAGGCGCGTACCTGTGCGAATTGTACACAAGGTGAGAGGGCGCCGGGCGCTCTAATCATTAGTCTGATAAAGCCTTAAGTTGCTGACTCCTATATGACAGATTCGTGTAGGTCCGGGCGGGCACCCGAGACGCGAGAGAACCTTACATCAGTCAGGAGCGCGACAACAAGGTGGGTTTACGGTCGAGGCTGAGTATTGTGTTGGTAATCCGAAAGGGACTTTTTATTATTAATCGGTACTAACGCTGATGGTTTCTATGATGTACTACCTTACCCCGTGACATGGTGACATGGTTACTTGGTTACTTGGTTACTTGGTTACTTATGCTCGAGTTGCGACACGCGCACCCGCGGTTTGGCCACCGCAAAGGGTGCTCTTTTCCGGAAAGGCGGTCTTTGACCCGTGTTACCCCACGAGGTGACGTAGTGGGGGGCCCCTATAGGTGGGGGGTTTGAGGCAGCGAGGTGCGAGCGGTGGGACCACCGGGATTGGATCCCGAAGTGCTCAGGTGTGAGACTGCCGGGATTGGATCCCGATGTAGTCAGGTGTGAGACCGCCGGGTCCGGTGCCCGACGCGGTCAGGTGTTACAGGTGTTACCGGGGTTACAGGTGTTACAGGTGTTACAGGTGGTACAGGTGGTTGCGAGTTACCGTTACGAGTAGAGCGGTTATTCCGGCTAGTCTTACTTTGGTGACTTGGCATTACTTTACTATTTTAGTACTACTCTTATGATAGTGTCGCTGACTACCCACTCTGTGACAGGTACCTCCAGGGGGTAGCGGTAGGCGACGGTGAGGCCGAAGTGGTAGCAGTCGGGCTGAGGGAGCCCTAGTATGCTGTATCATTTACTTTCTCTGCATTTCATTCAGAACTGTAGGTTATTGTGTGGTTCTCGATACCCTTGTGGGGTCGTGTGGATGTTGAGTACTTTCTTTCTGCTTATGCACTACTGTTTCCTTTATTGTTCCCGTTTGGCCGTTTTCAAAGCAACATGACTAGAAAAGAAAAGAACTTCGAAAACTATCTTTCAAAATCTGGGTCGTGTGGACCTGTTTTCCAAACCCTGTGGATTTATGGCATCTTTTCAGACTGTCTTCAAAACCTTGGGTCGTGTGGACCTGCTTTCAAAACTGTGAGTTTATCCTTTCAACTTGATTGGCCACGGGTATTGTTTAGTCTTCATGCACCGTACTACTTCGAACTGTTGTGATTAAATGGGAAAATGATTGCTTAGGATCGACTATTGTAACAGCCGCGACGCCGTGCATATACAGAGGAGACTCTGCCCGATTTCCGAGTAAATCTGTATATGTGGCGGGTCTGGGCACGCGCCGGGGAAGGAGGTTTCTAAACAAAAAAAAATTAGTACGCACTTTGCACGTACTTTGAAGTATCGTTTCCGCTAAAATAAAACCCCCGGGGCGTGACAGCGGCTGCGGGCTGCCCCGCGCGGGCGCGAGCCCGCGCGGGCGGCGGCGGGGCTGCAGGTTGCCCCGCGCGGGCGGGTGCCCGTGCGGGCGGTGGCGGCGCTGCAGACCGCCCCGCGCGGCAAGGCCCGTGCCGGCGCGGCGCAGCGGCGGCTGCGACGGCGGCGGCTGCGACGGCGGCGGCGGCGGCGGCGCCGGCACGGGCCGTGGCTAGGGCATCCCGACTCCAAGATCGCCAAGGGAAAAAGAACAAAAACCCCCGGCGAAGGCCGCCCAAAATCGCGCAAAACTCACCTCGCGGTAATGGAGAAGGTGATCCGATCAATCCTCGTTCCGTCCCCGGCCTCCGATGCGTTGGTCACCCGACGAGATCCTCCCTCTCTCTCTCTCTCTCCCTCAACGCGGCTGGCGACTAGGGTAGGCATAAGTCCTTTTCTTAGGGCAAAACCGTCGGTACCGTCGGTATTTATATACACATAAAAGAAAACCCCAAACCCTAAATCTCGTGCAATCAAAAGGGATTAAAAAAGAGAAGAGGGTTAAGCGATTAACTCATTTTACTCTCGACGAATAAAACTTCTAATCCGATCCAACCGGAGTCTACCCCATTTCCTCAAAAAGCATGCAAAACAAGCAGCAGGATTCCGATGCATGCTACAGTTACCGCGAACTTAAAAATTCAATTTCGGGGGATCCGGGAGTCAGATTTCAGATCCGATCGCACCGCCGTTCAACGTTTCACGAGCTCTATCACCGAAAAATAAGAACGAACTCCAACACACTACCCACTGAGGATCAAAATGAGGGACGCTACTATAGCTAAACCTATCCCAACAAGGTTCATGGACGATGTCCGAAAAGTCTGGATACTACAATGTGCTGATGGTTTTCAACTAACCCCTTTTCGCATGAGTATCCCTTTATTACTATCTGTTGCGACGAGTGTCGCGGTGCTCTATATAACACACCAACTTCGGTCTTTATGCTCATGGCTGCTTACGCGCACACCAGCGGTTTGGCCACCGCATCGGTGTACTTTTCCGGAGAGGTAGTACGTTGACCCGTGTACTCCACAAGGTGACGTGGTGGGGGCCCCTTACGGTTACTTAAGGTGCCGCACAAGTACCGTAGAGGGGTTAAAAGCTCCAATGTGAGGACCCGGATCCCCACGACGAGATTACTGGTTGACCAGCAGCTCCTGGAGGCCTATGTGGCGTGTCGGTGGTGTTTGTGCACCAATTGGCAATTTTTAGAGTTGGAATTTGGCAGAACGGACAGCGGATTCGGATTCAGCGCGCGAAAATGTTGAAAATGCACTACTTGCTTGTATTTTTCGGAGCCCGGATGACCCGGCACGGATTTTGAGGCAGCTATTACTGTTCCGGCGGCCGGGGGCAGTGTTGGCGGCGGCGGGCAGTGGCGGAGCGCGGCGGCGCGGGCTCGGGCAGGCGGCGGAGCGACCGCGGGCAGGCGCGCGGGCGCGGGCAGGCGCGCGGGCGCGGGCAGGCGCGCGGGCAGCCGCGCGGGCACTCGGGCAGGCACGCGGTCCACGGGCCGGCGTGCACCGGAGACAGGACACGTGCCAACTTGTGACTTGTTGGTGTTGTGGGCGCGGTCCACGGGGAAAAATGAGCGGGTGTACGGTGGACCGGAGGGTGGACACGTGGCGGCCACTGGTTGGCGGGTCCACATGCGCGCGGTCCACGGAGCGGGTGCAGGCCACCTCGGGGCGGGTGCAGGCCGCCTCGGGGCGCGTGTGTGCAGGGTGGCAGGCGGCTGCGCAGGCGCGCACGTGGGCGCGGTCGGTTGACTAAGTGCGGTCCACGTGTCGACGCTTCCGCGCGCCACATGTCGAGCAGCGGATGGCCCTGCACGGCTGTCCGCTGTTCGGGTGAGACGTGGCGGGCCCTGGGCATTCCGGGCGTGAACAGTGTTGGGCCGGGCCCAACACTGTAGCCGCCCGGTTCGTGCGGGCGCCCGGAAAAATGGCCCAAAAGCCTAATTTCGGATTTTTCGGGTTGAGCCTATAAATAGGCCCTTTTGCTCACCGAGTAGAGCTTTTTCCCGAGCTCTTCGGCCAGTGCACCCTTCACCAAAGTTTTTGATCACCTCGCGGTGCATCTCGTGGAGAAGGCCCGGATTTTTTGGAGGCTGCAACGTCGACGACTTCGGCATCGTAGCGCAGAGCGACGTTCCTTCATCGAAGGCCCGTTATCGTCGCATTTTGGTCTGAGAGGTCCACAGAGCTACCCCGATAGTTTTTTTGGACGATTCTCACGGCATTGGATTCACGAGAGGTAGATCTATGATTCTTGTATTGTCTACTTTTCTCAGATTTGAGCTTTGTTTGGGGTTCCGGGTACATTTTTAACCCCCTTTGCCGCTGATGGAATTTCTGGACAGCGACATCTTGCCGGATTTTTATCTCCACGCTCAGGCATCGGATGGAGATGTGCCTTTACACTTTTTTCATCTACACGTCGCAAGGATTACCATTATATTTTTCGTGGAATTTTCTAAGGCTTGCCTGATGGTATACTTCTTCCCCCTTTACTGTGCAGAGTATTATAGTTGTGTTGCTGCGAGGTTTTGCGCACCCTGTGTTGTGGGAATTGTAACTCGGCTTACGGGGCTCGGAATTGGACGTGCATGTACCCGTTTCGAAGGTCTCGACGCGACGATCGCGACAGTATTTATATTGGATTTTTTTGAGTTCTTTCTGCAGGTGAAAAATCTACATCTTTGGGAGTGTTCCAACAGATTTGTATGTACTTGGATATTTTGGAATAAAAGTGTTACTTTGGACCTTTTGTTGTACCCATGATGGTTCACGAATGTTTTTGGAACACTGCTAGGAGCCGAGGTTGGCGCGACATGTACCGTGGATACGGGTTCAGCAGATATGGTTAGCAAGTGGCCACGCTCTTCACCGACCCCTGGTTTGCCTTGGATTGAGCACTTCAGGTAGGTAAGCTTAATATTAGTAACTGTATAAGGCAATGATAAGATCTTCATGGATGATTATGTTACGGTGAATGTAAGTGCACTTGTGGGAATGTCACCCCTCCATGACTGATAGCATGCATGTTTAATGTACAACCCATATTTAGCATCGAGAGGAAAAGCTTGAAGAATGGCCTAGATCATGTGGTTATTGTACATGTCTATTCATTAGCCTACTTGTGTGAGATTGGTACAGCATAGTAGGAACATTTTAGCATGCTTTGCTATTATAGGTTTCACCCTCTTTTATCGTTTCTGAGGACAAAAACGTGCTTGCATGGACATGTAGTTAGGCCATCTTTTACTGCTGCACTACTTTTGGAACTTGACTTAGGAGAAACCATGTTATCCTTTCCTCCTTCTTTGTTAGTCAGGCGGTCTGTGTTGCTCGGGTGCGAGCAGGGGTCTAGGGTAGTGTCATGCCCCGGGGTCGAAACTGCGACCCGGGCTCGCCAACAGATCCGCCACCTATGCCAACCTGCATAAGCGAAGCGTCCTACCTGCAAGAAAAGTACTACAGCTAAACAGATATCAGAGCTAAAAATAAAAATCTGCTGTATAACTAAAATCAATCACTGTACAACTGGAAATAATACAACAATGTATGTCTCCCAAAAATAATAATAATACAATAACCTCAACTACATGCTCTGAACTCAACCGGGAGGTATGTCCAATAAATACACCAGTGTACAGTCTCTCGGTACATAAAATATCCTCACTACATCAGTCTCTCAAAAGAGAAAAAAACAAAATAGCTAATCTACTGAAGATCTCCTCTGAAAGGGGTACCGCTACTCTCCAACGACGGGTAGGGATCTAGCACGCGACTCCCTCGCCTCGATCAACAACCGCAGAATCAGCAGCACCCGCTAAGACTCTGCGAAACAAAGGAGAGAAAAGAAGGGGAGGGGGAAAACCCCCAACGGGTGTGAGAACTACACCTAAAAAGGGAGTCCTCAGTGGGTACCGCCACCAGGCCCGACGATCTGCCCACTAAGTCCACTAGAGGCATAAGATAACCAAAGCAGTAAATACTGAAAAAGGAAAGCTGGAGACTCTCAACAGCTACCATGCCTCTATCTAAATGCTCAAAAGGGGAGAACCAAATAATGGTATGCAACCACTAGCACATGAAGTGCACAATCGACCCAGTCGAGCTGACTGCCACATCTGGTCCAGTCAAACCTGCGCCCACCTACAACCACCTCCCGCTGACGGGCAGGCATTACGTAGGGCGTCCAAACGGACTAACTCGCTATCGAGTAGTGGCTCATGCAGGTTATAGTCACAGTCCACGCTCTCTCTCAGAACGGATAACTCAAGATCACCAAGCCTCTCGCACAACGGTCGACAACTCACAAAGACCTCGGGACCACAGTCCCCAAATGGATCCCAACAACACTAGCACTGGTCTAAACACAGCTACTAGACTCCACTCGGTCCCCCTGACACGAGTGAAACAAGAAAGGCAAATATCTGTAATAAACCCAATCTAGTGCCACCAGCAAAACTGGCATTGCCTGCTCAGCGGAATCTGCACACAAGGCTCGAAACCGCGGGATCGGCCCGCACGGCTCGCATCCCACAATAAGTATCAGGCCGGCACACAAGGCTGGGTCCGAAAAGCCTACCTCCGGAGTGGCACTCGAGGGGAGCGACCCACACGAGTAAAGTATCTCAGTAACCAGTATCTCTGTATAGCAGGACTTTGATCACAAATCTGATCAAAGTGGGAAAACTCAACCACCAAGGAAAGACCCGACCTCAATCGGATGCAACTGAACGATAAGTGGGAAACTCCATCCACTAGAGAAAACTGATCCCCAATCTGGTGCATAGATAAGCATCCGGTCAACCGCCCAATATCCGCGGTTGCCGCAAAGCCCCACAACTAAACCAACCTGTCCCAGACACCAAGTCCCGACTACACTACCCAGACCCCTGCTCGAACCTGAGCAACACAGACCACCTGACTAACAAAGGAGGAGAAAGGAAAGCATGGTTTCTCCTAAGTCAAGTTCCAATAAGTAGTGTAGCAATAAAAGGGGGCCTAACTATATGTCCATACAAGCATGCATTTGTCCTCAAGAAAGAAATAAGAAAGTAAACCACATGCCTACACCTGATCATAATCCTCGATCATAATAACTCCTCAGAGTGAAAATCCGCACATAGCTACAAAATCATGTCCCAATGCATAAACCAACCATATGAAAGGCTATGTGCTAACATGGCATGTTACATGATCACATAGGGTAACATTAACCTAGGTAAGCTTACACTATTCACCAACATAAATACCCAACTCATGCAAGTCCTCAATATACAACATGAATATTATTCGTGCAATCATTTATACAATTACCATTATCAAGCTTACCTACCTTACAAACATAAGTCATGTACCCTAAACATGCATGCATCCTAACATACAGAATTAGAGAACCGTCCGCCGGTTCTGGAAACAAAGCACCCACCTGAAGCGCTTTCCGCAGGCAAAGCCGAAGTCGGTGAAGTGTGAAGACGCTCACAGTCCAAAATCCGCCAAAACAGCACCCTCGGTACATGACGCGAAAGCCCCGGCTTCAAACAGCTGAAAACACCCAGAATCCACTATCTTCATTTTCTCTAGTTCCAACCGGTTTAGAAATACTCGCGAACCTTCCTGGGGACAACAAAAGGTCCAAGGTTACACTTTATTCCCCAAAATATCCAAGTATATACAACATCAGAAAACAGCCCCAAAGATGTGCAGTTTTCACCTGCAGAATGGATTCTGAAAAATCCCACAAAAATATAGTCGCGATCGTCGCGTCGATACCTTCGAAACGAGTACCTGCACATCCAATTCCGAGCCCCGTAGGCCGAGTTACAAATTCCACAACACGGGGTGCGCAAAACCACACAGCAACATAACTGTAATCCCATGCACAGATAAGGGGGAAAATATATACCTTCGGGCAAGCCACAGAAAAATCCAAGAAAAATACTGTGATAATCCTCGCGTCAAGTAGATAAAAAAAGTGTATAGGCACGTCTCCATCCGATGCCCGGTTGCGGAGATAAAAATCCGGCAAGGTACCACTATCCAGAAATTCCATCAACGGCAAAGGGGTTTAAAAACGTACCCAGAACCCCAAACAAAGCTCAAATATGAGAAAAGTAGACAATACAAGAATCGTAGATATACCTCTCGTGAATCCAATGCCACAAAAATCGTCCGAAAATACCATCGGGGTAGCTCCATGGACCTCTCATACCAAAATGTGACGATAACGGGCCTGCGATGAAATTATGCCGCTCTGCGCCACGATGCCGAAGTCGTCGACGCCGCGCCTTCCAAAAATTCCGAGCTTCCTCCACAAGATGCGCGACAAGGTGAGCAACAAGTTTGTTGAGGGGCCCTCAGGCCAAAGAGCTGGGGAAAAGCCCGAAAAGGCAGTGCAAAGGGCCTATTTATAGGCCCAAACCAATAAAATCCCGAAGTTGGGCTTTTGGGCCGCATTTCCGGGCGCCCGCACGAACCGGGCGGCTACAGTGTTGGGCCCGGCCCAACACTGTTCACGCCCGGAAAGCCCAGGGCCCGCCACGTCTCACCCGAACAGCGAACAGCCGTGCAGGGCCATCCGCTACTCGACACGTGGCGCGCGGAGGCGTCGACACGTGGACCGCACTCAGCCAGCTGACAGCACCCACGTGCGCGCCTGCGCCGCCGCCTACCACCCTACACGCACGCGCCCCGAGGCGGCCTGCACCCGCTCCGTGGACCGCGTGCACGTTGACCGGCCAACCAGTGGCCTCCACGTGGCCCCACCCGGTCCATGCACCAGGCCGCACTCCCCGTTGACCGCGCGCTCGTGCGCCCGCCACTCCGGGGCCGCCACGCGTCCAAGCCCCCGGTGCACGCCTCGCCCGGTGGACCGAGCGGCTGTGCCTCACCCCGCCGCCGTGCTCCTCCGCCAGCCGCCGCTGCCGCTGCCCGCCGGCGGCAGGAACAGTACCCTTGCCTCGAAAAACGTGCCGAATCATCCGGACTCCGAAAAATGCAAGTGAATAGTCCATTTTCATCGTTTTCGCGCGCTGAATCCAAATCCGAAGTCCATTTTGCAAACTCCAACTCTAAAAATTGCCGAAGGCATCCGGAAAGATGTTCTTTTGTCCAAACTTCGCGCTGCGCCCAATTTTAATATCCATTACGCGCAAAACCACTTCTGAAGCTCCGACGGAGTCCACCGATCACCCACGTGATCCATTTAACACACTGAGCCCATCACTTGTGTCCAATTGGTGCACAAATACCACTGACACACCCCATAGGCCTCTAGGAGCTGCTGGTCAACCAGCAATCTCGTCGTGGGGATCCGGGTCCTCACAGGTAGTGTAGCCGGGACATTGGTGTCAGGGATGGGTTGTGTTGGATTTCGATTGGCAGGATTTTGCGGTTACCGCGGACTTTGGGCGGTTTGACCGGAGGTCGGTTATAGGACTTGATTATAGACGGCAGGGTATTGCGGCAACCGCGGATATTGGGCGGTTGACCGGATATTTATTTATGCACCAGATTGGGTATCTGATTTCTCTAGCGGACAGAGTTTTCCACTATTTGAGGATTTTTGCATCTGATTGAGGACCGAGGCTTTCTTTAGTGGTTGGGCTTTCCCACTTTGATCAGAGTCATGATCTAGTCCTGCTGATTTATACTTATATTACTGGTTACTGAGATACTATACTCGTGTGGGTCGCTCCCCTCGAGTGCCACTTCGGAGTGTTATACATACTTTGAGTCCTTGAGACTCCTTCTTTTCATCAGTGTTATGCGTCGGCCAGCATACCCGATAAAGGCAAGGCACAGCAGGCAGTACCAATTTTACTGGTGGCACAAGATTGGGTTTATTACAGGCATTTACTTTATTGTTGCACTCGTGTCAGGGGGACTGAGTGGAGTCTAGTAGCTGTGTTTAGACCAGTGCTAGTGTTGTTGGGAACCGTTTGGGGATTGACGGTGGTCCCAAGGTCTTTGTGAGTTAGTCGACCATTGTGCGAGAGGTTTGGTGATCTTGAGTCTATCCATTCTGAGAGAGAGCGTGGAATTTGACTATAGCCTGCATGAGCCACTACTCGATAGCGAGTTAGTCCGTTTGGACGCCCCACATGATTCCTGCCCGTCAGCGGGAGGAGGTTGTAGGTGGGCGCAGGTTGACTGGACCAGATGTGGCAGTCAGCTCGATTGGGTCGATTGTGCACTTCATGCGCTAGTGGTTGCATACCATTCTTTGATTCTCCCCTCTTGAGCATTTCGATGGAGGCATGGTAGCTGTTGAGTGTCATCAGCGTTCTTGTTCAGTTCTCACGACTTTGGTTAGTTTTTGTCTCTTGAGGACTTAGTGGGCAGACCGTCGGGTCTGGCAGTGGTACCCACTGAGAACTCCCTTTTTGTGTAGTTCTCACACCCTTTGGGGGTTTTCCCCCTCCTTTTTCCTTCCTCTCATTTGTTTTGCAGAGTCTTAGCGGGTGTTGCTGATTCTGCGGTTGTTGATCGAGGCGAGGGAGTCGCGAGCTAGATCCCTACCCGTCGTTGGAGAGTAGCGGTACCCTGACAGAGGAGATCTTCATTAGATTAGTCATTTTATTTCCCCTTTTGAGAGACTGTTGTAGTGAGGATATGATATGTATTGAGAGCCTGTACACTGATGTATTTATTGGAGATACCTCCCTGTTGAGCTATGAGTTTTGTATCTGAGGATATTGTTCGATTATCATTTTTGGGAGGTGGACATTGTTATACTATTTTCCTGTTGTACAGCGGTTGATTTTATTTTACAGCAGTTTTATCTTCTAGCTCTGATATCTGTTAGCTGTAGCACTTTTCTTGCAGGTAGGACGCTTCGCCTATGTAGAGTTTGGCATAGGTGGCGGATCTGTTGGCGAGCCCGGGTCGCAGTTTCGACCCCGGGGCGTAACAGATTATGTTGGTATCAGAGCCTAGGTTGTAGGTCATGGTGGACTTAGAAACCCTAGGCTTATGGTTTGACCCTTGGATGACTTCGTGAGAGTCGTGATTTATAGCGAGAGTCCTGATTGAGTTTTATACCTCTCCCAAGGGACGGGAAGAGTGATTGGCATGTTTATTCTCCTAAGTGATTATGTTGGCTGCAGACAACATAATGCTGTGGAACGGGTGACATGCTTTAGACTTTCGCTGGATTGGGTCGAGCTTTGTTGTGTGATGTTTTGTGGTTTCATCGTGGCGAGCGGTGTCTCCCCAACGCTGGGTTTTGACCCGTGTGCATCCTGTCATGGCAGTTGAGCTTGAGCGGTTGGTTCTGGGCCGAATACCCGGATTGAGGTCAGAGAGTTCCGGACCCAGATGACTGGATCGTCTGAGGCCTACCAGCGGCAGAGTGAGCGAGCAACTGGTTTTAGCGACACAGTTGTCGGAGCACTGAGTAGCCCCCTCCGTGGCAATGTTTAGTGTCGAGGTATCGAGGTAGGGTGGATAGTTGACAGCAGAGGAGCTGTGGGACATGATCGATCTATTGAGCCAGATTCGGCAGATGAACCACCCCGACTCATAAGATTGAGTTTGGAGCCTTTGGAGGCAGAGTCGTGGTTGGTGGTAATGGAATGACTACTTGAGAGCCTCCCTGTGTTAGAGAGTTTTTGCAGTTGTTGAGCTGCGCGCTCCAGATTTCGAGGGACGAGGCGCATAGGATATGTGTGGCTGGGAGTGGATTGCGCCAGGATACCTTTCAGTTTGTTCAGTCCCTCCGTTATAGGTTTTGACGCCTCGTTGGAGTAGGCATTGTGTATGGAGCGTGGCGCTGCAGTTCCTTTGGATAGGGATCTGCCGCCAGGGGCGAGTTTTGGATATTGGCGCTTGGCGCCGGGTGATGGAGGACAGATCGACCGGCAGAGGCATTTCTGATTTCTTTTTCCACGATAACGGGTTCCCGAGATGCCAGAGATCAGGTGGACCCCGATGGTAGCATCAGCATCTATATCAGAGTGGCGCAGCGGTAGCGTGGATTTGTTATCTGCGGAGGACCTTATTCGTCGCCTCAGTGTGAGCAGAGACAGAGGTCGTGCTCCCTTTGTGTTTGGTCTAGATTTTCCTTACAGATTGAGCGACAACCGCCGGCATCGAATGGATGAATCTGTGCCGCCCGGTTGGAGGGCGCCACGGCAGTGGATGGAGTTGTTGCTAGTGTGATTTCATCACAGCAGCCGGAGTTAGAGCATGTTGCATTCCTGCATGGACTAGAGGCAGAATTATTACCACGTGCACTAGAGGTACAGGTTTCTGTTGTTATTGCGCATGTGGAGGAGGCTTTTGGATCATGTCCAGTGCAGCTGAGACTGCGAGTTACCGGCAGACTTATTGGTAATTGTGGCAGTTCGGTATCTTGACCATATGCTTGAGAGTGATTGGCACAACGCCACAGGATGTTTTGGCTGAGGAGAGAGAGGACGTCAATCTTCTGCGAGGCAGACGAGAGGAGGTTTGGTTGTTAAGACTGTTAGAGCACACAGGCTTTAGCGACAGTGTGAGAGTGTAACGACCCGGCCCACTAGCAATAATAACTCGTTGGGCCCAAACCACAGCCGAAAATGCTTAAGCCCAGTTATTATTACTAGTGTCCAAGTCTCATATAAACCTAATCACAAATCCATCCACATCCGATGTGGGACTATTGGGGGCGTCACAGACTCCCCCCGTTTAGGCCTGACGTCCTCGTCGGCCCAAACACACACACACAAGCCCAAGATCACCAGGCGATGTGAGACTCGTCTCGCTAGTCCTGTCATCTAGACCCAGACTCAGCCGAGACTCGCCGCACACTTCCGGCTGGTTATTGGCTCTGATACCAAAATGTAACGACCCGGCCCACTAGCAATAATAACTCGTTGGGCCCAAACCACAGCCCAAAATGCTTAAGCCCAGTTATTATTACTAGTGTCCAAGTCTCATATAAACCTAATCACAAATCCATCCACATCCGATGTGGGACTATTGGGGGCGTCACAGAGAGGTGCTTACGGCGGCACCGGGACTCAAGGATATCTCTGTTGCCCATGAGATCCTGGGTGTGATTTCACCTGAGTTGTTGATGATGCCGCCGGTTAGGGAGATAGAGTTTGCGTTTGACATGGTTCGGGGAACCGCGCCACCCTTGACAGCACCTCATTGGAGATTGCCGGTAAAGCTGAGAGAGCTGATGGCACAGTCGCAGGATCTGATGGATCGAGGGGTCGATTTGACCTAGTGCCACGCCGTTGATGCACGGTGGTGATGCCACGTCGTTGACACACGATTGTGAGGGTCCCTTTTTGGCTCGAGTGTAGACAGGTCCGGGTGGCATTTAGGACCTTTCGATGGAGTTATACTCCGGCAGTATTGTATGATGCGAGTACCTACTTGGAATCAGACAGCCGAGGACTTTGCCTAGATAGCGGTCAGGAACTGGTAAGGGCATTATGAACGCACAATGAGGCCAAATGGAATAATTAATGTCCTGTTGTCTTCAAGATTCAAGGAATTGTGTGTTCCAGTTACACTTGGACGGATCGGGAGCGATGTTCCCGGAGGACATTATGATTTACTCCCAGAGCGACTTGGAGTACGTGGAGCACTTGTGGATGTGCTACAATGCTTGGGTGGAAGAAGCTGTAGGCCGTGTTATTGAGGTATAAGTTTTAGCTTTAGAAGCTTACCTTCTTGGGTCACATTGTGTTAGCCGTAGGGGCGGCGGTGGAATTCCGGCCAATATGGATACTATTTGGGAATTGGCCGAGATCAATATTTAGGGTCAAGGTAAGGAGCTTCTTGGACTAGGCAGTACCAGGAGAGCTTGGCAATCGAATGATGAGACTGATACCAGCGCCAATGCTAGTATCTTCGGTGTTGAGAGAGAGATCTGCGAGTTTTAGTGATGCCTCCTATAGCAACTGTGGAATTACCGTTGGGTTATTGTTGAGCATTCTGGATTACCCCGATAGGGCCACTGTGATGGCGGGTACCTGGAGCAGGGGAGCTGTCTAGGGTTGAGTTCGATGATTCCATAGCTGGCGCTGTGTGGATTGTTGAGGTAAACATGGCTTGTGGTTGTGTCCCTGGGGGTTCCTTTGGATGATAGACCGTGGCTGAGTAGTTTACTCGGATGGTCAAGATTCGGGAGTGACCGAGTGAGGACCCCTCCTTGTTAGGATTCTTTTCCATTTTGAATGATAGTGTGGGTACGCTTCGGATTGCCTTGGTTGAGTTGACACAGGATGTGGTATGGTGCGTGTTGCACTGGTGATTAATTTGTTTCCCCCAGCTTTTTGATGGAGCCCCTGTGGTGTTTCACGTCTCAGCTCAGGAGTGTTTTGCTTTTGGATCCCTCGCCCGTGATTGACTCGCTCCATTTTGAGAGCTAAGAGTGTTTGGAGTACGAGGGACGCCCATTGCGAATTCCGGCTGGAGGGATGAGAGGATTGCGCAACTAGGCCATGCCGTACTAGCTGATGTTGTTGTTGTTGAGGAGTAATCACGGGGAGAGAGAGGGTGACTTGGGAAGCTAGAGACAGTGATGATGAGTACATACCCTTGGTGTTTGTGACTCCTGGTGGAATTGAGCTAGTTTCGAGGATGAAACTTTCTTTAGTGGGGGAGGATGTGAGGACCCGGATCCCAACGACGAGATTACTGGTTGACCAGCAGCTCCTGGAGGCCTATGTGGCATGTCGGTGGCGTTTGTGCACCAATTGGACACTGGTGATGGACTCAGTGTGTTTAATGGATCACGATAGTAGTCAGATGACCGCGTCGAATGTTTAGAAGTGGTTTCGCATGCAATGGATATTAAAATTGGGCTCAGCACGAAGTTTGGACAAAAGAACACCTTTTCGGATGCCTTCGGCAATTTTTAGAGTTGGAATTTGGCAGAACGGACAGCGGATTCGGATTCAGCGCGCGAAAACGTTGAAAATGGACTACTTGTATTTTTCGGAGCCCGGATGACCCGGCACGGATTTCGAGGCAGCTATTACTGTTCCGGCGGCCGGGGGCAGTGTCGGCGGCGGCGGGCAGCGGCGGCGCGGGCTCGGGCAAGCGGCGGAGCGACCGCGGGCAGGCGCGCGGTCCCCGGGCCGGCGTGCACCGAAGGCAGGACACGTGGCAGCTTGTGACTTGTTGGTATTGTGGGCGCGGTCCACGGGGGAAAATGAGCGGGTGTACGGTGGACCGGAGGGTGGACACGTGGCGGCCACTGGTTGGCGGGTCCACATGCGCGCGGTCCACGGAGCGGGTGCAGGCCGCCTCGGGGCGCGTGCGTGCGGGGTAGCAGGCGGCGGCGCAGGCGCGCACGTGGGCGCGGTCGGTTGACTGAGTGCAGTCCACGTGTCGACGCTTCCGTGCGCCACGTGTCGAGCAGCGGATGGCCCTGCACGGCTGTCCGCTGTTCGGGTGAGACGTGGCGGGCCCTGGGCATTCCGGGCGTGAACAGTGTTGGGCCGGGCCCAACACTGTAGCCGCACAGTTTGTGCGGGCGCCCGGAAAAACGGCCGAAAAGCCCAATTTCGGATTTTTCGGGTTAAGCCTATAAATAGGCCCTTTTGCTCACCGAGTAGAGCTTTTTCCCGAGCTCTTCGGCTAGTGCACCCTTCACCAAAGTTTTTGATCTCCTCGCTGTGCATCTCGGGGAGAAGGCCCGGATTTTTTGGAGGCCGCGACGTCGACTACGTCGGCATCGTAGCGCAGAGCGACGTTCCTTCATCGAAGGCCCATTATCGTCGCATTTTGGTCTGAGAGGTCCACAGAGCTACCCCGACAGTGTTTTTGAACGATTCTCACGGCTTTCGATTCATGAGAGGTAGATCTATGATTCTTGTATTGTCTACTTTTCTCAGATTTGAGCTTTGTTTGGGGTTCCGGGTACGTTTTTAACCCCCTTTGCTGCTGATGGAATTTCTGGACAGCGACACCTTGCCGGATTTTTATCTCCGCGCTCAGGCATCGGATGGAGACCTGCCTTTACACTTTTTGCATCTACGCATCGCAAGGATTACCTTCATATTTTTCGTTGAATTTTCTGAGGCTTGCCCGAAGGTATACTTCTTCCCCCTTTACTGTGCAGAGTATTATAGTTGTGTTGCTGCGAGGTTTTGCGCACCCTGTGTTGTGGGAATTGTAACTCGGCCTACGGGGCTCGGAATTGGACGTGCAGGTACCCGTTTCGAAGGTCTCGATGCGACGATCGCGACAGTATTTATGTTGGATTTTTCTAAGTTCTTGCTGCAGGTGAAAAATCCGCATCTTTGGGACTGTTCCAACAGATTTGTATGTACTTGGATATTTTGGAATAAAAGTGTAACTTTGGACCTTTTGTTGTACCCAGGAAGGTTCACGAATGTTTTTGGAACACTGCTAGGTGCCGAGGTTGGCGCGACATGTACCGTGGATACGGGTTCAACAGATATGGTTAGGGAGTTGCCACGCTCTTCACCGACCCCAGGTTTGCCTTTGATTGAGCACTTCAGGAGGGTAAGCTTAATATTAGTAACTGTATAAGGCAATGATAAGATCTTCATGGATGATTATGTTACGGTGAATGTAAGTGCACTTGTGGGAATGTCACCCCTCCATGACTGATAGCATGCATGTTTAATGTACAACCCATATTTAGCATCGAGAGGAAAAGCCTGTAGAATGGCCTAGATCATGTGGTTATTGTACATGTTTATTCATTAGCCTACTTGTGTGAGATTGGTACAGGATAGTAGGAACATTTTAGCATGCTTTGCTATTATAGGTTTCACCCTCTTTTATCGTTTCTGAGGACAAAAGCATACTTGCATGGACATGTAGTTAGGCCTTCTTTTACTGCTGCACTACTTTTGGAACTTGACTTAGGAGAAACCATGTTATCCTTTCCTCCTTCTTTGTTAGTCAGCCGGTCTGTGTTGCTCGGGTGCGAGCAGGGGTCTGGGGTAGTGTAGCCGGGACATTGGTGTCAAGGACGGGCTGTGTTGGATTTCTGTTGGCAGGATTTTGCGGTGACCGCGGACTTTGGGCGGTTTGACCGGAGGTCGGTTATAGGACTTGATTATAGACGGCAGGGTATTGCGGCAACCGCGGATATTGGGCGGTTGACCGGATATTTATTTATGCACCAAATTGGGTATCTAATTTCTCTAGTGGACAGAGTTTCCCACTATTTGAGGCTTTTTGCATCTGATTGAGGACCGAGTCTTTCTTTAGTGGTTGGGCTTTCCCACTTTGATCAGAGTCATGATCCAGTCCTGCTGATTTATACTTATATTACTGGTTACTGAGATACTATACTCGCGTGGGTCGCTCCCCTCGAGTGCCACTCCGGAGTGTTATACATACTTTGAGTCCTTGAGACTCCTTTTCATCGGTGTTATGCGTCGGCCAGCACACCCGATACAGGCAAGGCACAGCAGGTAGTACCAGTTTTACTGGTGGCATAAGATTGGGTTTATTACAGGCATTTACTTTATTATTGCACTCGTGTCACGGGGACTGGGTGGAGTCTAGTAGCTGTGTTTAGACCAGTGCTAGTGTTGTTGGGAACCGTTTGGGGATTGACGGTGGTCCCAAGGTCTTTGTGAGTTAGTCGACCATTGTGCGAGAGGTTTGGTGATCTTGAGTCTATCCGTTCTGAGAGAGAGCGTGGAATTTGACTATAGCCTGCATGAGCCACTACTCGATAGCGAGTTAGTCCGTTTGGACGGCCTACATGATTCCTGCCCGTCAGCGGGAGGAGGTTGTAGGTGGGCGCAGGTTGACTAGACCAGATGTGGCAGTCAGCTCGATTGGGTCGATTGTGCACTTCATGTGCTAGTGGTTGCTTACCATTCTTTGATTCTCCCCTCTTGAGCATTTAGATGGAGGCGTGGTAGCTTTTGAGTGTCATCAGCGTTCTTGTTCAGTTCTCACGATTTTGGTTAGTTTTTGCCTCTTGAGGACTTAGTGGGCAGACAGTCGGGTCTGGCAGTGGTACCCACTGAGAACTCCCTTTTTGGTGTAGTTCTCACACCCTTTGGGGGTTTTTCCCCTCCTTTTTCCTTCCTCTCATTTGTTTTGTAGAGTCTTAGCGGGTGTTGCTGATTCTGCGGTTGTTGATCGAGGCGAGGGAGTCGCGAGCTAGATCCCTACCCGTCGTTGGAGAGTCGCAGTACACAGACAGAGGAGATCTTCATTAGATTAGTCATTTTAATTCCCCTTTTGAGAGACTGTTGTAGTGAGGATATGATATGTATTGAGAGCCTGTACACTGATGTATTTATTGGAGATACCTTCCTGTTGAGCTATGAGTTTTGTATCTGAGGATATTGTTCGATTATCGTTTTTGGGAGGTGAACATTGTTATACTATTTTCCTGTTGTACAGCGGTTGATTTTATTTTACAGCAATTTTATCTTCTAGCTCTAATATCTGTTAGCTGTAGCACTTTTCTTGCAGGTAGGACGCTTCGCCTATGCGGAGTTTGGCATAGGTGGCGGATCTGTTGGCGAGCCCGGGTCGCAGTTTCGACCCCGAGTGTCACGCCCCGGGGTCGAAACTGCGACCCGGGCTCGCCAACAGATCCGCCTTCTGTACGGAAACTGCCGTACAGACGAAGCGTCTAACCTGCAGAAAGAATCAACTACAGTACACAGATATCAGAGCGGAAAGTAAACTACTAAAAACTGAAAACCAAACACTGTACAACTGAAAATAATACAATATCCATCTCCCAAATACGATCGTATACAAAGTCCTCTGATACAAAAACTCAAAAGGGAGGTATCTCCAATAAATACATCAGTGTACAGACTCTCGATACAAGAATATCCTCACTACATCAGTCTCTCAAACTGTAAAATAATGTACAACTCTATATCTCACAACAAAGGTCTCTCAACAGAGGAAAAAGAAGTAAACTAATCTACTGAAGCTCTCCTCTGGAGGGGTACTGCTACACTCCAATGACGGGTAGGGAACTAGCTCGCGACTCCCTCGCCTCGGTCAGAAGGATCAGCAACTGGAGCAACAGGAACAGGAGAAGAAGTTCCTGGGGAAAAAGACACCACGACGGGTGTGAGAACTACTTCCCACAGTAGTTCTCAGTGGGTGCCGTCAACAAGCCCAACGGTCTGCCCACCAAGTCTACTAGAGGTAAAAGATAACAGTGCAATGAAATCTGAACAAGAAAAGCTGGAGCTACTCCACAGCTGCCATACCTCTATCTAACTACTCAAAAAGTGGAACATATGAAAGTAAAAGAGACCACTCGCACCCAAGGTGCTCAATAGGCCCAACGAACTGACTACCTCAAAGGTCCAGTCAAGCCTGCGCCCGTCGACTAGGAACGCTCCTGCCCACTACCACACATCCACATGAGGACGGGATTTACGTGGGGCGTCCTGTCCTACTAACTCATCCCTCGCGCAAAACTGCCTCAACAGGCCCATCGTTGCCTCAACTGCGGAAAACTGCCTCAACAGGCCAACCATCGTATCCGCAGCGGCATCTCAGGACGCGACTCCCACTGAGTAGAACGGCGCGGCATAGAGTATCAAACATTGGCATATGCAGGCTAGTCAAAATCCACGCTCACTCTCAGAACGGTAGGGCTCAAGATCCCCAAATACCTCACACAACAGTCGGAGCACTCTCGACGACTCAGCTGCTCGGCTAACTCGAAACACGAGACACTCGAAACACGAGACACTAGCCTCCCCAACGGCTCGCAGCACAAGGCTCACTGGCTGGAGATACTCCACAGCCAGGAACGACCCACAACTCAGGGTAACAAAACAGGTCGGACAACACTCAACGACCTGGGACCACCGTCAATCCCAACGGTTCCCAACAAGACGGACCGGAAGATACTCGACGGCCCGGGACTGCCGTCTGCGCAACGGCTCCCTCCACGACGGCACAACAGGGAAACAAGACCTCCCGGGACCACCGTTTACCCAAACGGCTCCCGGCACAGATAAGCAACCCAGTACAACTACCAGACTCCACTCTGCTCCCAGGCAAGAGTGTAAAAGCATCCCACACTAAAAGCAGGTCCCGACCTCTCGGCCCACTACCCGGGCGAGAAAACACTATGTCCAGGGATGAAGGTACAGTGTGGATGTCTAAGCATAAATAACCCTAGCCCAAGTGAGGGTTTTCTACTAGTCTGGTTACACATACAACATATGACGGGGGTGCTAGGTCAAGTTCCAAGATAACTATATTAACAGATAATAAAAGGAATAACAATTCCTACAATCTAGCATACTACACAATGAAATAAACTATCATGCATAGTCCTACATCAGTAGAAATTCTGTACAGTCCATAAAACATGGAGATAAGGCCACCCACCTCGATTTGCCACCAATTGCTCATAGACACTTGCAATTGGCCTCCACGTGATCCGCACGCAAAACGGGGCACGCCGTCGAAGTCCGCACGCAAAACGGAGCACGCCGCCGTAGTCCGCACGCAAAACGGAGCACGCTGTCGGAGTCCGCACCAAAAATGGAGTCTGCACGTGAAACGGTGCACGGCGCCGGAGTCCGCACGCAAAACGGAGTCCGCACGCAAAACGGTGCACGGTGCCGGAGTCCGCATGCAAAACGGTGCACGGTGCCGGAGTCCGCACGCAAAACGGTGCACGGTGCCGGAGTCCGCACGCAAAACGATGCACGGTGCCCAACACAGAAAAGAGCAAGGGGGGGGTTAATTACAGTCCAAAAGAACGCTCCAAAAACTGTACAAAAATACAGAAAAACCAACACACGGGACCCACCCGTTTGCGCCGCCGTCGCCGAAACGCTCCGCCGGGCGACCTCGCACGCAAAACGAGGTCCACGACGTGCCGCCGCACCTCACGCAACCTCCTCCCTCACTCCCTCTCGCTCTCGGGTGCAGAAGAAAGAAAGAAAGGGAGAAAAATGGTGCTCGGGGGAGAAAGAAGAAGAAGAAAAGGAGGAGGAGAAAGGGCTGGTCCACGGTGCACCGGTCCACGGTGCACCGGCCAATCAGGAGCCACCCCAGCCGGCTCACAAGGCCGGGGCGCGTGCACCGGGTCCACGGACGCGCCCCGGGTGCCACGCGGCACGCGGTAACGCGCCCGCCACACGGGCGCGTTACACCGCGCCCGCGGCAGGCGCGGGACACGCGCGCGCCACACAGGCGCGTGCCCCCGCGCCCGCGCGGCAGCCAACGGGGGCCCGCCACGTGGCGGCCCCCGCGTGAACCCCGCCGAAGGCGCGTCTGCCCTGTCGCGTCCGTACGCCCTCGAGCAGCGCGCCGCACCGCCTTGATCTCCGTGCCGCCGCCTCGCCTCGGGATTCGTGCCGCGTCGTCTCGAAAAACGCGCACTTCATCCGGGCTCCAAAACAAACAAGTGAATAGTCCATTCTTAGCGATTTCGCGCGCTGAATCCAAAAACGATGTCCATTTCTCCAAATTCTCATCCGAAAATTACGGAGTGCCCCCGGATAGCCCACTCGATCCGATTTTCGCGCCGGGTCCATTTTTAAAGTCCGATTTGCCAAATTCCAACTCTAAAAATTCCCGAAGGCGACCGGAGAGGTAAACTCTTATCCAAACTTCGCCCGGAGTCCAATTTTGACATCTGAGTCGCGCGAAACCACATCCAAACACCCGACGGGTCATCCAATTTCCCACGGGATCTCCTTTTGAGCACGAAGTCCAACACTTGTGTCCAAATTGCGCGCAAACACCACTGACACACCCCGCATGCCTCCAGTGATGCCAGCTAAAACCCAAATTGCACCACAAATCCATTTTTGGGCCCCAACGCGCGCACCAACACTCCCAACGGCGACCGAACGCTGCCCAACAACCAGTAATCCTACGCGGGGGATTCCGGGACCTCACATCCTCCCCCACTAAAAGAAAGTTTCGTCCTCGAAACTAGATCAAGCCTATCAGGAGTCAAGAATACCACGGCTAGGTATCTAACAATACGCCTCCAGCTCCCCCACTCGCTCCTCGTGATTACTCCGCAACAACAACAACAAGTACGGTATGACCCGATATGCAATTCTCTCATCTCTCGAGCCAGAAATTGCAACGGGCGTCCCTCGTACTCCAATAATCACAGATCTCAAAGGGGCAAGTAAATCACGGGCGAGGAAAATCACATCACTACTGAGCTGAGACGTGAAAAACCAAAGGCTCCACTAAAAGGCTGGGGGAAAACTGAAATAACCACAAGTGTAATACGCACCAAACCACAACATGGTGCCACCCTCAACAAGACGACCCGAAGCATATCCGCAGACTCGTCCAATAAGGAAGGGAAATCCAACAAGTTGGGGTCTTCACTCGGTTACCTCCCAATCCGAAACCACTCGAGTGGACAACACAACTGCAGGCTACCCTCAAAAGGGATCCACAAGAGACACAATCTCGTGCCACAGTTGGTCGCTCAAAATGCTATCATAACCCCAACGGACCCACGGGTCGAAGTCGATCCCTCAACTAATAAAGAACACCCTGACGGGAACCAAACCGTCGGTGAACGGGACTGGAAACTGGCTCACAAGGCGATCATAAAGCTGATGCCCAAACTCGCAGTCCAAGTCCAAAACATCCACAAAACTCTCACCGTTGTATACCTACAACGTGGCATCACTGCCGTGCACCAACGGCGTGGCATCACCACCGTGTATCAACGGTGTGGCGTCATCACTGTGTATCAACGGTGTGGCATCACTGCCGTGTATCAACGGTGTGGCATCATCACCGTGTATCAACGGTGTGGCATCACTGCCGTGTATCAACGGTGTGGCATCATCACCGTGTATCAACGGTGTGGCATCACTGCCGTGCACCAACGGCGTGGCATCACCACCGTGTATCAACGGTGTGGCATCACCACCGTGTATCAACGGTGTGGCATCACCACCGGGTATCAACGGTGTGGCATCACTCAAGCATCAAGGCCTTAGATCCTCGCAGTAACATACCCTACACTACCTCGAAATCCCGGAGGTGAGGAAGGGCCAAAAGATCAACGGGCCAAAAACCAGGACCCCAACTGCACTGGGCAGGACCAATAACACCCATCTATGTGCAACACGTGATCAGGTATCTGAACCTCACGAGCACAAGCTAAGGGTCCTATCTCTAGCCCATAGATCAATGCAAATGCCCTACAGAAGAAAAGAATGCGATGCTCCGGTAACAAATAACGCTCAAGTGCGTGAAGGGGAGATAAGATTAGTATCTGCCACCACGTGGTTAGCTGTCCCCGAATCCTCATCCTGTGCGACATAGACGTTCTCGCTCGGGGTGGTCGTCCGTCGGACTGCCGCGAAGAAGTGGCCCTAACTATCTGGCCATAACCTGTCGAAGCTCCGCCTGTCAGGAAGAGCGGAGGAGGAGGAGCCGAAGCTGCCAATGCGACTGATGACCCCGCTTTAGGACAAGACCATGATCTGTGCCCTGCCTGTGGTCACACTACGGCGCAGGATGCAGCCCACCACAAATGACACAGTCATCCCGCTGCTGCTGCTGATACATCGGCTGCGGAGAACCTCTGGTCTCTGTCTCCTCTGAGACTCACGACCCTCAGACTGGGATCGTGGCGGCCCCGGGGTCTCGATCTACTCGACTGTCCAAACTCAGGCGGCACTGGATGCCTCTCCCCGGAGCTGGTCCCTGGCGCTCCGTCTATCCCTGACATGATCACTGATCCTCGGTCAACCCACTAAGCATGCTCAATCGCTGCATCTAACGTTGGCACCCGCCGAGAATACACCAAGTGATAGATATTCCACTGCAGTCCTTTCTCAACTAGCTCAACATCCTGGATCTCATCCAGAAGACATGGGGTACACCACTCAACAATCGCAAAACTCGTGAACATACTCCAGAAGAGGTCGACTCCCCCGCTGCAGGAGTCTAAGATCCCCTCCCAGTTTCTGCTTACACTGTCAGGAAAATTGGCCCTGAGCAGCAAAGCACGAAACTGGTTCCAAGTCAACAACCGAGCTCCTGGTAGTCCAACAGGACGAACTCGACGCCACCAAATCTCGGCGTCCTGTCAGACCATCTCAAACTCAGTAAAGCAACCACCTGGTAACTCGACCGGGGCATGTACCCACCTGGTAACCCGGCCAGGGGTATGTACCCATCTGGTAGCTCGGCCAGTGGAAGGTGTCCTCCTGGTAACTCGGCCAGGGCATGTGTCCTCCTGGTAACTCAGCCAGGGCATGTGCCCACCTGGTAACTCAGCTAGGAGTAATGTATCCATCTGGTAGCTCGGCCATTGGAAAGTGTCCTCCTGGTAACTCGGCCAGGGCATGTGCCCACCTGGTAACTCAGCCAGGGAAAAATGCCCTCCTGGTAACTCAGCCAGGGGAAAATGCCCTCCTGGTAACTCAGCCAGGGAAAAATGCCCTCCTGGTAACTCAGCCAGGGAAAATGCCCTCCTGGTAACTCAGCCAGGGAAAAATGCCCTCCTGGTAACTCAGCCAGGGAAAATGCCCTCCTGGTAACTCAGCCAGGGAAAATGCCCTCCTGGTAACTCAGCCAGGGAAAATGCCCTCCTGGTAACTCAGCCAGGGAAAAATGCCCTCCTGGTAACTCAGCCAGGGAAAATGCCCTCCTGGTAACTCAGCCAGGGAAAAATGCCCTCCTGGTAACTCAGCCAGGGAAAATGCCCTCCTGGTAACTCAGCCAGGGAAAAATGCCCTCCTGGTAACTCAGCCAGGGAAAGTGCCCTCCTGGTAACTCAGCCAGGGAAAATGCCCTCCTGGTAACTCAGCCAGGGAAAAATGCCCTCCTGGTAACTCAGCCAGGGAAAGTGCCCTCCTGGTAACTCAGCCAGGGAAAATGCCCTCCTGGTAACTCAGCCAGGGAAAAATGCCCTCCTGGTAACTCAGCTAGGGAAAATGCCCTCCTGGTAACTTAGCCAGGGAAAAATGCCCTCCTGGTAACTCAGCCAGGGAAAATGCCCTCCTGGTAACTTAGCCAGGGAAAAATGCCCTCCTGGTAACTCAGCCAGGGAAAGTGCCCTCCTGGTAACTCAGCCAGGGAAAATGCCCTCCTGGTAACTCAGCTAGGGAAAAATGCCCTCCTGGTAACTCAGCCAGGGAAAATGCCCTCCTGGTAACTCAGCCAGGGAAAAATGCCCTCCTGGTAACTCAGCCAGGGAAAGTGCCCTCCTGGTAACTCAGCCAGGGAAAAATGCCCTCCTGGTAACTCAGCCAGGGAAAGTGCCCTCCTGGTAACTCAGCCAGGGAAAATGCCCTCCTGGTAACTCAGCCAGGGAAAAATACCCACACAGCTGGGACCGCCGTTACTCCAAACGGCTCCCACAATAACACCCCACTCATAGGCGAGAAGAACCGACTGACGCGGCAAAAATCCGAAAATCCCGATAGACCGGTGCCTAGAACCCCAATCAAACAAGAACAGATTCTAGGCTCTTCTAGGCTCAGCCTATCGAAGTTTTCGATCCTGGGACCTGTGGGTTATGGGCCCACCACGCTTCCGCTGCGCGACTCTGATAGTTCAGCCTCCCGCTGTGGGGTATTCATCAGGTGAGGGGTGTGTCCTCTTCACAACACGACGTCTCCGGGGTATCGCAATCCGCTGCACAATAACAAACGTCAGGACACAACAACCATACTACCCAATCCAGCGAAAGTCTAAGACATGTCATCCATTCCAGAGTATTATGTTGTCGGCAGCCAACATAATCGCTTAGGAATATGAGCATGCCAAACACTCATCCCGTCTCTTGGGAGAGGTAAAACTCAATCAGGACTCTCGCTAAGTCACGACTCTCACGTAGTCATCCTAATGTCCAACCACAAGCCTAGGGTTTCTAAGTCCACCACGACCTACAACCTAGGCTCTGATACCACTCTAATCTGTCACGCCCCGGGGTCGAAACTGCGACCCGGGCTCGCCAACAGATCCGCCGTCTGTACGGAAACTGCCGTACAGACGAAGCGTCCAACCTGCAGAAAGAATCAACTACAGTACACAGATATCAGAGCGGAAAGTAAACTACTAAAAACTGAAAACCAAACACTGTACAACTGAAAATAATACAATATCCATCTCCCAAATACGATCGTATACAAAGTCCTCTGATACAAAAACTCAAAAAGAAGGTATCTCCAATAAATACATCAGTGTACAGACTCTCGATACAAGAATATCCTCACTACATCAGTCTCTCAAACTGTAAAATAAAGTACAACTCTATATCTCACAACAAAGGTCTCTCAACAGAGGAAAAAGAAGTAAACTAATCTACTGAAGCTCTCCTCTGGAGGGGTACTGCTACACTCCAATGACGGGTAGGGAACTAGCTCGCGACTCCCTCGCCTCGGTCAGAAGGATCAGCAACTGGAGCAACAGGAACAGGAGAAGAAGTTCCTGGGGAAAAAGACACCACGACGGGTGTGAGAACTACTTCCCACAGTAGTTCTCAGTGGGTGCCGTCAACAAGCCCAACGGTCTGCCCACCAAGTCTACTAGAGGTAAAAGATAACAGTGCAATGAAATCTGAACAAAAAAAGCTGGAGCTACTCCACAGCTGCCATACCTCTATCTAACTACTCAAAAAGTGGAACAGATGAAAGTAAAAGAGACCACTCGCACCCAAGGTGCTCAATAGGCCCAACGAACTGACTACCTCAAAGGTCCAGTCAAGCCTGCGCCCGTCGACTAGGAACGCTCCTGCCCACTACCACACATCCACATGAGGACGGGATTTACGTGGGGCGTCCTGTCCTACTAACTCATCCCTCGCGCAAAACTGCCTCAACAGGCCCATCGTTGCCTCAACTGCAGAAAACTGCCTCAACAGGCCAACCATCGTATCAGCAGCGGCATCTCAGGACGCGACTCCCACTGAGTAGAACGGCGCGGCATAGAGTATCAAACATTGGCATATGCGGGCTAGTCAAAATCCACGCTCACTCTCAGAACGGTAGGGCTCAAGATCCCCAAATACCTCACACAACAGTCGGAGCATTCTCGACGACTCAGCTGCTCGGCTAACTCGAAACACGAGACACTCGAAACACGAGACACTAGCCTCCCCAACGGCTCGCAGCACAAGGCTCACTGGCTGGAGATACTCCACAGCCAGGAACGACCCACAACTCAGGGTAACAAAACAGGTCGGACAACACTCAACGACCTGGGACCACCGTCAACCCCAACGGTTCCCAACAAGACGGACCAGAAGATACTCGACGGCCCGGGACTGCCGTCTGCGCAACGGCTCCCTCCACGACGGCACAACAGGGAAACAAGACCTCCCGGGACCACCGTTTACCCAAACGGCTCCCGGCACAGATAAGCAACCCAGTACAACTACCAGACTCCACTCTGCTCCCAGGCAAGAGTGTAAAAGCATCCCACACTAAAAGCAGGTCCCGACCTCTCGGCCCACTACCCGGGCGAGAAAACACTATGTCCAGGGATGAAGGTACAGTGTGGATGTCTAAGCATAAATAACCCTAGCCCAAGTGAGGGTTTTCTACTAGTCTGGTTACACATACAACATATGACGGGGGTGCTAGGTCAAGTTCCAAGATAACTATATTAACAGATAATAAAAGGAATAACAATTCCTACAATCTAGCATACTACACAATGAAATAAACTATCATACATAGTCCTACATCAGTAGAAATACTGTACAGTCCATAAAACTTGGAGATAAGGCCACCCACCTCGATTTGCCACCAATTGCTCGTATACACTTGCAATTGGCCTCCACGTGATCCGCACGCAAAACGGGGCACGCCGTCGGAGTCCACACGCAAAACGGAGCACGCCGCCGTAGTCCGCACGCAAAACGGAGCACACTGCCGGAGTCCGCACCAAAAACGGAGTCTGCATGTGAAACGGTGCACGGCGCCGGAGTCCGCACGCAAAACGGAGTCCGCACGCAAAACGGTGCACGGTGCCGGAGTCCGCACGCAAAACGGTGCACGGTGCCGGAGTCCGCACGCAAAACGGTGCACGGTGCCGGAGTCCGCACGCAAAATGGTGCACGGTGCCCAACACAGAAAAGAGCAAGGGGGGGTTAATTACAGTCCAAAAGAACGCTCCAAAAACTGTACAAAAATACAGAAAAACCAACACACGGGACCCACCCGTTTGCGCCGCCGTCGCCGAAACGCTCCGCCGGGCGACCTCGCACGCAAAACGAGGTCCACGACGCGCCACCGCACCTCACGCAACCTCCTCCCTCACTCCCTCTCGCTCTCGGGTGCAGAAGAAAGAAAGAAAGGGAGAAAAATGGTGCTCGGGGGAGAAAGAAGAAGAAGAAAAGGAGGAGGAGAAAGGGCTGGTCCACGGTGCACCGGTCCACGGTGCACCGGCCAATCGGGAGCCACCCCAGCCGGCTCACAAGGCCAGGGCGCGTGCACCGGGTCCACGGACGCGCCCCGGGTGCCACGCGGCACGCGGTAACGCGCCCGCCATACGGGCGCGTTACACCGCGCCCGCGGCAGGCGCGGGACACGCGCGCGCCACACAGGCGCGTGCCCCCGCGCCCGCGCGGCAGCCAACGGGGGCCCGCCACGTGGCGGCCCCCGCGTGAACCCCGCCGAAGGCGCGTCTGCCCTGTCGCGTCCGTACGCCCTCGAGCAGCGCGCCGCACCGCCTTGATCTCCGTGCCGCCGCCTCACCTCGGGATTCGTGCCGCGTCGTCTCGAAAAACACGCACTTCATCTGGGCTCCAAAACAAACAAGTGAATAGTCCATTCTTAGCGATTTCGCGCGCTGAATCCAAAAACGATGTCCATTTCTCCAAATTCTCATCCGAAAATTACGGAGTGCCCCCGGATAGCCCACTCGATCCGATTTTCGCGCCGGGTCCATTTTTAAAGTCCGATTTGCCAAATTCCAACTCTAAAAATTCCCGAAGGCGACCGGAGAGGTAAACTCTTATCCAAACTTCGCCCGGAGTCCAATTTTGACATCTGAGTCGCGCGAAACCACATCCAAACACCCGACGGGTCATCTAATTTCCCACGGGATCTCCTTTTGAGCACGAAGTCCAACACTTGTGTCCAAATTGCGCGCAAACACCACTGACACACCCCGCATGCCTCCAGTGATGCCAGCTAAAACCCAAATTGCACCACAAATCCATTTCTGGGCCCCAACGCGCGCACCAACACTCCCAACGGCGACCGAACGCTGCCCAACAACCAGCAATCCTACGCGGGGGATTCTGGGACCTCACACCGAGGCGTGACATCCAAGGTGAGAGCAAGGTGACTCTGTACGCTGGAGGTCTTTGGACCTTCTGGAAGGTGTTCCGTTTTGAGTTACAGGGGTATTAAGGATTCATGAGGGGGAGTTTTGGATGCTCTGGTTTATCGATTTACTTTTCTTTCAGTACTTTTAGCATCTTATAAGTTTTACATCTATCTCTTACTCTTCGGTCACTGACTTCCCACACTGTGACAGGTTCAGTCATGGGTGGGGTCCGGGACGACAGTGAGTGTAGTGATTCGGCTTTTACGGCTAATTGTGACTCACATGTTAATTATTTATGCCCTTAAGTGAATAAAATTATTTAATGTTTGAAACTCGGTTAGTGTGCGGTGCGGGTATTTTTCCGTTGAAGGGCTCGGAAAACGAAGACCGATGGTGCGATCGGATCGGGAATCCGATGTACGGATCTCCCGGAATGGGGTTTCTAAGATCGCGATGACTTAAGGCGTGCATCGAAATCCGCGTAAAATATCCGGCATGCTTTTTAGGGGAATTTGGATATTCCGTGTGATTAATTAATTAAGGGATTAATTAATCGGTTACGTGAAATTAAATTTGGGGTTTTTATTTCCTATGATTAATTAATTTGGAAAATTAATTAATCGGCGACTAGGATTTAAAAGGGGTTGAATTAATACGTACAAAAAAAAAAGGAGAAAACCCTAGCCGAAAAGAAAGAACGCGAAAGAGAAAGAAAAGAAAAAAGACGGAACCATAGCCGAAGGAAAGAAAGGAGAAAAGGAAGGAAACGAAGGAGTCCGATCACCCCGAACAACGAGCCGGAGACAAGAGCGCGATCGGACGACTTCCCCGTGGATTAATCCGGTGAGTGAATCCTCGTTGTGGTTTTTCGGGATCTTCTTTTATGTTTTTGTTTGGGGTTTCGGTCATCTCCGTCATCTCCGCCGCCGCCGCCGTCGTTGCGCAAGTTAGGGCACGACACGGGCGGCGGAGACGCGCGATACCGCTAGGGCATCGCGCGGGCGGCAACCGGGGGAGCCGCGCGGGCACCGCGCGGTCGCCGCGCGGATCATACCCGCGCGGGCACCGCGCGGCAGCCGCGCGGGTCGCACCCGCGCTGGGCACCGCGCGGGTGCCGCACGGGTCACACCCGCGCGGGCACCGCGCGGGAACCGCGCGGCCGCCGCGCGGGATTTGCACCCGCGCGGGGCACCGCACGGGCACCGCGCGGCCGCCGCGCGGGATTTGCACCCGCGCGGGGCACCAAGCGGGCGCCGCGCGGGCCCGCACCCGCGCGGGCGCCGCACGGGCACCGCGCGGCCGCCGCGCGGGATTTGCACCCGTGTGGGCGCCGCGCGGGCGCCGCGCGGACCACACCCGCGCGGGCGCTGCCCGCGGAGGGCCGCCGCATGGGTTCGGGCGGCGCGGGGCTCCGGCAGGCGGCGACGGCTGCGCGGGGGAAATCCGTTGATCGACGGGTTTGACGGTTTCCTTGGGTTTCCGTTGGACGGGTAATGTCGGGCTTTCGTTTTGTAGAATTAGTGCGTGGTTCTGACTTTGGTTACCCTTATGGACTCTTCTTAGGTCCAGATACGCAACGGGAGTGTGCGAAAGATCCGGGTGCTCCGATTCCCTCGCAACCAGGTGGGTACCCTTGCTATAAGTGCAACGAGTGCAGTAAGTGCACCATATCATCGTAAAAGGCTCGTTAACTTGTCTAATAAAGTAGATGGACTATTATACCTTCGCATGAATACTTTTATTTGATAATTGTGGCGGCTGCGGTCGCGGGGCTTATCACACGCCGACACCGGCAATTTCGGTTTTGGATGCTGCACGTACACAGGCGGATTGGCCTCCGCATGGGTGTACTTTTCCGGAGATGTGGTCCGAGTGACCCGTGTGCCCCACGTGTATGGGGTGGGGACCTCTTCACGACAGCTAAGGAGCCGCACTAGCTCCGTGAAGGGGTTAAAAGCATCATGGGGGTAATGTGACTGTGCACGAGGGAAGACTTCCGTCTCTCCGACAGGTACTCTGGGGATGGAGCCCAGCTTATTTTGTAACAGGGTTTTAGCGAAAGGTTCCTGTATAATCGGTTTGTTTTTGATTCAACGTTAATTGTTAAGACATCTACTTTATTTGTCACTGACTTTACCCACTCCGTGACAGGTTTGACTAGGGACATTAGTCGGGATGGTGGTGAGACTGCGTCGAGAGGACCGTAGTCGTAGGAGGCTTTCTACTCGTTGCTCCTTGGATTTATCTCAGTTCTTTCTTAACTACTGTTAGTTTAATTTGCATCTGTGGATCATATTAGTTATAGTTAGCACTGTGGATTGGATGTACTATTACGGTTTAGACATACTTTCGTGATTTCGGGCGCGGCATATTTTTATCATCATAAAAATGATTGCGAAAACGTTTTCAAAAGCAGAGTGCCGTGTGGGCACAGATTTTGTAAACATCTGGATTTATCCTTTCCAAACGATGTCGCCGCTCTCTTGTTGGATGTGTAATTGTTTTAAAACTTGGGTGTCGGGTGGACACCGTTTGCAAAACCGTAGGTAATTACTTCTCCTGCTCTATGTTTGATGACGACTGTATGGTTGATGGTTGGTATTGTAAATGGGACGCCGTGCATATACAAAGGAGACTCTGTCCGATTGCAGAGTGAATTTGTATATGTGGCGGTCTGTCGCGCACCAGGGGCGAGGTTGATCTTCACGTGTGAAGAAAAAAAAAAAAAAATATATAATACACATTTTTCCGCTTATACTAAGACCTCCCGGAGCGTGACAGATTATATGGTATCAGAGAAAAACAACCATAACCACAGTAGTCGGAGATCCACATCCACGGTGTATGATGCCACAAGCAAATTGGGACACGAGATAACCAAGGAATAGGTGCGGTAGTACGTGAGAGTACGGGGAAACGGGGTTTAATATAAGTGCGTTGTAAGTCAAGGTGCTAGGGTGATAATGATAGAGTTAACGCGGCTTCTTTGTTTACAGCGAACGACGACCAGGGTTCAGCTACCGAGCGCTAACTCTTTTAAACGGACAGGATGGATCCCGCAGCCGCAGCCAATCGCTTGCTCCGAAACCAGCTGCGTGACGTGGCAGGGCAACTGTTAACTCTCACTGAGCGCCTATGCCTACTGACTCAAGACTTCGAGGGTATCGACCGCACCCAGCGAGACTCCAGGGACGACGCCTACCAGGGAATGCCGCCGGCAGGTTACCCCACTTTCCAAGAGGCGGTCGGCCTGGCCATGCAGGCTGAGCGGGAACTCGCCGAGGCTCGAGCTCGGCAGGGTCACCCCGGTTTCCGTTGGGGTCAAAGATTTCACCACCCCGGTCCAACGGGGGGCCCCTCCAAGGACGAACGGGCGCCTAAACGCCCAAGGACAGAATGGAATGCGGGGCAAACAACAAAGAGGGGACCCGAACCACAATGGAAGCCATGCGTCATATGCGACGGTGCACACCGACTTATGAGCTGCCCCTGGAGGGACGACCACTGTTTCAAGTGCGCAAGCCGAGTCACTCACGCTTCTCGTGCCCCCGGAAGCCGGCTGTCACTAGACCCCCGGCACCGCGACCCAACGAAACAAAGAAAGTTGCAGCTCCCGTTCAGCGAAAAGACCTGCCCAGCGACCAGCACTCCACAGACTCCTCAGACGCTAAGTCCCTACCCCAACACGCCGTGCGACGCTGGCCGGAGGGCTGTGGACGGATCCCCCGGACTACTACAGTGGAGGACGCGACATCCCAGAACAAGTAACAGCAAGTAACTTCTGTCTTCTCTTAGTTTAAGGACACCGGTTACACCTTAGCCTGCTACCCCCCCCCCCCGTCAGACCCTCTCTCTACCCCCATTGCCTTATCCCTTCCCTTCTCCCTGACGTGCCTAGCGCGGCTTAGGGAGGAAACCCGTAGGAAATTGTCGAACCCTTCCCAGCCTGCGCGCGTGGGCGCGATTCGGGCACAGGAGGTCCCTGGTGTTCCTGGCAAGGGTTTTGGGTTATGTAAGGGTTAATTAGGACCCACCCCTCCACCTAGCGATTAAGGACCCAAGAGATCGTTTGGTCGCGTGGGTCCATAATCTAGGTTAGGCACGACATCCCAGTCGTAAGGGATTTTCCGGAGGTATTTCCGGCGGAACTCCCTGGGATGCCGCCCGAACGAGAAGTTGACTTCCCTATTGAACTACTCCCGGGCACCAAGCCCATCACCAAGGCACCGTACAGGATGGCCTTCGCTGAGTTGAAAGAACTCAAGGCACAGCTGGAGGACCTTTTGGATAAAGGTTTTATCAGACCAAGCGCGTCACCATGGGGCGCGCCCGTCCTGTTCGTGAGGAAGAAGGACGGAAGCCTCCGGTTGTGCATAGATTACCGTGAAATAAACAAGGCCACCATTAAGAATAAGTACCCCCTGCCAAGGATCGACGACCTATTCGACCAACTGCAAGGGGCAACGATGTTTTCAAAGATTGATCTGCAGTCAGGCTATCATCAGCTCAGGGTTAAAGGGGAGGACGTCCCCAAGACGGCCTTCCGGACTCGCTATGGCCACTACGAATTTACGGTGATGCCTTTTGGGCTCACTAACGCCCCGGCAGTATTCATGGACATGATGAATAGGGTGTTCAAACCCTTCCTGGATTTATTCATGGTGGTCTTCATCGACGATATCCTCATCTATTCCCGTACAGATGAGGAACATGAAGAACATCTGCGCACAGTCCTCCAGACCTTACGGGAACAGAAACTCTACGCCAAACTCAAAAAGTGTGAGTTTTGGCTCCGTAAGGTGGATTTCTTGGGGCACGTAGTCTCGGCGTCCGGAGTCGCGGTGGACCCAAGGAAGATAGACTCGGTGACGGACTGGCCCCGACCGACAACAGTGACGAAGGTTCGAAGCTTCCTGGGATTAGCCGGGTATTACCGGCGCTTCGTGGAGGGCTTCTCTAAGATAGCCACCCCCTTGAATCGTTTAACTCAAAAGGGGGAGAAGTTTATCTGGACGGATCAGTGCCAGAAGAGTTTCGAGGAGCTCAAGGATAGATTGACGCGGGCCCCGATTCTCGCCTTACCAGAACCGGGGGAGGGTTATGAAGTATTTTGCAATGCGTCGCGGAACGGACTGGGAGGAGTTCTTATGCAACGGGGAAGGGTTATAGCCTATGCGTTAAGGCAACTCAAGGATTATGAGCGGAATTACCCCGTGCATGATTTGGAGCTCGCAGCAGTTGTGTTCGTCCTCAAGCTATGGAGACATTACTTGTATGGAGCACACTGCAACGTGTACTCTGATCATAAAAGTCTCAAGTACCTCTTCGCCCAAAAGGAGCTAAACTTGCGACAAAGGCGGTGGCTCGAGCTACTGAAAGACTACGACATGACGATCCACTATCATCCGGGAAAAGCAAATGTGGTAGCCGACGCCTTGAGTCGCAAGGGGCAGGCCGAGGAAGCAGGTGTAGATGCTATCACCCAGCAAGAATGTCTGATTGCGGAATTTTCGCGGTTAAGACTGGAGGTGGTACCGGCGGGCACGGTCGCACAACTTCTGGCTCTAGTGGTCAGGCCCACCCTGCTGGACAGGATTCTTGAAGGGCGGTCGACCGATGACCAACTCCAGCTGGTACGAGGCAGGATAACCGCCGACCAGGAGGGCGATTACGCAGTAAGCTCCGATGGCACGATACGGTTTCGAGGACGAATCTGTGTGCCGGATCTACCGAAGCTCAAAGAGGAAATTCTGAGGGAGGCGCATACCGCTCCCTATGTGGCGCACCCCGGGGGAACGAAGATGTACAAGGACGTTAAACAGACCTTCTGGTGGCCCAAGATGAAGGAAGATGTGACTCGATTTGTGGCACACTGCCTGGTATGCCAACGAGTAAAGGCCGAGCATCAACGACCGGCGGGAAAGTTGCAACCACTACCGGTGCCCGAATGGAAGTGGGAAAGGATTACCATGGATTTTGTGACCGGTTTCCCGAGATCGCCACAAGGACACGACGCGATATGGGTCATTGTGGACCGCTTGACGAAATCGGCCCACTTTCTGGCCATACACACAACGTGGACTCGGGAACGACTGGCACAAACGTACATCAATGAGATAGTAAGGTTGCATGGGGTACCGACATCTATTACGTCGGACAGAGACACGCGATTCGTGTCAAACTTTTGGCGGAGCCTGCAACAAGCGATGGGAACCAAGTTGCATTTTAGTACGACGTTTCACCCACAGACCGACGGGCAATCAGAGCGGGTGATTCAAATTGTGGAAGACATGCTTCGAGCGTGCGTTTTGGACTTGGGCGAAGGGTGGTCGCGATGTTACGGCATTTTGGTATTGGCATATTTCGTGAGTCAAGTCAGTGAGTTGAGTCGGAGTCTTAAAGGGATCAAATTGTCAATCAGCAATCAAAGACTTAGAGAAGATTCAACAAGAGCTCAAGTTGACACTCAGTGTCTTGAGTCTTGAAGATTGAAGTTGAAGAATTGTGGATCAGTTACATCAATCTCAAGAAGAAAGTATTCAAGAGGATCAGGTATGTTTAACTAAATAATTGTGGTGATCCGAATACTTTCTTATAGTGTAGAAACACTTGGATGAACTTTTATTTGCATAAAAATCAAAAACTGGACATGGGACATGTTCAGGATCCGGATCAGATCTTGCAATCCGGATCCCGAAGGGTACTTGTTCATTGGCAATTTCAATCCGGATCCTAGGCCATTCCGATCCGGATCCCGAACATGGGACTTTGCTGAATTGCATGAACGATCCGGATCGGACCTTGCAATCCGGATCCCGAACCCTTGGTTTTCTAGAATCGTCAATCTCGTTACGACGATCCGGATCGCAGTAAATCCGATCCGGATCGCCGTCCTGAAAATTTCCAGATAAGGTATGTTTTTGATTCTTATCTCTTTCCAAAGGTTTCTAAACTATAAATAGACACTTAGGGTTTCTCAAAAACGTGGGAGCTACGGCCGATCTTTTTATAAAACTCTTGAGAGCAACCCTAGAGGCTAGGTTTTCATCGTTCTTCTTTATAGCCTCTTTTAGGTCAATTCGATGGTTCTTTCAAGAACATATCTTTTGTCGAATTGATCTAATCTTTGCTTAGAGATTTCTTCTACGGTTCCTCAATGAGAATCTAAGCAAAGGATCACCATCGAAGTCAATATTCTTATCGACTGAGTTTGCGTCGTGGATTCGACGTGGCATCGTGGATTCGGTGTGCTAAAGGCGTTTCGTGGATTCGAAGCGTGCGTTCGTGGATTCGAACGTGAGCAGTGGACGTGCAAAATTGGTGGAGCGCGAGGTCCAAGAAATTGAAGGAGGGGTTAAATCCGTGGAGACGGTAATCACCTTGTTATTCTTCTTTTCTTAGGGATTGTTATTGCGCGGATATCCAACCGGTCAGCGCAAGGTCCGAAGAAGCTGAAGGAGGGGTTGAGTCCGTGGAGTCGGTAATCACCTTGTTATTCTTCTATTCTTAGTGGATTGTTATTGCGTGTTGGTCCCGTGGTTTTTCTCCTGGATTGGAGTTTCCACGTAAATCTCGGTGTGCTGTTTTTATTTTCCGCATTGGTTTTTATTTTGCACTGAGATTGAGTTTTTAAGTATTACACCTATTCACCCCCCCTCTAGTTGTTTGATAGTACCTATTTAGATCCTTTGGGATTAATACTCTACAATTGGTATCAGAGAGGGTTTTAGGTTTATCTATCATGTTGGGTGAAAGTGGTAATATTTATAGACCTCCTCTTTTTGATGGGACTAATTATGCTTATTGGAAAGTGCGCATGAGAGCTTTTCTCATCGCAATTGATGAGCGAGTATGGCAATCCGTGGAATGCGGTTGGGAGCATCCTGTTGAGGAAGTAGGAAATTCTACTACCCCAAAACCTCGCTCTAGATGGTCCAAAGAGGAATTTGAAAGATCTTCTTACAATGGGAAAGGTATGAACGCTTTATTTAATTCTCTTTCCTCGACTGAGTTCACAAGAATTTCCGCGTGTGAAACCGCGAAGGAAATTTGGGATATTCTCAAAATTACACATGAGGGTACTAATCTTGTAAAAATTCAAAAGCTCCAGATGCTTACAAGTCGATTTGACTCTATTCATATGGAAGAGCATGAATTGTTTACAGATTATTACACTAGACTTCAAGATGTAATAAATACATGTGCTAATTTAGGAGAAAAGATCCCGGAGTCGAAAATTGTAAGAAAGATACTTCGGACTCTTCCGGAACGGTTTAGGGCAAAGGTTACCGCCATTGAAACCGTTAGTCATCCGGATGAGATGAGTGTAGAGGAATTAGTAGGTGCTTTGCAAACTTATGAAATGACTTTTCCTACTAATCAAGTTTCTTCCAAGTCTTCTTCTAAGCTTACAGGTATTGCATTCAAATCCACAAAGGAAGAAGATAGCGAATCAAGTTCCGACGATGAAATCTCTTTTGCCGATTTTGAAGAACAATTGGCGCGGATCACAAAGAAATTTCGTCGGAAATTTTGGAAGAATCGAACCGATGGATCTTCATCCACGAAACCATCTAAAGGATCATCGGGTTCTAAATCCTCTAACCTCAAATTCCTTGCAAAACCTTCTAAGGAAAAAGATGAATTCGAAGGGGAAATCCGATGTTATAGATGCAAAGGCTACGGCCATATTTCAACGGATTGTCCTACTCCGAAATTATATAAAAAGAAGGCTTTGCAAGCGAAAACTTGGGACGATTCTACTTCTAATGAATCGACCTCAAGTAAAGAGGAAAATGCCGTTGCTTTTCATGCCTCTCAAATTCCCTCCTCTAATTTGTGTTTATCATCTTTAGTCACTGACTCTACTCCTTTGATTTTGCATGAAACATCAACATCCAACGGAGAGTCATCAAGTGAGGGGGAGTCGGACGAAGAAGAACTCGTTGAGGCATATCAACAACTTCTTGCGGAATCTAAGAAGATGGCCAAGCATATCAAGAAGTTGAGGAAGCAACGACTTGAGAATCAAGACGAGAATCATGCTTTAAAGATAAAACTTCATGATCTCGAGGAGGAACAAGGACGTTTATTGAATAACAATAAAATCCTCCAAGAAAAGTTAAACCAATCGGAGACAAACGCTAAATCATATATGGACAAGATTGGTTTTCTAGAAAAGCAGTTTGAGGAAATTCATGTCACCAACCAAGCATTGACCAAGCGAGTTCATCAACTTAAATCCGACATACAAAGGATTTCAACCGGTTCCAAGAAACATGATTGTATGTCCGGATTAGGTCAAACCAGCAAGGTTGGTTTGGGATTTAAAAAGAACCAAACTGTGAAGGCTTCAAGTTCCACAACTAAATTGAAAGGAAGAACTTGTCACCTATGTGGACTTGAAGGACATTTGGTGAAGAATTGCCCGAAAAAGAGAAAGAAGAGTCCTTCGGCAACTTCATCTACAGAGCGAACTCAAAGGAATCAAAAGACACATCAAGTCAAAGGAGTTCACTCAACCCACCAAAGGTCCGAGCCACAACATCATTCATTCAAGTGGATCACTGCGAGGCAAAGACCTAAGGTGGACCAACAGTCAAAGCGGACAACCCCCGGCCACAACGAATCAAGACAACCCAAAATCCAGCGATTTTGGATTCGGAAAGGTGATATCTTTCCTTGTCTTAAGTTCTAAATAGCTTATGACTGTATGTAATGCTTTGATTGGTTTTCCCTTCATATTTTTCTTAATCTTTGCATTACATGTTTTTCAATGCTCTTCGTTTTTATACTTTGTTTTTGAACAAAAGGGTTTTTACTGAACAAGTGCATTGAATAAAAAAGGGGCTTCACTTTTATTCACTCCAAATTAATTTTATTTGGATTATCAACTTTACTCCTTAATCATAATCTTGAAGATACTTCATTATAGGAGTTTTTGATATTATAAGCATCAAATTTTAGAAATCATGTGTGATCTTTAGATGCTTAATCTATCTCGGTTGTGTGAATTCATTGTGATAAACGTGAGACAACCGATTGATTGAAATTTGGGATTTAATTCTTTCACGTAAGAGATTGCATTCTTACAAGGGTAAATAAATGAATTTTAAAAGATGTGGAAAGAGTTACATCCGAAAGGAGTGTGAAAACTACCACCACATGTTGGAAAGAGCTGCCACCCCGGTCGTCCGGTTTGTGTGTGAAGCTACCACATGTTATGGATGCTTGTTAGTATTTTATGAGAAAATCTTTAGTTGAAGCATTTGGAGATTTATATGCAAAACTCTTATATTTTGAACAGTCTCCTGGTTGGTATAAGGTGGGATAGTTGGAAGATGCTCAAAGAGCCACCCTTAGGTATTTTAGTGATTATCTCAATTTGAAAGGGTAGAATACAAGATTGATGTCGTTTGGAAATCTCCGTATGTCATCTTTGTAAATCCGTTACATCTTGATAGACTTTGGATCTCAAGATTATTTTTGATGACTTGTGTTTGATGAATATAACATGAAAAACGGTTTATAATGTTTTACCTTTATTTTTCATGATTTTGGAGTAAATCTTTTTAATTTTGTGAAATTAATTGGATTGAATGACATCTGTGTGAATTCACTGTTTAAAGCACTTAAATTGATTTCTTGATGGAATACAAATCGGTATTTGAAAAGATTCTAAAATCTGGATTTGTTTCAAGAAATTATTTAATTTTTGCTTTCTGGTACCGGTACGCAATCTGCATTTTTGTTATATATACCAGAGCTGAGCTTTTATCTCTCTTTCTCCATGAACTAATTTTGTTAGTAATTTCCTTTTGTCTAGTATGTTCACTGTTTGACAATTTGTGACAAAAAGGGGGAGAAGAGAAATGACGGAGATGAGATCATCAAGAGAGGACAAACGAAACGAAAATGGAAAAATGGGGGAGAACGGAAAATGATGATCGTACCACAAAGGGGGAGAACATAGATGCTCAAGAACATGGAGAACATGTTAGAGATGCTCAAGATAGGGGGAGACAAAGAAAGGTTGAAAGAGCTGAAAAAAACAAAAGAACCAAAAGGATGAATCAAATGTAGGATTTTAATTTCTAACGACTGACGTTTGATTTTGTTTGGAGTTTTGTTTTGCAGGAATTACATCACTTTAAGACTCCAAGTCCTAAGTCATAGAGTGTGTTCTAGGACTGTTTGGTTCAAATGTAATTTTGTATTTATTGGATCTTTCACGCAAAGAAAATCAATGTTTTGGTGATAACATTGAATTTCGATTTTTGGTTTAAGATAAGTGACTTGAGCGCTTTTATGTATTTTTGGGTTTTGTCACGAAATTGCCAAAGGGGGAGATTGTTACGGCATTTTGGTATTGGCATATTTCGTGAGTCAAGTCAGTGAGTTGAGTCGGAGTCTTAAAGGGATCAAATTGTCAATCAGCAATCAAAGACTTAGAGAAGATTCAACAAGAGCTCAAGTTGACACTCAGTGTCTTGAGTCTTGAAGATTGAAGTTGAAGAATTGTGGATCAGTTACATCAATCTCAAGAAGAAAGTATTCAAGAGGATCAGGTATGTTTAACTAAATAATTGTGGTGATCCGAATACTTTCTTATAGTGTAGAAACACTTGGATGAACTTTTATTTGCATAAAAATCAAAAACTGGACATGGGACATGTTCAGGATCCGGATCAGATCTTGCAATCCGGATCCCGAAGGGTACTTGTTCATTGGCAATTTCAATCCGGATCCTAGGCCATTCCGATCCGGATCCCGAACATGGGACTTTGCTGAATTGCATGAACGATCCGGATCGGACCTTGCAATCCGGATCCCGAACCCTTGGTTTTCTGGAATCGTCAATCTCGTTACGACGATCCGGATCGCAGTAAATCCGATCCGGATCGCCGTCCTGAAAATTTCCAGATAAGGTATGTTTTTGATTCTTATCTCTTTCCAAAGGTTTCTAAACTATAAATAGACACTTAGGGTTTCTCAAAAACGTGGGAGCTACGGCCGATCTTTTTATAAAACTCTTGAGAGCAACCCTAGAGGCTAGGTTTTCATCGTTCTTCTTTATAGCCTCTTTTAGGTCAATTCGATGGTTCTTTCAAGAACATATCTTTTGTCGAATTGATCTAATCTTTGCTTAGAGATTTCTTCTACGGTTCCTCAATGAGAATCTAAGCAAAGGATCACCATCGAAGTCAATATTCTTATCGACTGAGTTTGCGTCGTGGATTCGACGTGGCATCGTGGATTCGGTGTGCTAAATGCGTTTCGTGGATTCGAAGCGTGCGTTCGTGGATTCGAACGTGAGCAGTGGACGTGCAAAATCGGTGGAGCGCGAGGTCCAAGAAATTAAAGGAGGGGTTAAATCCGTGGAGACGGTAATCACCTTGTTATTCTTCTTTTCTTAGGGATTGTTATTGCGCGGATATCCAACCGGTCAGCGCAAGGTCCGAAGAAGCTGAAGGAGGGGTTGAGTCCGTGGAGTCGGTAATCACCTTGTTATTCTTCTATTCTTAGTGGATTGTTATTGTGTGTTGGTCCCGTGGTTTTTCTCCTGGATTGGAGTTTCCACGTAAATCTCGGTGTGCTGTTTTTATTTTCCGCATTGGTTTTTATTTTGCACTGAGATTGAGTTTTTAAGTATTACACCTATTCACCCCCCCTCTAGTTGTTTGATAGTACCTATTTAGATCCTTTGGGATTAATACTCTACACGCGATACCTACCCCTCGTGGAGTTCGCCTACAACAACAGCTATCAAGCCAGTATCCAGATGGCACCATACGAGGCTCTGTATGGGCGCCGCTGTCGGTCTCCAATATGCTGGGATGACTTGGGTGAGCGTAAGTTTTTGGGCCCAGACTTGGTGGAGGAGACCGAGGCGAAGGTGCGATTGATCAGACAAAGACTACTGACCGCCCAGAGCAGACAGAAAAGTTACGCGGACAAGAGACGACGAGACTTAGAGTTCATGGTAGGTGAGCATGTATTGCTCCGAGTTTCACCATCCAAAGGAAACCGACGTTTCGGCCTCAAAGGAAAGTTAAGTCCGAGGTACGTGGGACCATTCGAGATCCTAGAACGCGTGGGTCCAGTGGCGTACCGGTTAGCCTTGCCACCAAACCTCGAACGAGTCCACAACGTGTTCCACGTCTCAATGCTCCGGAAGTACCTCGCTGACCCCTCTCATGCCTTGGATGCTTCCACCATCGAGTTGCGTGAGGATTTGAGCATCGAGGAGACGCCGGTGCGGATTTTGGCAAGAGAGGACAAGAGGTTGCGTAATCGAACTATTCCCTACGTAAAGGTCCAGTGGAGCAACCACGAGGAACGCGAAGCGACATGGGAACTGGAATCGAGAATGAGGGAATGTTTTCCCGGGTTGTTTGGTGAGGCTTGTACTTAAGTTTCGGGGACGAAACTTTTTATAAAGTGTGAGTGGTGTAGTGATTCGGCTTTTACGGCTAATTGTGACTCACATGTTAATTATTTATGCCCTTAAGTGAATAAAATTATTTAATGTTTGAAACTCGGTCAGTGTGCGGTGCGGGTATTTTTCCGTTGAAGGGCTCGAAAAACGAAGACCGATGGTGCGATCGGATCGGGAATCCGATGTACGGATCTCCCGGAATAGGGTTTCTAAGATCGCGATGACTTAAGGCGTGCATCGAAATCCGCGTAAAATATCCGGCATGCTTTTTAGGGGAATTTGGATATTCCGTGTGATTAATTAATTAAGGGATTAATTAATCGGTTACGTTAAATTAAATTTGGGGTTTTTATTTCCTATGATTAATTAATTTGGAAAATTAATTAATCGGCGACTAGGATTTAAAAGGGGTTGAATTAATACGTACAAAAAAAAAAGGAGAAAACCCTAGCCGAAAAGAAAGAACGCGAAAGAGAAAGAAAAGAAAAAAGACGGAACCCTAGCCGAAGGAAAGAAAGGAGAAAAGGAAGGAAACGAAGGAGTCCGATCACCCCGAACAACGAGCCGGAGACAAGAGCGCGATCGGACGACTTCCCCGTGGATTAATCCGGTGAGTGAATCCTCGTTGTGGTTTTTCGGGATCTTCTTTTACGTTTTAGTTTGGGGTTTCGGTCGTCTCCGTCATCTCCGCCGCCACCGCCGTCATTGCGCAAGTTAGGGCAAGACACGGGCGGCGGAGACGCGCGATACCGCTAGGGCATCGCGCGGGCGGCAACCGCGGGAGCCGCACGGGCGCCGCGCGGATCGTACCCGCGCGAGCATCGCGCGGGCGCCGCGCGGGCACCGCACGGCCGCCGCGCGGGTCGCACCCGCGCGGGGCACCGCGCGGGCGCCGCACGGGTCACACCCGCTCGGGCATCGCGCGGCCGCCGCGCGAGATTTGCACCCGCGCGGGGCGCCGCACGGGCACCGCGCGGCCGCCGCGCGGGATTTGCACCCGCGCGTGGCACCGAGCGGGCGCCGCGCGGGCCCGCACCCGCGCGGGCGCCGCACGGGCACCGCGCGGCCGCCGCGCGGGATTTGCACCCGCGCGGGGCACCGCGCGGGCCGCACCCATGTGGGCGCCGCGCGGACCACACACGCGCGGGCGCTGCCCGCGGAGGGCCGCCGCATGGGTTCGGGCGGCGCGGGGCTCCGGCAGGCGGCGACGGCTGCGCGGGGGAAATCCGTTGATCGACGGGTTTGACGGTTTCCTTGGGTTTCCGTTGGACGGGTAATGTCGGGCTTTCGTTTTTTAGAATTAGTGCGTGGTTCTGACTTTGGTTACCCTTATGGACTCTTCTTAGGTCCAGATACGCAACGGGAGTGTGCGAAAGATCCGGGTGCTCCGATTCCCTCGCAACTAGGTGGGTACCCTTGCTATAAGTGCAACGAGTGCAGTAAGTGCACCATATCATCGTAAAAGGCTCGTTAACTTGTCTAATAAAGTAGATGGACTATTATACCTTCGCATGAATACTTTTATTTGATAATTGTGGCGGCTGCGGTCGCGGGGCTTATCACACGCCGACACCGGCAATTTCGGTTTTGGATGCTGCACGTACACAGGCGGATTGGCCTCCGCATGGGTGTACTTTTCCGGAGAAGTGGTCCGAGTGACCCGTGTGCCCCACGTGTATGGGGTGGGGACCTCTTCACGACAGCTAAGGAGCCGCACTAGCTCCGTGAAGGGGTTAAAAGCATCATGGGGGTAATGTGACTGTGCACGAGGGGAGACTACCGTCTCTCCGACAGGTACTCTGGGGATGGAGCCCAGCTTATTTTGTAACAGAGTTTTAGCGAAAGGTTCCGGTATAATCGGTTTGTTTTTGATTCGACGTTAATTGTTAAGACATCTACTTTATTTGTCACTGACTTTACCCACTCCGTGACAGGTTTGACTAGGGACATTAGTCGGGATAGTGGTGAGACTGCGTCGAGAGGACCGTAGTCGTAGGAGGCTTTCTACTCGTTGCTCCTTGGATTTATCTCAGTTCTTTCTTAACTACTGTTAGTTTAATTTGCATCTGTGGATCATATTAGTTATAGTTAGCACTGTGGATTGGATGTACTATTACGGTTTAGACATACTTTCGTGATTTCGGGCGCGGCATGTTTTTATCATCATAAAAATAATTGCGAAAATGTTTTCAAAAGCAGAGTGCCGTGTGGGCACAGATTTTGTAAACCTCTGGATTTATCCTTTCCAAACGATGTCGCCGCTCTCTTGTTGGATGTGTAATTGTTTTAAAAATTGGGTGTCGGGTGGACACCGTTTGCAAAACCGTAGGTAATTACTTCTCCTGCTCTATGTTTGATGACGACTGTATGGTTGATGGTTGGTATTGTAAATGGGACGCCGTGCATATACAAAGGAGACTCTGTCCGATTGCAGAGTGAATTTGTATATGTGGCGGTCTGTCGCGCACCAGGGGCGAGGTTGATCTTCACGTGTGAAGAAAAAATATATATATATATATAATACACGCTTTTCCGCTTATTCTAAGACCTCCCGGGGCGTGACAGTGAGGCCGCGACTCGAGGATCTTAGCCCGTTATGGGCTGGTGACATTTCTTTTACTTACGTTTTGTTTACTTTTGGTTAGTTAGCTTATGTCCGTGTGATACTTTGTGGTGTGGATGTTGGGTTCGAACTGTGTTTTATCGTAGATGAACGTTTTCCTTATTAGTCGTTATTTCGGCCACTCTTTTCAAATCAAGTAAAATATAGCGAAAATGTTTAATAAAACTTAGGTGTCGTGTGGGCACCGTTTTACAACCCGTGGATTTATCCTTTCAAAATATAGGTGGCTGGCTTGGTTTTTGTGCATGTTGATATTTTTCCCTCATCGTAACTTCGTGGCTAGTGTGGTTAAAGTACAATTTATGCTTGCGACGCCGTGCATATACAAAGGAGACTCCGTGCGTGTGCGGGGTGAATTTATGTGTGTGGCGGATCTGCGCACGTGCCTGGCAGGTGTACTTTAAAAAAAAAAAAAATGTATATGTTTTCCGCTTATTTTAAACCCCCGGGGCGTGACATACACTCCATCATGTGAGGTTGATTATATGTGATAATCCTTAAATCCATGCTATGTGAGAATAATCATGGTTGAGAGAGTGGTTACTTGGTTTATTTGAGAGGGACCTAGTTGAAAATGACTTATATTAATGATCCCTAATCCATTCACAAGAAAATAATTATTGTTGTTAGTTCCTATCTACCTCTTGTGAGACTAAGTGTTGTGGATGATTTCTACTCCATCATATCCTATGTGAGAATAATTATACTCAATGATCTTTATTACAATCCGAATGAGAACAAATGCAAGCGTGAATGGCCATCTAGATAAGCAACTTTTATTTTTGCTACATTATCTTGTTGGATTTGACTTAGGAGAAAACTTGCTATTTTCATTTCTACTCTCCTTGTATGTTACATGTTGCTCTGGGTTGAGCAAGGGTTTGGGATAGTGTAGTTGAGATTATCAAATCGAGGTGGGATAGCACCGGATTTTTACTCGCGGGTTGGTTTGACCACCATTGATTTTGGGCGGTTTGGCCGGTTGTTGATTTGGCATCAGGTTGGGGGCCAGAATTTTTATTAGTGGATAGAGTCTGCCACTTCGAGCATAGTTATGACTATTTTTTGCTTATCGGCGATACATAGCTGGGTGTAGCCGATTGTGATGGTTGATTAGGCGACTGGACTGATACTTGATTACTCTTACACGTCGGTGGTACATAGCTGGGTGTAGCCGATTGTGATAGTTGTACAGATCCACTAGTTTGGGTTTATCTCGGCAGTTATCGTTTACTGATGCATGCATATACGGTTATGATTCATTATGGCATTAGAAGCATAGTAGTGGTAGTTTTTCTTATCAGCAGATTTATTTACAACTTTACCATTTTGCCTCCTTTCTTGTCTCTGGTAGACTTAGTGGGTACGTCAGAGTTTGAGGATTTATCTATTGAGGGCTACTGATTTTACTAGTAGTTCTCACACCCGTTGCTGCTTTCCCCCTTTTTTTTTCCTTTGTTTTGTAAAGTCTTCTGCAAGAGATACTGGCTCGTCGACTACCGACCGAGGTAAAGTAGATAGGTCTCCTACCAGTGTGTGAGAGAGAGACTGAGATAGACTCTATGTTGTACCCTCTTTACTCAGGCTTATGTACTTATTATTTTGGGTCTGGTTTTAGGCAGCTGGTTGTATTTTATTTTGGTGAGCTGGGAGATGTGTTGTATTATTATTACAGTTTTATCTTACAGTTTCAGTCTAAGATGATTTAGTTTTTAGTTTTCATCTCTATACTTGTGCTCTTTTATGTTTATCTTATATCTGAGAAGATTTTAGCGTTTCGTGTACGCAAAAAATTTCGTGTGCATGGCAGATCAAAGACGAGCCCGGGTTCTGATTTACACACGGCGCCTCACAATATTAGTTGGATAATGACTTAATATAGCACTCATTATTTTTTATTATTTTCGTTATTGATTGCACCAACCATTTTTCTTATGAAGAGTAAAACGAGATGAGAGCTTATATGGAATGAGATCACAAAAATAAGTATCAATTGTGTACGAGTGGAAACTATTGGGATCTGTCCACATTGGGATTTATCCAAACATTCCTAATCTATATAGGATAAGGAATCAAATATGAAGATAAATCCTAATGTGATTTAAATCTCTAGAATTGTTGGACTTCGATAAAACCACAAATGCATTTCTTATTATGGCCTCTCTCTCTTCCGTTCACTTTAGGGCGGCACTATCAAAATTCTACGAAATTTGGGCGTTGTGCTTAACTAGTTCGTGACGATCGAGAAAGATTTGTTCCATCTGCAAAAGAACATATCGATAATCTAAACAAATTTTGATGCATCGGGGAGTTTGTAAGATAAGCCGAAGATTAAATCCATGAGTAACTGCAACTTTTATTTCAAGTAAAAAATATGTGGAATCTTTGAAATTTCTATCATAAATTAAAAAAAATTCTACTTGTACACCCAATTTAGGGTGTACATACCATATCCCACCCATCCAATAGGTGGGGTGTGGTGAGGGATTACTTCATAATTTGTAAAGTGACTTTATCCTTAGATGGATGAATGTAGGATGTACACTCTTTTTTGAGGTGTACATATATGTAGCATTACTCTAAATTAAATTAGTGTCCGACAATATGAAATTGGATGATCCAAGGCTTACAATGGAGTAAAAACAAACTTGTAGCTGGCAATAATGAAAGCAGGCTTCTATAGTGAAAAAATTAAAAAATAATAAATTATTCAGACATCCGAATAGAAGCATAATTTAGTGTGAAATAGAGCAATGCAGTAGTTATGTATGGAAAGTAATGAAAGGAAAAATCCTCCTCACATTTTATTGCAAGAGTGATGAATGAATTTGATATTTTGATAGGTGATTAAACCATGAAAAGTAAAAAAAAATAATTAAATAAATAAGTGAATGTACTAAATTGTAAACGCAGCAAGTGGGCCTTCTGTGACACCCCCGGAATTTGGATTAGTCCTCTATATAAATGATATAATATGACTAAAATCTCTAACCCGGCTATAGCATTTTGGATGGTAGCAAGATCCAAGAGGAACATGAGAGTTAAGCGTGCTAGAGCTAGAGTAGTTCTAGAATGGGTGACCCCCTGGGAAGTGGGGCGTCACAGTTGGTATCAGAGACATTCACCAGCCGGAAATGTGAAATGAGTCTCGGCTGAGCCAGGGTTATATAGCGGGTAGAGCGAGGCTCCCCGGCTAATGACCGTTGTGAGTGGAGTGCAGCTCCTCACAAGGTCGGCTAAGGCTAGCGAGACGAGTCTCACATCGCCTGGTGCTTGTGAGTGTTCTTGAGCCTGACGTGGACGTCAGGGCTTAAAGGGGGGAAGAATGTGACACCCCCGGAATTTGGATTAGTCCTCTATATAAATGATATAATAGGACTAAAATCTCTAACCCGGCTATAGCATTTTGGATGGTAGCAAGATCCAAAAGGAACATGAGAGTTAAGCGTGCTAGTGCTAGAGTAGTTCTAGGATGGGTGACCCTCTGGGAAGTGGGGCGTCACACCTTCTGTGTTCTTTTAATCTTGATTTCAATGTAGTTAAATGAAGATTCCAAGAGAAGCTTCCAATATATATAATTTCCTCTAAAAGTAATTCACAAATAACTAAATGGATACGCATGTCAACAGTACTCTACACCCATGTATATAGGAAAATGCTACTAGTACACCCGTAAGGGGTGTACATCTCACACCCCTACCCATCTAAGGGTGGGGGTGTGATGAGTGGTTACTTGATGTGACCCGTAAAAAATATCGACACCATTAAAAAGGTGGAGGTGTAGGATGTACACCCCTTCGGGATGTACATGTAGCATTACTCATGTGTATATATTTGATCTGATGCCACGCTTAGTGATGTCAATGCATAGACTTTTTCATCTCTGTGCCATGTGCACTTACTTAATTTGTCAACATCCAAGGCATAAGTATAATAATATATATGTATAATAATGTATTTAATCTTATGTATAATAATGCATTCTTGTGGTTGTTGGATCCCTCTAACTGAGTTTCATCTTGATCGAAGATTATCACCTCATATATATTTGTTATATTTTAAATCTATTGGTCGCCCAAGGTTGTTCGACATGTATATTTACCTGCAAAATTTCAAATTATAAACTTATTTTTCAAATTTGTCTAATATTAAATGCAAACGAAAATTTCTCTTTTGGACTTATTATGCCAACAAAAGCAATATGTTTTCTTCGGATTTCTTCTTTTTTGGGTATCTAGCATTTTCCGTGTTCTCACAAAATGGCATAAGAGATCAATGAAAAAAAAAAAAAATTTTAATAAATATTATAATAAAAATATGTTAAACAATACTTTTTAAACTTTGGAACTTAAAGGGATGGATGGAATCATTTAATCACTTCAAATTTTTGAAGACAAATATGTACGTAATTTTACTCTTTAATAAGACTATTTATATAGCCATTTTTTTTCCATTGTTTGTTTATTTTAAACCTAACGGTCGCCCAAGGTCAAGGGTCTCCTTGAAAATGTGGGTTGTGTAAGCAACTCTTTTGCCCTCCACGGCGCCACGATTTAATTGCTTGGTAGCATGTGTACCCACGTGGTGTTACGATCGACTAACCGCATCATCATGATTATCATATCTCAGTCAACGCCCTCACCTTGAACTTTCTCCCTCTTTTCCTTCAGCGAGTACACTTCTCCATCTCTCCTACACCTGTTTTCTTAATTTGGGTATTTAAATTGCACTAACTCGTACCTCAACTTTTAGTCAATTTTTATTTTGTTCCCTATCTTTCTAATTTGACATTAGATATTCTAAACTTATATCTTGGAATGTTACATTTCAATTCTTATTTCGGAGTATAATGGCTGACTATACTGAAACGATCCATTAATATACGTATTTCTTCATTCATCTTAAAAGTTTACTCCGACAATTCAATTTTGGACGTTGCATGAATTAATGTATAGGGTCATTGTGTGTGATGTAAGTAATAATTATTTTTTCTTTCACAATTAAGAAGGATAAGACAAACATCAGATTATGTCCAGATATGAACTTTTACGTGAAAAAATTAAAAATTTGAGGATCAAAATTAAGTAAATAAAATAAATCCAAAAATTAGAAAAATCTATTTATACATCTCATTCGAAATATATAATTTACACTTATTTATTTAATAAATAATTTTTTTTTGTCTATTACATAATGTGATAAGTAAAAAAAAAATTATCTTTGAATACATTTGATAGAAATCATACATTTCAAAATAAAATGTATGTACAATATTGCTTAAAAAATTTGATAAGTATATGCACAATATACTCATGCATTGTTAATTTATTTTACAATGAGGCATGTTTAAATTATTTAATAATTTATATGTACACATATCCTCGCTTAGTTTGTCGCGTATTGAAAAGGTAAACATAATATATATATATATATATATATATATATATATATATATATATATATATATATATATATATATATATATATAGTTGGATAAGGGTTTTTTTTGAAATTGACCTTATAAAAATTTAAATTTTTGAAAATAGTCCTACAAATTTTGTATTTGCAAAAATGGCCCTCTTCATGCCAACTGGGCGCCACGTCAGCGTGCATCGTCAGCTCATGGGTTGGACGTGTAATTAGTTGAACACGCAAGTTGTACCTGCGTGTCTAAACACGCAGGTTGAGCCTGCGTGTCTAGACACGCAGGTTCCACCTGCGTGTTTAGTCTGAATAGCTTTGTTTTGAGAGTGAGGTTGTAACTTCTTTATTTTGAGAGTGAGCATTAGGTTGTAACATCTTTCTTATTTAGCTCTCTCGGATTTTGAGAGTGAGCATCAGGTTGTAACTTCTTTTTTTTTTTCATCATTATTCAGAAGATTTCAATGAAATAGAAAGTAGACTAGGAAGTTTCAACAGATTATTTTACAGTTGACCTCCGCCAGATTTCAGACGACGAGAACACCGAGAAAACCAAATTCAGCTCTACGTAAGATAGCCAAAGTATGGTGCATTCAACTCTCTAATACACTAGATGTACTGGTGGATTCTTTCCTTTTGGAAGCTAACAATGAATCTTTGTGTTTAACTAGTGCAAAAAGGAGATCAAATACAGTGTCTAATGCTCTATTTCACCAGGATCTTGAGAATTGAAGAGCAACAATTTTGAAAACAAGAGCACTAATTATGCTAAAAGAAACTGATATTTTTGTCAACCAAAGCTTCAAACAAATAATAAATGCAAAGCATATACATAGTGAGCATTAAAAAAAAAAAGAAGGGCATGAAAAATAGAAATTATAAATATTACATTGAACAATTATTATAGTAAATTTCAACATTTCAAAGAAGAAGCAAAATACATGATTACGAGCACAACACAACAACACAACAACACAACAAAGCATAACACATCACAACACATTACATCACATCACATCACAACACATTACATCACATCACATCACATCGCACATCATACAATACCACAACACAACAACACAACAAAGCACATCACATCACATCGCAGAACATCGCACAACACAACATCACAACAACACAACAACACAACAACACATCACATCACATCACATCGCACATCGCACATCACATCACATCACATCACATCACATTGCACATCGCACATCGCACATCACATCACATCACATCACATCACATCACAGCTCATCAGAACAAAATAATAGAAATATAACAATATATAACAATGTAAACTAATCAAATGGCTCAATACGGTCGAATTGGTCCAACTGTGAAATAGCCGTGCCCTCTGGCTGTGAAGGAGCTGAAGATGAGGGCTGATCAGTCTGGGAGGACTGTCGATGCCATGCTCGCCTCAAATAAAAAAGATCAGGTCCTCGTTGACGACGACCAAGTGGTACGTACCCCGATGGTGGCGTAGTATCTGATGGTGATGGTGCATGCCCCGACGTCGATGCTCCACCATGGTCTGCTGGCTATGTCCCCGATGGACTAGGTGATGGTGCATGCCCCGACGTCGATGCTCCACCATGATCCGCTGGGCGTGGTATAGTAGGTGGTAATGTCTGTACAGTCATTAAACCAACCTCCACCTGAGCAGCACCACGTGTCAGAATGTTGAAAGGTGCTCCAGTATGCTCAAGCTGGGGTAGTACACTTCGGATCATATATTCTGTTCTCTGAAGGAGATCGACCTGAAATGAAAACAGTATCACAATAATTACATTGACTTTCGTTTGAAAATGAAATTAATTATTATATCATACCAAAAATCTCTCGCGATGTCCATGGGGCTCATATGCAAGGGGGGGACGCTGTGCTGGAGTAGATATCCACCTCCTGGTGATACTCCAATACCACTGCATGTAGATAGAAGCGGCGCGTATATAATCGGGATCTACATGGGGGTCCACCTCTACTATATACTGCAGTCGATCGTCCCAAGCCTTAATATGTATGGCATGAAATGCCGCCCAGTTCTGATCCGCTCTACCTCGTGAAGTGATACGAGGTAGAGCAACTACTGCGTCGGGTATATGCTGTCGAAATCCAAAATGACGAAGCACCCGATCCGGAAGATGTAGCTCAATAATATGAAAACATACTAGGGTCGTCCGTGATCGCCATACTGGGGACCCCACTAGACAAAAGGGTGGAAGTGACCCTAGTATATTATCTGTATATGGTCTCCATATAATCTATTGTGAAAAGTAAATGGTAAGTAACTTGTATTAAAAAGAAAGTTATGTGAATGAAAACTTATGATAATTAACTCATGTACCTGAGACTCTAACTGGCAATCAAGCTGATCACGATAGAACTCAATGTCAGCCGTCCTGACATTATCCCGAAAAGCCAACCTATTATTCCACCTGTTTCACATATAACATATTAGTAATGATAATATAAAACACTGAAAACTTAAAATTTAATACATACCTGCAACCTAGTGGCTCATCAATAAGATCAAACTGCGGTCCGACTATCTCAGGTCAACCAATGTGCAGATGATCCCATGCCCAAATCTACATATTAAGCTACTTAGAAATAAAAAAAAAAATTATGAATGAAATTAGTAGTAAAGGAATGTACCTGAAGTAATGTCGCAAAACAACAACACACCGCTTTCCCCCTCATGCAAACACTTGCTAATGCTCGATAGAGATGAGCTAGCGTCGCCGCACCCCATGCCAAGGCACCACAAGCGTCAAAATCCTCTAATAGAGGCAACCACTTTAAATGCACTCTAGTTCTGCTTGGGTTTGGCATTAGGCTACTACCAATCTGAAACAAAATATACGCTCTGGCTGTAGCCTCTATCACTGCGGGCTGTGCATCTACGGGGATGTCATGAAACTGCTGATATAACCATTCAAGTTTGATCTCTCCGCCTCTAATTTCTGCGGGAAGCACCCCAAGCAAGAGCTCACATAGCGCCCCCCACTGATACGAGCCTCCTCCGGTCACAGCCCCCCCATCAATGCGGAGTCCAGTAATGACAGCCACATCCATCAAGGTGACTGTCATCTCCCCATGCCTCAAGTGAAAAACTGCATCTCCCCCCGCCACCGCTCCACTAAGGATCCTAACAAAGCCTGATCGAGCATGACGCGCCTCAACCGCGATACATAATAGAATCCCGCACGTCGCAGTAGCTCCAATACTGCAGGATGCTCAATCTGCCAGTGGTTCAGTGTGCGACTATGCTGCTCTACAAATTCAACCGGAGAATAACCCTGCAATAATATAAAAATCACATAATATTAGTACATGAAATTTCAAAGAAATAAAAAAGTTAATTAAAAAATATATATATATATAACCTCATCTCTAATGCAAGTACATCTGTGGTGAGTCTGATATGTCAATACAGATGCATCAATCGGTCCTGCCTCCTCGTGATCGTCCATCTGTAATAATACGAATAAATAAATAAAAAAATTATAATATGCGTGAAGTATTGTAATTTAATCAAAATAATTTACAACAATCAAGATATGAAACAATCAAGATATCAAACTAATCAACCTAAACGACGACGTCTTTCGGTCCTTCTTTGTTGATTTTCAGGACATGTGCTTTTATAATGGCCGGGTTGTTTACACAGACTACACTTGCTCCTACTACTTCCCGCGCCTTCGTCCATAATATTGCGAATGCGAGTAGATTTGGGTCGTCCTTTCTTTCTTCTCTCGTGTGGTGGAAGTATAGGTCTGTCATATGACCCAACCCAATAACGGCGATCGGGGACCGGATGGAACTGTGGTTCATATGTATCTCGAAAGAATTCAGTAGTATACCAACGGGAGCATAGACTATAATAATCTATGTTCATGTGTAACGAACTACAACAAGATAATATATGTGAACAAGGTAATCCCGTTAGTTGCAAACACAAACATGAACATGTAGAATTTATTCCGTTGATAATGACTTGGTATTGCAAATCCCTTCCAGTAAGAACTTCAAATTCTTGATATCCATATCGCCTAACTGTATGTGCTCTAGCCACTGACATTCGGCTATTGATAGTTTTATCCACATCCAATACAAATGGAGTAAACATTGCTGCTGCCTCTTGACGATGTTTTAGAAAGAACTCAACCACTCGATGTAATGTTGCCATTACAAAAGCGGTAATTGGTAAGCCACGAACTCCCCTCAAGACTCCATTTAAACTTTCCGAACGGTTCGTGGTCATAATGCCGAATCATCGACCACCATCGAAAGCCTTAGCCCAATATGTCCTATCGGCATGAAGTCTGTCAACCCATTGCCAAGCATCCTCATCCATTGCTCTCAATTCTTCCTTTAATATGTTATATACTCGTTCTTCTGAGGCACTCCCGATGGCATAAAATTTTTGAAGTAGGTGTTTTGCTTTGAAATGAATATTCATATTAGCTTTCATGTGTCGCAAACACCATCGATGAGCATGTCCTTCTGATTGTGGGAATACAAGTGCAACAAGGTTCGCAAGTCCTTTAAAGCGATCAGAAATTAATGTAAGAACTCGACCTCGTGTTCTGTAGCTCCGTAGACAATTTAGAAACCACTCCCAACTCGAGCCATTCTCCCCCTCGCATATTGCGAATGCTAGCGGGTACAAACCACCATTGCCATCAACACCTGTGGCAATTAATGCATGGCCTCCATATTTTCCATAAAAGTGCGTGGCATCGATACTAAGTATTGGCCGGCAAAACGACCAACCATGAATCGAGGGTCCAAAAGCCCAGAAGGCGCGTGCAAACATTCTTGAAGTACTCGTCACTCTTGTAGTTTCAATCTTGGTAATAGTTCCGGGATTTGTTGTTTCTAACATTGAGAAATATCGAGGAAGGTCAGAATATGATTGCTCCCAACTACCGTATATAATTTGTAAGGCTTTATTCCGTGCCCGCCAAGCCTTGCTATATGAAATGGTGACGTGAAACTCACTCCGAACTCTGGTTTGAACTTCTGTAGGACTCATAGCAAGCCTTGCCTTCATTGTGGGTAGTATATGTTGACATATAAAAGAAGATGTACAATTCCTATGCATTGTATTCAAAATAGGAATCATGCATGTATGTGGTCCCGCATAGGTCTTTACTTTAAAATGTGATGAACCTTTGGGTCGAGAGGCATGTAATCTCCATAGGCAATAATTGACCAAACATCTCACAGTATATCTAGTTGTGTTTGATTTAACAACTCTCAGTTGCACATTACGTTCAATGTGCCATCGATCCAAAGCATTCACCAAGGACGTCTTGTCAGAAAATACCCGATCTTTCCATTGATCATCACTCGGAGGACCTTGATAAATGTTTTGTTCAACAACGGTTTGGTGAATTAATTCATTGCCCAGTAAAAAACGTTGTCGGTGATCTTCAAATTCTTCAAATTTTACCGGGTCCTCGACATCATCGTTGTTTGCAAATGAATTTTCAATCCATTCAATCCCTTCATCTTGAATGGCGCATGTGAGAGAATTCAAACCGCCATCACGACCAAAATCAATAGATTGTGTGATACCATCACTATCATCATCTGTAGAGTCCATATCAGTTTCACTTACATGCTCATCGTCACTGTTATTTATTTGCTCATTATCACTTTCTATTACTTCCTCATTTTCATTTATATTTCTCAACTCTAGATCAGTGACGTGTCGATTGCTAGATGACGGACCCTCATATAGATTATGATGTATAGTTGATCTGCAAAGGTATTTATGATTAACTATTCGAATCTATTAAGATAATATATGTAATTAAATCATATAATCACTTACCGCTCATCAACTCCACCGAATAAAGATGGATCCACAGTAATATATGGTAATGATGTACTCACTGGCACATATGGAACTTCAGACACTCTGCAATACTTATAAAATGTAAATTATCCATTTTCCGCACCTATACTAATAAAGGACAAAGATTGAAATTGAAAATTTCTAAATTTTCATACCTTGATGTACGAATTCGTTCAAGATCGACATAATCTCTTTGGTAAACAGAGGTTGGATGGTGACGTGTAGTCAACACTTGCTTCTCTACGTATACTTTGATGCAACCATGAAATGGAAAAAAACTCATCACGCCTACAATCCTATGATCACTTGATATGTCAAGTAATTCCCATTCATTAGGTCCCATTGGACATCGAACTGTTATGCGTAGACGGAACTCCGCTCGATCATAATTAGTGACCTTGTATATTTCTGCTTCGAAATCCCGAAATGTGATGTCGCGGCGAATTCCGATCAGTTCTTTATAGCCACCAATGTATTGTGGTATATTATTGTTCACGACTAAATTTCCGTCCCAATGAATATAAAACGGAACACATTCACCAGACATACTGACGTACTAAAAATAACAATAAATAATATAACATTCGTCAGTTTGATGACTACTCTAGTTCGACAAATTAAGATCAGTATTATGAGCTTGACAAAAAAAGAGCTTATAAACTTTGTTATTTTTAATTATAATCATAGTTAATCCTATAGTAAACAACTCTCATGGACCATATATCCAAAAGAGCCATCAATTGGGTCATGAAAAGAGTCATCTTAACTTAACTCTAATTTATTTGTACATTAGCTCTGGGTTTCGTGGCCGCTTATATTTACTTATTTCCCAAACTGCCACTCAGTTACATCTTTTGTTCCTAGAAACATGATACAATTAGGCTAACTAAGTAAATTTCTTGTTTCTCTTAAACTCATCTCTTGCTAAACATGAGCGATACTGACATAACAGAAGAACTATGAATCATTCTTGATTTGCAGTAGTAATACATATTCTCTGCATTATTTGGTGAGAAAAGAGGGAAAGTTTAAACTTATGATTTCTGTGTTTCATAGAATATATGACATATGCATGTGTGTGAACACATCGCCTTTCATGGGAAAGGAGCAGTTACCACAATTTCCACATTTACAACAGTTGCTTGGCCTAGCAGCTACTAATTCGGTCGAACTTGGCAATATTGTGGCGCCTCCTGTTATCCGAATGGCAACATCCATTGTTCCTCTTGGTTGGACATGGCTTACACTTGTGTTCTCTTGTTCAAGCTCAAGTAAATGGGAATCTGTATGCCTTACTTGTCTCCAGATATTTATTTCACTTAATTCACTTCTACTCTCAACCTTTTGGTTTAATTAATGCATGCTCTTCCAATTTCACCACAGAAAAAAAAAAAAAAAAAAAAAAAAATATGCAAAAGTACCTTAGACAGAGAAAGAGTGCTCGGCTGCTGCACGGGAGAGAGACAGAGAGAGAGTGCTCGTGCGCCTCTTTCTCCTCCGACGACGGCCGGCGGCTGCGGCGGCTGCGGGGGCTGCTGCACGGGAACGAGAGAGAGAGAGAAAGAGAGAGAGAGAGAGAGAGAGAGAGAGAGAGAGAGAGAGAGAGAGACCGAAGGAGGAAGTGAGGGAGGAAGGAGGTCGGGCGGGCATTTAGGGTTAGTGAACACGCAGGTTGAACCTGCGTGTTTAGACACGCAGGTTGAACCTGCGTGTCTAAACACGCAGGCTCAAACTGCGTGTTTAGACACGCAGGCTCTGCCTACGTGTCTAAACACGCAAGTTGAACCTGCGTGCTCAACTTGCTACAGCTCACACCCTCCAGCTGATGTGGCACCCTGACGTGGCGCTCAGTTGGCATGAAGAGGGTCATTTTTGTAAATACAAAATTTGTAGGACTATTTTTAAAAATTTAAATTTTTATAGGGTCAATTTCAAAAAAAGCCCGTTGGATAAGTATATTTGTTAATGAGTAGGACAAGTAATGGGTGGTCTACGAGGGCGCCGTTGAGGATGGTGTAGAAGGTGCTTCGCGAAGTCTCCATGCGTTCAAAATTAAAGTTGTTTTTGTCAATGACGGGTCAAAGAAATCAGCTTAGGAAGACGTGCGGAGAGGTTGATGGCGAGGAGACCAAATTAAAGATGGGCACACCAATTTACTAGTGTTCACATGTACACTTGCTCTACGTATCGTGATAACTTAAAAGGAAAGATTCTTAACATTTTGGCTTAACAAAGGGAGGATAAATTATTACCTGCAACGGATGCACCTATTACTCCGTGCACAGTACTCGATTTCTTAATTATCCCATCTTACTTTATTTTTCAATTCTAATTATCTAACTGAGCGGCAATTAAGCTTATTTTTTAACTAACATGACTGTAGAGGTTGAACTATGTATGAGATGACTTGAATGAGTGGTTGCTTTGAAGTATAGGAGTGACACCTTTCCGGTGCAAATAATATTTTCTTATTTTGTAGGTCTATGAAACCGACCAATTATATAAACTAGGACTGGCACCGTGCCCGCAAATAGTGTGACAAATAGATAGTATTTAAGATAATTAAAATATATAATTAATAAAATTTATAATTAAAAAAATACAAAAAAACTTATAAAATATTTTAATGTACATTACAAAAAACAACTTTTTCATTAATATTTTCTTAACTTTCATTTATAAGGTTAAATTATTGATAATTTTATTTAAAAATTCAACAAATTTTTAATTTTGATAGTTATTTTATAAATAAATTTTTTAACCAAAAAATTAAAGTGGAAGAACTTATTTCAAATTGAAGAATAGATGAGAGTATTTTTGCCTTTTTAAAATTGATGGGAGAAAGAAACTATTACATATATCTAATGTATATTAATATTCTATACACCGCAGTCTATATTAGATGACTATACTTTAATATCAAAATTTAATTTTATATATATATATATATATATATATATATATATATATATATATATATATATATATATATATTCTACAAAGGAAAATCTAATAATTTAAATTATATTTAATAAATTAATTTTAAAATTTTATTTAAAGATTTTAGGCATGTGTTGTATATACAAATATACACTTAGTGTGGAGAATATTTAATAACATACATTCATAATTTCAAGAAGAAATCTTGGCTTGCACTTGGTGTATACCAATGCTCCATATACTACATATAATATTAGATAATTAAAGACATATTTAATAACTAATACTATAAAATAAAATATGATATAATATATATAATATAAAATATCTAAATAATTTATTTTATGTAGAAATTTATTTTTGATATGCAACGTGCACGTTCAAAATTTTTACAAACATATGACAAGCTCCCATTGGCTCATGCCGGGCAACATGACATGATTCTTTCCCAAATAATTTTCTTGATGCAACCCAACACTCAAATTATATATTCTACAGATAGATATATATATATTGTTAAAATTATTTGATGGTTAAGAAAAGTATATATAAAAATAGTAATATTATCTCATTTTGGAGAAAGAATTTTATATTGATCACTAGAACATTAATCCTCAAATGCACGCAGGCTAAATTGGTCTAAAATTTTTATCAGGATTGAATTACTTATATTTAGTGTTTATGATTTAATAGACAAATGTTTAATCAGGCGATGATGTTACTATTATATATTTGGATGATCATGATTGCCACTTGTATATATGACTATAAACACCAACCACGCACTGGGTTTGATCCCACGCACTGGGTTTGATCCCTAATGGCCTGTCGATGTTACGTGTACGGGTTATTGCACCTTCTTAATTTGCTATAAAATGGATGGCAAATAGATTTATCACGATCTTGATGTGGGGCATTAATATTGCATCAAAGAACTATGTCGAACTCTCTTATCGGTACAACCACAAGATCCTGCGGGCAAACCCGATTGCCCAATGTCACCGGTGTCACGCCCCGAGATCGAAACTGCGATCCGGACTCGCCAACAGATCCGTCATCTGTACGGAAACTGTCACACAGACGAAACGTCTATCCTGCAAGAGACCTATAGCTAAACATGTATCAGAGCTGAAACAAAATTAATAGCTATAGAAATCAACTGAACATCTGATATATATATAAATCTCAATACATAGTCTCTCAGCTAGGAAAAATAAATACAACCCTCATAAATCTCTCAGACTGTCCAGTACAAAAGCGAAATCATAAAAATATATAAGGTACATCTACCTCTGACTCTCAATGCTGGTAAGGAACTAATCGACCACGTCCTCACCTCGATCCGCTGTCTCCGCGCGAGCTAATAAGCCGGAACAGCAACCTCAGGAAACCTGTCACCGCAGCGGGTGTGAGAACTACTGCAGAAGAAGGTAGTTTCCAGTGGGTACCGTCACCAATATCCACGTTATGCCCACTAAGTCTACTGGAGGTAAACAGATAAGTATGCAGATAGATAATAGGAAAACAGAAAATGAACTACAACTAATATGTCTCAACATCATACTCAAGAAAACCTCTACTATGAACCTGTGAATTAGAGTGAATGCCCAAGGCAAATGGGCATAAGATCCTCCAAATTTTGGTCGTATCCTTTGAAGAGATGCTTTTATCATATTATAGTGTAGGAAAAGTTGTACGGCAAAGCTCCTTATATTCTCACAAAGTCTGGTAGAAAATAGATAGACGAGTTTTATTAGAAGCATTACGTACTAGGGCCAGGTCTGAAAGATACTACAACAGACAACAGAGATTACAGTGAAAGAGCAATAACTGTTCAGTCACACATCAGCAAAGCCACATTACATGATATACACATAGCAAGTATCCTTCATTATATGAAAACATAAACTTGGACATCATTAATTTATAGTACTAACAATAGCCCATTATGTGTCTAAGCAGCTTCTGCAAATCCAACTCTCAGGTTGCCATAATCAAACACAGTGTGATATGCTCCCATGAAGATATCACCCAATATCCTGCATCAAATCAGAAAGTACCAAGAACATGAAAATCTTACAAACGAAAAGTAAGCAAGTTTAATTTGAAACAAAGGCATATGAGTGACTACCAAAGAGGCCCCTGAGCCACATCCAAAGCAGTGAATCCACTGATACACTGGGTTGTGCCACCCTCGGTGACTTGAAGAACATACTGCATACATACAATTAGAAACACAATTAGAAGAAGCAACACCAAATAATTAAGTCAATCTTGATTCATACGCATGGTTTATTTAGGAAGGATCTTGTTACAAGAAATTTCTGCTGTAGCAGAATTTTTAAAAAAACATAAGGATTTGTTCTTTTGCCTTCAGCTGTATATCGATAAGTAATGGGACGACATATTGCTCAAGAATGTTTTCTATATAAATCTATGATACAGAATCGTGAATGCATTCATACATGTTGGTATGGATGAAAACCTACAAGCATGGGCATAGATATAAGATGTAACATAATTATACATTCAGCTCAAGAATTTAAGTATCTATCGGTACGGTCCGTATCCACCGTGCCGTATCGTGCCAACAAGATACCGGCACGATATACCCCCGTGCCAATCATAGCTGAAAACTCTCTTTTCTATAAATTGTTACTAAGTAATTTTCTTAGTAAAGTTCAAAAGATTTGATAAAGATATATAATAAGTAATTAAAAAAATTTATTGCTAAAAAAAATAAATATTTCATGCCATTATGTGTCGGCACACATGTAATTTTTGGAACCGACACTCATCAGTATCGCTCGGCACACACTATGCCGTACCGTGCCGGCAAATTTTCGACACGACCCCGTATCACAACACTTAAATCCTTGATTCAGCTACACCAGTACAGCAATTCTTGAAACAGAAATGTTTTGGGTGCCCCTTATAGCACCTTTGTTACTGCTAATGTCTTAAGCCTGTACTACCAAGCCAATTGGTGCTTGACATATTGGCAGACTAGCACATGAACAGGTCATACAGACAAAATTATGCGGGGGCGTGTTATGCTCACTTTTGGATCCTAATTCGATGTGGATTTTTTTTTTTTATTACAATAGGATTATATATTATATTAGAAAAGATATTTTATATGAAATGTCAACTAGATTAGAAATATCTTTTCATTTATTTTATTCTTATTCAACTTTCTTTGAATATTAGCATTATTATAATAATTTTGGGCCTATAAATGTGAGGCTCTCCTCTTCTATAATAAAGGGTGGATTTCATTAATAAAGAACTGAGTTATTCTTAATGGCTTCTTACTTAAGCTAAGTTAGAAAAGCCCTCTTCCTCTTGGAGTTAGAAAAGCCCTCTTCCTCTTGGAGCGGAGAGTTGTCTAATAGAGACATTAAATCTATCGATTGGTAGCAAAATTATAATTAAGAGCAGGAGATCTTAACAATTTGGTATCAAAGTAGTTCAATTTTTCAGTTTATCCGTCTACGACTTCATTAGGCTAATAAGGAGACGCGGCAAATCGACTTGATCTGAGGAGTTTCGAAGATTAAGCATGCAACTTCTCTTAAAGATAAAATTTAAAAAAATTTAGAAAAGTTAATGAAAAATTCAAAAGATAGTTTACATGCCAAGAGAAACAAATATTTTCAAGATAAGAGCTATGAGATATTAAGTTCGTTTGAGGGAGAATCTTTAGATTGGTTGGTTATATCACATGAAGTAATATTTTGATCACGAAATTCTACAAAATAATAGGCTTAGTGAAATAATATACTATTTGGCAGATAGAGCAAAACAATGGATCAGATGATACAAAGATGATGTCGACGATTTAACATGGAGGCAATTAATGCGGGCTCTCATTAAAAATATTGAATTTTCTTGTGTCGTGTGTGGTGTACTGAACTATTGCAAAATAGAAGAGCTTCAGTAAAAAATAGTATTTAATACTATTTAGATAGTCCTGATAGTGCTTGAGAGGTGTTACGAGTATTTCAAGGCAAAAACAGAGTTTGGAGTGCAAAATCTGCAAAACTGCAAGTTTGTTGCACGTACCGATACTGAAAAATAAAGTACTAGTACTCGTAGTGATTTCAGCTAGGAGAGCTCTCAGATTTTGTAGAATTTCTCCGAAGTATTGGTACTGAAGTTGGTGTAGCAATACTGTAGCGACCCGAAAAATCGTCTAGTGAAATGACCACAGTGGCAGCAGCTTGACGACATTCCTTTTGAGTGTCGGATGAGTCTGAGACGTTTGAGCAGAAAATGGGCGCGAAAACCAACTCAGAGCACTGAATTTGGGAGTAGAACTGAAATTCTATAGGTTTCGGGCGCCCTAAACGAGGGTGCGTAAGAGACTGCTGCGCTGGTAGGGCATTTACGGGCTGTGGTTTCGGGCACCCTGAAGTACTGTTGTAGAGTACCGGGACTAAGTAACTGTTCGGGTGTGCCTGTGTGAGCATCTAGAGATGCTTGGAGAGTGTGAGTGTCGTTGGATGCACAAATGGAGCGAAAAACGGACTCGGAACCGCAAAATTGCTGAAACGGGATGTTCCAGAGTTTTCGGGCGCCCTAGGAACTGTTCCGGACTCCCAAAACTTGCGGAACTCAGGTGCGGGCGCCCGAAAGTCACTGTAGCAGACCCGAGGATTGGATGGCTGTGATTTCTCCGGATTATTCGCTAGTGGTGAGATCTGTGATGTTGCACTGTAGCACCGGACCCTTGGATAGGGCGCGCCTGCAGGCCTGAGGAGTGGATCCGACACTGTGCCGAGATTTCGGGCTCTCTACTGTAGCGAAGCGGGCGGCCGAGGTGAGCCCGAGAGTTACTACGGCGTAATTTAGGGCGCCCGATCCTAGTTTTAGGGCGCCCGAAACCCGGATTTTTCTCCGCGAGACAGATTAGTGTCGCTGTTGTTCCACGGGACTTTTCACCACCTGACGTGATGGCGTACTTACTGAGCCAGAGGTATGGAGAGGAGCTGGTCTATATATCCCATCACCATCCCCTCTATCTTCATCTTCTCCATCATCTTCTTCTTCTTCTTTCTCCCTCTACAGCAGAGCCACCATTGTTGCACCAGAGAGCTCCACAGCAGCTTTCCATTGTGGGATTGGTGGATTTTCTTCGGCGCGAAGCTTCGGATTTTGATCGCGAGCTTGGAGGAGAGCATGTCCTGGTGAGGAAAGCTCGAATTGGAGCTTGCGCACAGGAATCAGCATCAGAGATGAGTACTGTGCTTTTCCGAGCTTTTGCGGATTTTTCTTGGATTTTGGTTTTGGCTGAGACTATGGATTTTGAGACTTGGAATTGGTTTTTCCTTCCTCTTTTCTTTTTCCCTGTGCTGTGAGGAGCAGCTAGGTGCTGTGTTGAGCTAAGGAGACTTGTTGCCGTTCACTGTGTGGAGCGACAGGGAGCTATGCGTTGTGTGCGCGCAGTGAGGGGTGGAGCTTGGGAGTGGTGTTGACCTGAGCATGGAAGATCCTAGCTAAAGGCTTTTGGTGGAGTGTGCTGTGATCCTGGAGGTTTCTCTAGACGTTCGACAGAGGTGGTGCGAGTGCCGGTGCCGAGGGACTGTTCCGGCCATTTCCTGACAGAGGGTGACTCCGCGCTACTTGGGCTTCTTCTTGCCTGCGGATAGCGATCCAGGTGGGTTGGAATTCTTCCAAACTTTATGGAATGCCTTCTAATTCTGTTGTATGCATGTTTACATGCCTAGTTTAGCTGTTGTTATAGCTGATAAAATCTGATAGTTGCCTAAAAAATTACAGAATAACAAACCTGAACCCCATATATTTTTAGTATGATCTTGAGACTATATGACAATAGACTGCATGGTTAGTTGACGTTAGAAATGCATCTTAACCGTTTTAAAAATTGTTATACCTGTTTTAGCAAAATTGGCTTTTAAAAATGGGTTTTAATACATTGAGAGCACCCTGAGGGGTTTGATAGGTTCGGGATGTATATGTATTCGTGCCCGGGGGCCGAATAGATTTTTACAGCTCAATGGATGAGTTTTCTAGTGTCTTCGGAGTTTTTGAGAGCATTATCAGATCAAGTCGTGGAGGGTTCTCCAACATGATTATGGGTTAGTTGGCATTTGAGTTTCCGATCTGTTTGATCGTGGATTATAGCCTGCATGAGCCGCTTTTGAGCCAAATGTGACACGCTTGTTCCTCGATAGGGTCGCTCCCCTCGAGTTGCCACTCTGGATGCGATGATGATGAGCCTGATGAGGTTGTTTGCGTGGTATTGTGATAGTCCGATTGGACACCCTACGTTGATACACTAGGGGAGGCGCAAGCTTGACTGGACCAGATTTGGCAGTCAGTTAGATTGGGTTTAATGTGAGCCCCTCGTGAGCGAGTGGATGCATAGCATGTTCATAGTTGAGTTTTTCTTTGCGCATGACACTTGAGGCATAGTAGCTGTAGCTTTCATATCAACTTTTATATTCCAGTTTACCCATTTATTGCCTACAGTAGACTTAGTGGGCATATCGTGGATGTTGGCGACGGTACCCACTGAGAACTACGTGTTGGTGTAGTTCTCACACCCGCTGTGGTGTCTGTTTTTCAGAGGTACCTGTTCCGGTTTCAACTCATGCGGAGGCAGCTGATCGAGATAAGAACGTGGCCGAGTAGTTCCTTACCAGCTTTATTTGAGAGTCAGAGAGGTAGATGTACCCTCTATGAGAGGTTTTATTTTATTGCTGTACATTCTAGAGACTTATGTTGTATTTTATTTTTGGGAGATGGCTATGTATATTTGGATCCTTACTCATATGTACAGTTGAAGTTTTCTGTAGCTATTTATTTTCTTTTCAGCTCTGATACATGTATAGCTATAGATTTGACTTTTGCAGGTTAGACGCTTCTTCTGTGCGGGGATTCCCGTACAGATGGCGGATCTGTTGGCAAGCCCGGGTCGCAGTTTCGACCGCGGGGCGTGACAACTGTAGCAGCCCGAATGTTACTGTTTGGCAACTTCGTGATCTCCACCGTTGTCTGACACGTGGCGGATGGTTGCTGGGTTTCGAGCGCTGGTCCCGAGCGCCCGAAAAACTTCCCGACGTCCTGGTAGAGCCTTAGCATGGTCCAGTCTGGGTGCGCACAGTGTTCCGGACGCCCGAGGAAACTCGCGGCGCCCGAAACTAGTTTTGCATACTAAGAACTGGATAACCTTATATTGTCCCTGTTGAGACCAGAATTTTCGCCACTTAAGGGAGCAACACGTGGCGTCAACCATCGGCAGAAAGACATCGGCCGACAGGAGAGTGAGTCAACCGAAGAAGGATCCGCGTCCTGATCCAGACCATCTCAGTCGCATGAGAACACAGCACGCGATATACGCCATTGGCTAAAGGCATCAGCCGATAGGAGAAGCAACCGAAGAAGATCCCCCGCCTGATCCAAGGCCGACTTCGACTGAAGATGACCACCAGGCCGCTCCACTCAAGCGACAAAGAAGGAGAAAGTCAGAACCAGCCTTCGATAGCTCGAGCCAAAAAAGGAAAGACCTCGAAAGGAAAGAGTGCGAGATTTGGGCACGAATCTCGTAATAGCTTCCAAAACGGCAAAGTCGTGCCCAGCATTGGAAAGCGTCGCGGATCACGCTTCGGCGCAACAATTAGGGGATGAACCTAGACGGGAAACGACTCCTATCCTATCAAGGAGAATCGTTTCAAAAGGAAATAGTTGAGGATTTCCCGATAACTCTCCCCAAATCACGCCGATTATTCAAATCGGCGATTATACACATGGTTCGGCAGTGTATAAATACCCGAACCATCAAAGAAGAAGGGGTCCTGCAACCTCGTAAGCCAAGACCACCCCCTGCTTTTTCATATCTTTACTGCTTTCCTAGATAGATTTACCGCATTTCCTAGGAGTAGATTAATTGTAATTGGCTACTTATTACTTTTGTAACCCCGTTTTTTCCACTCAATACAATCCCCACAATCGGCTCCTTAGCCGTTTGTTTGTTGGCATATCTTTGCCTCTTGCTCAATCTCCATATCCCGATTCGGCTATTCTAAGCCAGACGGTCGCGAGTTTTCTGAGGAGAACCCAGCCGAGCAGATCCCTCCACGGCCCGATCGCTTGATCCATTGCCACGCGGCGCATCACATCCAGAGGGTCAACCGAACCACGAGGACGGTCGACGACCGATAATTTCGACCCAACAACTTTTTTGGCACGTCCGGTGGGACCCTCAGGTAACTTTTAACTTCCTACCGCAAATATGTCGGGGAACCATGCCAGTAGTTCCGGACACTCGGACGACCCGCCACCGGCGCCACCAGAGATTCCGAAGACAAGCGGAAGGTCGGCACCTCAGGAGCCGACCCTAGCTCAAATATTTAGGCGAATGACCCGAATGATAGAAAACAGCGAGAGGACCCAAGCATCCCTCGAAAGAAATAGTCGGGCACAAGACGCTCGGTTCGATTAGATGTTGGCCGCGATAACGGCCAGGAAAGAAAATGCGGCTCAAGTTGGGCAGGCCCCAAATGAGCCATGCAGTGGAGGGTATTGCTCCACACTACCCCAGCAATTGCCGACGCAATCGATTATGATGGCGTCGGCAATGCCGACAGTGCAATCCCAGGAGTTGCACCGCCGGCGGCTACTTATCAAACGGCGCCGCAACTGGGGGCAGCACAGCCGTAGTGGACCTCGTACCAGACGGAGATATGGCCGATGTGGTAGAATATCGGCCAGCAATCGGACGCCCACTGGGGAATTACTTTGCCTCCCCCACCGCCATTTGTCCAGCTACAGGCTGGGGGCAGGAACGGCGGGCAGGTCCCTCCACAGGGACCGTTTTAATACCAAACCGGCCATTACGGGCCGTTTCAGTATCAAACCGGCCATTATGGGCCGCCACCTCCGCCAGCACAGCCAGCAACTCTGGTACCCCAGGTCGAGCCCGCCGAAATGGATGGAGGCAGGAATAACAGGTAGGTCCTTACACAGGAACCGCCTCAATATCAGACCAGCCATTACGGGTCGTCACCTTCGCCAGCACGACCAGCAACCCCAGTAACTCAGGCCGGACTCGTCGAGGCGGCTGGGGACAGGAATGGCAGGCAGGTCCTCCCGCTGGGACCGCCGCAGAGTCAGGCCGACCAATATGGGCCGCCACCTCCACCGGCGGCTCCAGCACCTCTCGTGGGGCTTGCCGAAGTACAAGCCTATGTGGAGGAAGTCATCCACAACACCGCTTGCGCGGAAGCCAAGCCAGCAATGCGACCCGTAAAAAGGTCTCTACACCTTGCGCAAGTGAACATGATCGGCCCCAAAAGAAAAGAGCCAATCCAAGGGCCCGAATCGCCTGCGAAAACGAAATCGGCCCAGAATATGTTTCGGCTTTGCATCCGTTGCAAGGCCGAAATGACGAAGGAAGATTGGGATGCCTTCCTTGTAGGCGTACCGGAGGAGGCGAAGAAATGGTTTGCCTTCACCAACTGTGGTGAGGACGCGGACCACTGCGACCACTGGCCAGTCCCAGGCGCGGCCAGAGGAGCGACAAGAAGCCGAGGAACCCGTCAAGTGAGCCCTCGAAAGGGTGGCCCGACGTGAGAGGTGGCCGCCAAAAGATGATGGAGGAATCTTGACCCCGCCTTCAGCCGAAACAGAGACTGAAGATGAGGAGGCGGAGACCGTTGCCATGACGGTCAATGAAGACCCGGACCAGATCACATTCGTCCGGGTGCCCAAAAATGAAGGATAAGGAAAACCCCTCGGTGGGACCAGCCAAATAACGGCTGGTGGTGGACCCCCGACCTAGATTAAAGGGCATATCGAGGGCCAGAAAGCGAGGTCGCAGCATGGCCTCCCAAAAAAGAGCCAGCACAATAAGCCGACGAAGGGATAGATTCGGTTGTTGCCCTATAGGCCGAAGACTCGGCCGACAAGGCCGATGGAGAAAGAATGAATCATTCCTAATCAGTCGGGTAGTTAAAGGAAGTGCTTACTACTTAGAGACTGTTAAATGGATCGGAAAGCTATAAGCCGATTGAAGGAAAACATCTGAAACATTACCGTCGGTTATGGGAAGATGTGGAGCAAGGAATACAATAAAACTTCACATTTAATAGGCCGACACATATACAAGTCGAAAAAAGAGTAAATACAAAAGTGTTTCAGAAAAGGAGTCGCGGTAGGAACGATCAGTTAAAGGATGAAATACACGACCGTCTTCAAGCTGGCAGCGACCAAAGTTGCAAGAGCAAACACTGCTTGCTGGAAATCGAGACGCCTGATCACCTTTGGAACCGAAAGAAGTGGGAGTGAGAGAGAATATAAAGTCACGGTTAACTCCTCAACTCCCCGCATCCAACCGGAGAAGACCAGGCAGCTCTTTTTGGAGAAAGAGTCACCCGACCTCACGGAACGGCCGGTCGAAGATAAAAGCAGGGCGATCGAGCAGCTCGAACTCCTCCAACTCTTAGGGATGGAGGCAAAGGACAGTCTCCTCACCGGCAAGATCTTCATAAGCATAACCCTTTGTAAACAGCCGATAATCAGCTGGACCACCAGTCGTAAAATTCCGGGTCGGTAGGTCACACACGGAGTCTTCCCAAAGGAAAACTCCTTTGAAACTCCAAGAAGTGAAAACACTTTCACCTGCTGGCGTTGAAACTGCCTTGAAAGTACTCTCAGGGAATTGTTGTGACAATGGCAGGAGAATCGTCATAAGGAAAAAAGGAGATGTAAAGAAAGCTGCAAAGTAAAGGCCCTTTTATAGGCCAGCAAAGAGAAGCGGAATGATAACAGCCGCCCTAGGAAATAGCAGCATTTAACAGAGAGAACGACGAAGGACGATTTTGCCGAAAATCAAGAAAGATCAGCACCTGTTCGCGAATCCCTCGAGCAGTGAGCAAATATCTTGCCAAGATATGGGGATGATCGCGACAGCGTTATCTGCACCAGAAGTTGACTCAATTTCGACAATCACCCGAACGGCATATCAAGCGATTGCCGAGGGGGCATTGTTGAGACCAAAATTTTCGCCACTTAAGGGAGCGACACGTGACATCAACCATCGGCTGAAAGACATCGGCAGCCAAAGAAGGATCCCCGTCCTAATCCAGACCATCTCAGTAGCATGAGAACGCAACACGCGACATATGCCATCGGCTAAAGGCATCAGCCGATATGAGGAGCAACCGAAGATCCCCCGCCTCATCCAAGGTCGACTTCGACTGAAGACGGCCACCAGACCGCTCCAGTCAAGCGACAAAGAAGGCGAAAGTCAGAGTCAGCCTTCGGTGGCTCATGCCGAAAAAGGGAAGACCACGAAAGAAAAGAGTGCAAGATTTGGGCACGAATCTCGTAACAGCTTCCGGAACGGCAAGTGGCGCCCAGCATTGGAAAGCGCCACGAATCACGTTTCGACGCAAAAATTAGAGGATGAACCTAGACGGGAAACGACTCCTATCCTATTAAGGAGAATCATTTCCAAAAGGAAGTAGTTGAGAATTTCCCGATAACTCTCCCCAAATCACGCCGATTATTCAAATCGGCGATTATACACATGGTTCGGGAGTGTATAAATACCCGAACCATCAAAGAAGAAGGGGTCCTGCAACCTCGTAAGCCAAGACCACCCCCTGCTTTTTCATATCTTTATTGCTTTCCTAGATAGATTTACCGCATTTCCTAGGAGTAGATTAATTGTAATTGGCTACTCGTTACTTTTGTAACCCCCTTTTTTCCACTCAATACAATCCCCACAATCGGCCCCTTAGCCGTTTGTTTCTCAATCTCCATATCCCGATTCAGCTATTCTAAGCCGGACGGTCGCGAGAGTTTACTGAGAAGAACCCGGCCGAGCAGATCCCTCCTGGGCCCGATCGCTTGATCCATTAGCACGTGGCGCATCACATCTAGAGGGTCAACCAAACCACAAGGCCGGTCGACGACCGATAATTTCGGCCCCAACAGTCCCACAGGCTCATTTCACCCAACCCCCTGGCTTATAAAAGAGCCTCCTTCGTCCTCTGATAGCCCTTTGCCATTTCCTTCACCTGAGCCACTTTCTAGCTTAGTTTGGAACTCTCTTCTCCATCTTCTTCCTCCATTGGTGTCCTTGGAGCTCTCCATCAACTTCTGGCAGTAGTGACAACTTGACTTCTTCCTCCCCTGAGCTCTAGGAGTGGATTCGTGGCTTGGAACTCCTTGAGAGGCTTCTCTCCACTGTTGAAACTCAAGGATTGGAGCTTGTAGAAGGTCTTTCTACAAGCTAACATCAGGTATTTAAGGATTTCTTGGAGCTCGTGTTTGTTGCTAGATTTGTGAGCTTGTTGAGATTTTTATGAGATTTCTATGAATTTTTCTTTTGGAGCTGAGCTTTGAAGTTGCTGAGGATGTTCTAGACTCTTTTTTTAGCATGAAGGAACTTCTTTCAACTGGATTCAAGGTGGGTTACTCGTGGATTTTGTTTTTAGTGAGCTTCTTGCCAAGAAAACTACAACTATGGAATTTTGGTTTCTTGAGTATTGATCTATATCTTGTTGCAATTTCGTGGCATTTATTGAGCTTTTATGATGGATTACGAACTTGGATACATTCTCAGAGGTGTGGTGAGCATCTTTCTCTTTGGATTCACCTTGTGATTTTGTTGGATTTGAGCCTCACAACTTGGAGAACCCAGCCTGCTGAATTTCTGCAGTTTTTGGACAACATTGTAGAGATTAGCTCTTTCTTTGATTTGGGACTTGGAGGTTGTTATCCAGAGGTTCTTCCTAGGTTGGAGAGGAACCTAGGAATTAATTTGGAGCCATCCATTTGAGGTATGTACGGCTGAATCTCCATTTTCGCCATCTTATGTCTCTTACTGGAATTTTTTGGGTTGAATTTTATAGAATTTTATTTCGACTCGATCCGGCAGGTATCTCTGGGACTGAAGAATTCCGTTTGAAGGTTTGGGACCCGATGCACGTGCACGCCAAGTTTCAGCTCGATCGGAGGCCGGATCAATGCGGTTCAGGTGGGATTTTTGTGTACATCAAAACTTATCCTGCACGCTGAGTTTGCCAAATTCCAGCATGCGATATATATGATTCCTTGATATAGATCCTTGATTAAATCATGGATAAACATATTGTTTGTCATCTTAAACTAAACCTATCTTGTTTGGGACAATTGCATGAGTTGTATGGCCATCTAAATAGGTTATCTCTATTCTTTTACACTATCTTACTTGGAACTGAACCTAGGAGAAAACTCTTTTCTTTCTCGCATTTGTGGTTCATGTTTGCTCGGGGTTTGGAACATGGGTTAGAGATAGTGAGGTTTTTCTTGAGTCGGGGTGGGATAGCACTGAATTGTTGGACTCTTGAGATGTTCGGAAGCCGTGGATTTTGGACGGCTGGACCAAGTAATGGTTATGCATCGGTTTTAGGCCGGGATTCCATCTTAGTGGTCAGGGTCATCCTGTGATGACCCGAATTCCCGTGGAGGTTTACAGCTTGACTAGCAGCTCGTGGAGGCTCGTTGTTGTTTGATAGAGTTGGTTGCGTGCAAATCGGACCCAAGATTTGGACCCAGCGCGAAAAATGGATCAAGAATATCTATTCGAATGACTTCGTTGAAAAATAGAAGCGGTTTCGCGCGAACGGACATCGGATTTGGATTCAGCGCGAAAAAACGATCAAAATTGACTATTTGGGTGTATTTTTCTGAGTCCGGACGCCGGAAAACGAACAGCAGGAAGTTTTTACTATATTTCGGGTGCATGGGGAGCCGTGGACCAGGTGAACACGTGGCGGCTTTCCATTGGTGCTCTAGGGACACGTGGTGGCTTCGGATTGGCGGGCGCTTCGGGCGCGGTACACGCGGCGCGGCGGCTGAGGGCCAGGGCACGCGTCAGCTTGCGGTTGGTTGGAGCAGCACGGGCGCCGAGCCGATAAGGCGCGCCACGTGGCGCGCTCTCAAACGTGGCGCGTTCTCATCGGACAGCACCGATTGCGCTGTCGGCGCGCGGTTGAGTGAGGTGGCCACGCGACAGCGCGTGATTGGTGGAGGGGTTTTCGGCCTAGCCAACCTAAGCGCGACACGTGGCAGCGCAAGGGCCGGATCGCTGCGGGCGCGACAAGTGGGATTCGGGCGCAGCGGGTGGGCCGGGCCGACGCGATTTCAGGCGCCCGGTTCGGTTACTGTAGCAGCCCGAATTTTTGGGTTTTGGGCTGTTTTGGTCCTCTTCTCGTCCTTTCTTCTCTTTTGGAGCTGGGGATTTTTGGGGGACTTCATACAGAGCATCAGCAACCTCTCCTCTTTATCTTCATCACCAAGGGAAGATCATTGGAGCTCTTTTGGATCATCTTCTTGATTTTTGAGCTTTACCGTCGACGTTCAGTGCAAGCCACCCCCAAGCCTCATTTCTTGGAATTTCGAGCTGAATTTTGGAGGGGATCTCCACAATAGGTAAATCTACAATTTTGATATTCAGTATTTTTCGTGGATCATGAGATTTCTTGGAGTATTTTTAGCATTTCTGGAACCATCACGCACTGATTTTGTTCTTGGATAGCCTTGAGTAATTTTGAGTTTTCTCTTTCATATGTGCTCGGAATTGGGAGTTCTTTAGCTCGATTTCTATCTACTCTCGACAAGGAATCCATTGCCACCTTCATTATTGGATTCGGAGCTTGTTTGCCCAGGTAAATTCTGTCATCTTCCAGACTCTATGGTGCAGTTTTTAACAGTGCAATTTTTGAATTGTTTCTTTGAGCAATGAGCATTTGTATGTGGATAGCTATGGGAATATCATGTTTTTGGGGGGATTTCAATGTATGGATGTATTATCAAGATGTAGATGAGCATTTTTCATGTTGAAACTTATGAGGAATTCCTTCTAGATTGATCCCTAAAAATTCTTGAACATCATGCTGAAATTTAGTGTCCTGTTTTTGGACAGCATGTGGGAGTTCTTGGTATAAGTTAATTACAAGGGTTTAAGATGGATTTTTGATGCTTGGAAAAGGTTTATTTGATTATGGACACATTGTTACTACTGTTTGGAACCTCCCTTGGGCATGTATAGTGCAGAAATTTTATTCCCTTAATCATCTATGTTCATGCTGAAATTCTGGAATTTATCCGCGCAGCGTGTGTTGGTTTGGCGATTGCGCCCAATCCGGGTAGCGGATTTGAGTGATTTATGCGGCATTGGTTTCCTGAGGAGCCGAGGATTCTTCACGCCAAAATTCAGCTAGATCGGGCATTGGATCGAGTGCTTTCCAGGTGGGTTGTTTTTGTCTCCAAAACCGGCGGACGGTTCTCTAATTCTAAATATTAGTAAGCATGCATGTTTAATGTACAAATTATATGGTTGAGATGTAAGCTTGATAAATTATACTTGTAAGTTGAATGAGGAATTGCAAGGTAAAGATATCCATGTTATGTTGAATGAGAACTTGCAAGATATAGCTATCCATGTTATGGTAATTGAAAGCTTACATAAGGGAAGTGTTCACCCTATGTGATTGAGAGCATGCATGATTTAATGTACAACCTATAGGATTGAGGCTTACATGATTAGTTGTACATATTATGTGGATTCGATAACTTGCATGTCATAATTGTTATTATGTGCGTTTGAGAGCTTCATGTTGGAAGTGTTTACTCTATGCTAGTTGAGAGCATGTTTGAGGATGATAAGGTTCATACTTGCTTATTAGAGAATATGTTTGATGCACTGTCCACTTTATATTATTTAAGCTAGCATCATGTATGATAGAATCACTTGGTTGATTATTACTCTTATTAATGATATATTGGAACATTGACTAACACCCCGTCATATGTTTGCATGCTTTAAACCAGATTAGTAGAGAACCCTCACTTGGGCTAGGTTCTTTTATGCTTTAGACATCCCCACACTATGCATCTTTTTCCTGGACATAAAATTTTCCTCGCCCAGGTAGTGGGCCGAGTGGTCGGGATATTGTGGGACGTATGTTGCACTCGTGCCTGGGGGCCGAGTGGAGTCTGGTAGCTGAGATTAGACCAGTGTTAGTGTTGGGAGCCGTTTGGGTAGACGGTGGTCCCGGGTCGTCGAGTTTCTGGTCAGTGTTGTTGGTAACCGTTTGGGTTGACGGTGGTCCCGGGTCGTTGAGTGTCATCCGACCAGTCTTGTTAGCCCTTTAGTTGTGGGTCGATCCCGGCTGTGGAGCATCTCCAGCCCGTGAGTATAGTGTGGCGAGTTGGGTGTTTTATTTAGGAGCCGTTTGGGTCGACGGTGGTCCCGGCCGTTGAGTATCTCCGGCCAGTGGGTTAGTGTCGTGAGTTGGTTGAGTTCGCTGATGTCTCGAGATTCGTGAGAGCTTTATTAGCTGAGTCGTTGAAAGTACTCCGACCTTTTTGTGAGATGTTTGAGGATCTTGAGTTCTTCCGTTCTGAGAGAGCGTGGATTTTGACCACAGCCTGCATGTGCCACTGTTACTATATTTGATACCGCGCAGGTTTCGCTGGGCCAGTTTTGGCAGCCACTCCCTACGTAATTCCAGTCCTCCGAGATGTAATGGTAGTAGGTGAGCGCAGGTTTGGCTCGGCCAGTTTTGGCAGCCACGCCCTACGTAATTCCCGTCCCGGTGTGGATGTGTGGTAGTAGGCGGGCTGTTAGGGACTTAGAAAATTTTAGTCTAAGTTCCTAGCCCAAACCGAAGTGGGCTTGGAAGGTGGCCCAACTTCAACATCATTTGTGGGAGGTGAAGCGACATTGTGGAAGGTGAAGAGACTTGCAACCTCCATCATCAATGCCACCACCACCATTAATGTCAAGGGGATGCCAAGAGTAATAAGGTTGTAAATGTAGGCTTAGGGGGTGAGTTGTACATAAGCCTATAAATAGGGGAATTGGCTAAGGCCAATTCAACAAGAGAGAGTTGTATCTTGTAGTGTTATTTTCTAAGTAAAGAGAGTACTTAGTTTTTTCTGCAGAACCACTACTCCTTTCTCTTTTCTCTACTTTTGCATTTAGTCGTAGGGCGCGAAGGTCCGGGCTAGCAAACAGAGAGCAAGGCTTGCCCTCTTCGAGCAGGAAGGTGGGCGCCGCACGAACTTTTGCTAGGCGAAAAGCTTAAGTCCGTGACAGGGCGCAGGCTTGACTGGGCCCTTTTTGAGCAGTCATTACGATTGGGTCGATTGAGCATACTGAGGTAGAGTGGATGCATTTTATCATCTGTATCACCCGTTGAGCTTTTAGATACAGGCATAGTAGCTATAGAGTTATTTCCAACTTCTCATATACAATTTTTACTGCATCGTTATCTTATGCCTCTAGAAGACTTAGTGGGCAGGCCGTTGGTCTTGAAGACGGTACCCACTGAGAACTACTGTAGGATGTAGTTCTCACACCCTCTGTCGGTGACAGTTTTACAGAGGCATCTACTCCGGTTCCTACCCCTGCTGTTGCTGCTTCTTCTGATCGAGGCGAGGGAGTCGCGAGCTAGATCCCTACCTGTCCTTGGAGAGTAACTGTACCCCCTTGTTGGAGATTTATAGTACAGTCGGTTGGGTTTGTATATTTTACTCTTTTGAGAGTTTCTTTATTTTGAGAGACTGATGTTTTGTGAGGATCTGACTTGTACTGTGAACCTGTACACTATTGTATTATTATTTTAGTTACCTCCCTTTTTGGGCTCTTAGATGTATCAGAGGATGACTTTTGGAGATGGATATTGTATTTTTATTTCCAGTTGTACAGTGGTTGGATTTTAGTTTTACAGCAGTTACTTTACAGCTCTGATATCTGTTTAGCTGTATTATCTTTTGCAGGTTAGACGCTTCGCCTATGCGAGGTTTTCCGTATGGGTGGCGGATCTGTTGGCGAGCCCAGGTAGCAGTTTCGACCCCGGGGCGTGACACATCCACTTTGGTCATGAGTTTTACGTTTTCCTGCTACATACTCGACCTGATTACTTTCCTCGAGCAGATCGCTCCCCTTGAGTACCACTCCAGAGTTAGGCGGCTTAATTTACTTTGGGCATAGTTCCACGTCGGCGATCCACGGGTTGTTTGTGTGATCAGATGTGATGCCAGTGCGGGTGGGACTAGTCCTCATGCCGGCCAGTTGATTGAGTTACTCTCGGCGGTATTGTAGTTTATGCATAAATCCCTTTTACTGTTCATTCACAGCATTAGTGGAATAGTAGTGGTAGATTTATATTTCAACAGTTTACCTTTCCTTGTTTATATTGTTCTCTCCTATTCTTGTCTTTGGTAGACTTAGTGGGTAGGTCGGAGTTCTCAATGACGTGCCCACTGAGGACTATTGGTTTTTAGTAATTCTCACGCCCTCTGTTGACCCATTTTTTGTATAGTCCTCCGCAGCTGTAGCAGCGACAGCGGACCGAGGTAAGGGGATCGCGGGCTAGATAGATCTCCTTCCAGCTTCTGTTGTCTTGGCTGTAGCAGTGGAGCCTTTATATTTGTATTTCAAACTACTGTACTTTTGAGACTGACTTTTTGCCAGCTGATTGTATTATTGTTTACTCCTGTGAGATGTATTTGTATTTTGGAGTTTTATGGTACAGTTTGAGTCTGATGTTTACTTTTAGTTCAACTCTGTTTTGCTCGTTTGTATGGTTCCTTATACTTGAGCAGGTTACTAACGCTTCGTGTGCACGGGGCATCCCATGTATACGGCGGATCTGTTGGCAAGCCCGGGGAGTGACAGGTACACAACAGAAAACTTGGCTGAAACAAAGTTCAGGATCTACAGAACTTCCTTGCAGTGCCAGTACTAAGTATATAGCGTATCGATACTGAAATCGGAGTATCGGTACTTAATGCTACGAGAGCTGGAATTACATAGTTTGCAATGTCTTGTTTGGAGGACTAAAATAGATTTTGTGACATCCATATATACCTCTCTTTCCTCTCTTCCTCTCATTCTCCCTTCTTAAGAGAAAGAAAGTTAAGTCCTTTCCATCTCTTCATCTTTTTCATCCTTCTTCCTCTTTTTCATCCTTCTACCTTTTTTTTCTCTCAATTTCTTCACTAAATCCTCTTCTTTATCTCCATTTACTTGCCTCTCGCAGCTTAAACCTATCCAAGGCTTGGAGTTGGAGCTAAGGACTTCAAAGAGGAGTGGCTTGGAGCTTCCGGTCCTCAATCCTTACATCTTGGGTTTTGATTAGAGCTTTAATTGAGATTAATCCTTAAGTTTAGAATCTCCAATTAGATGATTTTAAGTAAATTGGAGATTTTTCTAGTTCATGGCAAACTAGGGCTAAAATTGAAAATTTTCAAATTTGGGATTTTTAGTTGGAATTGATGGTTGGAAACCCTCTTGTGAGTTGGAATAAAAGCCCAAACAACTTCAATTGAGGAAATTGCAAGGATTTACCGAGCTTACTCTTGGAGGAAGGAAGCCATCTGCTTGAGAGCATCGAACCGCTGCTGCTTTTGCTCCTATTTTCTATATGATTTTTGGAGAATTTTGGCATGAGGATTTTTGGAGGTTTTCATCACTTGAAAATTTCTCTTTAGGTTAGAGAAGAAAACTCAACAACTTGGTTTGGGAAAACGAAAGGATTTTGTCGACAATTCGTTGGGTTCAACCAAACTAAAATCTTCATCTTTAATAACTCTAATTCTTTGATAAACATAACATTGAAAATTCTTATTGATGACATAAAACATAATATCTCTCTTATATGCATGTTAGTTGCACATCTCATATTATATGCCTTATGTTAACATATGTTAAGCATGCTTCTTGTGTCGGTAACTCTCTATTCCCAAGGGCATGTTGAAATAGTCAAAATATTTGTACTGTATTATGAGATACGGACATTTACTTAGTACTTACGTGGTTACTTCATTCTCTCTATAGCATGCTCTTTGAATTGAGATAAATGAATCTCTTTACTAATCATGGACATCTATTGAGATTACTAGTTCTTATCACTCCTAAATGAGACATGGAGTTATAGTATCAAAGTTGAGAACTTTACGTGACCATGGGGTCAAGTACTAGGGGAGCACGACCTTTGAGCATTATGCATAAGACTAAAGCTTACAGAGCCAAATTGAGCTCAGCTAGTACATCGCTTCTGAGGGTTGTTCCCTACGAGCCAAGACCCCCTAGAGGTATAGTCATCGCCCGCAAGCTCGCCGTTACTTTTTGAGAGTCGATTGGGCAACTGGTGTAAGACACGACTCCGTATGTGGGGTGTTGAACACAATCCATGAGGCACGGCATAAGCTAGGACCGTACCCTGTGAGGGTCCTTAAGATATTGGGAAAAACATCGGCATTTGAACATCATATAATAAATTAATGCATAATTGAACATTGAGACAACATACCCTTCATTTCTTATACATAAAGGCATGGTAGTAGTACATGCTTATATTTTCTTTATCGCAATTATATCTATTTCTAGTTGTTATCTCTATTACTCATATCTCAGTTGACCTAGTAATGTAGTGCGCCCCTCTCAATGGCGGTACCCATTGGGGACTATTTTATATAGTTCTCGCACCCATTAGTTGTTGTCTTTTCAGAGTCATCTAGTAGGGAAGAGGTCCAGGATCGCAGCAAGGGCATCACTTCATAGCTAGAGTCGTCCCACCCATGTGAACCACATAGAGGTTGTCCCTATTTTATGTTTTGGAGAGTATGTTGTGAGATGACGATATATCTAACACTAGACAAGTTCATGTATTAATTTGAGAGACATATAATAGAATTGTATCCTATTTTAGAAATTAGCATGTACTAGAGTTGTCCCTTATTTGGGAGTTGTACATATGTTTAAGATGCATCTATTTTGAGGTGGTGATATTTGGATGTAAATGTTTAATGTTTTAAGTTTAGCTAGTTGTGGTTATTTTGTTGTTGATACCCAACAACTTATGTTGTTTATACTATATCTTTTTGGAGGATAGTATTATTTTACTGATTGTTGACGCTTCATGTGTGCAAGGGCGACCTTGTACATACGGAAGGTGTATTCACGTGCCTAGGGTAGGCTTCCGCTGTGGCCCGGGGCATGACATCGTGGGCCATGCTTTTTTCTTACTTGCAATATCATTTGCACTGCAAATATTGAGACCCAACACTTATGCAGCAGTGACGGAACAATACATATCAGCCACCACCACTACTACCCGTGCAACAGTCATCACCACCATTATCAAACTTTTCAACTTTACAACGAAAACTATTGGATACTCTATCATGAACTATATCAATTCTGCAGCTACCGGTGCTAGTTATTTCGCCGCCGCCATCACAAGTCGCCCTGATTCCTATGCCGTCATCGCAGGCTATTATGGTTTCGCTATCACCACCACTGGTCATTATTTTGTAGGCGCCACCGCTAGTTGTTTTTCAGCCCTCGCCATCACCATCACCAATTGTTCCTCATCCGTCACCTCCACCAATCGTTCAATCACCACCTCCACCAATCGTTCCTCCACCATCATCATTGTCACCAATATTTCTTCCACTATTGCGTCCACAAATGGTAGAATTATTTACTCCATCACAGCTACTGCTTGAATCTGTTGAGTTATCATGTCCATAAACGAATGCTTCAGAAACATTGTCATTGCCACAATTACATTTTTTCTATAAATAAAATAGTCATTTTAAAGCCTCCAGACGCCTTAGTTTGTGGAGACCCGAATCCCAGTTGTCGGTTTGACCTCGTGGTCAGCGGCGTGTTGACACCTTTTTCGAGTGTCGAGTACGTTTGCGCGCAAAACGAACGCGAGAAACGGATTCAGTGCGAAATTCTGATCAAAATATACTATTGTGTTTTTACTGTGGATTCGGGCGCCCAGTCTTGTGATTCGGGCGCCCGAATGATCAGAACAATAGCCGCAGACTGCGGGTCAACTTGGACACGTATCGCGCAGGGATTCGGGCGGGCCAGGACACGCGGCGCAATCAGCACGAGCCCAATCCGCAGGCCACGTGGCGCCCGCGGGTTGGCTGGCGCATACCAGCTCCGCAGCGGGGACGCGTGCGCACAGGGAGCGGCGCGATAGGGTTTCGGGCGCTCCCTGGATGCGCGCCACGTGGTGAGTGGTTTCCGGGCGCTGAAGCGGGGTGATTTTGGGCGCCCGAAACCCGAGATTTGTGCTGAGGCTTGGTTGTTTCATTGTGGATCAAAAGGGGAGCTTTCTCTTCTATTTTGGGGGCTACAAAAGGACTCATTTCGACCAGAGAAGACCCCTTCACACTCCACCATTGTTGGCCATTTTTAGAAGGGTTTGAGAGCATCTTCATCATCATCTTCCCTCCATTAGCAACCTTGAAGCTTCCTGCATGTGCTGGCAGCACCGTTGACGCTTCTTCCTCAGCTTCCCCTGGGTTGTGCGAGTGGAATTTTGAGCTGAATTTATCAGGTGAGCTTCTTCTCAGGTTGATCTACAAGTTTGGTATTGGTGGCAATCCTTCATTCCAGCATTTAAACAGGTATTTATAGCCATCTTTGGAGCCCTTGTGCACAGTGTGGATTTTTGGACAGCAATTGAAGGCTATGTGATTTTGTTGTCTTTTTCTTATGGAATTGAGGATTTAAATGTGTGGGATTGATCTAGACTTCAAGAAGAACATCTGAGCACATTGTTTCTGGATTTTTAAATGTGATTTGTATAAGTTATCTCCTCTTTTGTGGCTCTTTTGGACAGATTTCAGCATGCAGTTTTTTTATATGAACTCTTTGTGTTGTTTAGCTTGGGGAGCTATTTCGTGGAGACCTTGGGCTTTTTATAAAGATGTAAGAGCTTGATCACATTCTTAAGATTATGGTGAGCAACTTCCCTTTTGGTTTTAGCTTGTGATCATGTTTGGTTTAGCATCTATACCGAGTTGAACTTGTTGCTGATTTTTGAGCAAGTTGGACAGCATCTTGATGATCCAGGCTTTTCTTGATTCTTAGCTCGAGGAGAGTGTTTCTTGGCATCTTGGGTGTTCCTTAGTTGGAGGAGAACTTAGGAACCAAGTTTGGCATCATCTCGTTGAGGTATGAGTTCAGATTGGGCACAATTTTGCTTATGGAGCCGATTGCTGGAATCTTGCACCTGACTTAGTGTTTTTGCAATTGTGCTCAATCCGGCAGGAGATTTTGGGAGTTTTTCAGTTCGCTGAAACCGTAGGAGCCTGAGGATCGTGCACGCCGAGTTTCAGCTCGATCGAATTCCGGACCGACGCGTTCCAGGTGGGTTGGATTTCCTTCGAAATCAGCATACTTCTTATTACGTCTATTGTTGTAGTTATCAGCATGCTAGTGGTAGTGCTTGCTATTGATGTTTTTGATAGTTTTAGAGTTGTGAAACTCTGACTAGCACCCCTGTCATATGCTGCATGATATTTCCTCCTGACTTAGAGTTTGTCCTTGCCCTGGTTGTGGGCTGAGTGGTCGGGGTAGTGTAGAATGCATATTGCGTTCGTACCTGGGGGCCGAGTGAAGTCTGGTAGTTGAAGCTAGATCTTGTTCTAGTGTCAGGAGCCATTTGGATAGACGGTGGTCCTGGGCCATTGAATGTTTTCCGGCCAGTGTTGTTAGCGATAGTTGAGGCTAGATCTTGTTCTAGTGTTGGGAGCCGTTTGGGTAGACGATGATCCCGGTCGTTGAGTGTTTTTCTGCCAGTGTTTGTTTGGAGCCGTTTGGGTAGACGGTGGTCCCAGGCCGTTGAGTGTTTTCCGGCCAGTGCTGTTAGTTGTTGGGTTTGTGAGTTTTTCGATCTGGTTGATCGCGAATTTGGACTATAGCCTGCATGAGCCACATTGAGCTTGACAGAGATACGCGGTTGTTCCTCGGTGGAGTCGCTCCCCTCGAGTGCGGCTCCAAAGCTGGCCTGTTACTTTGTGTTCGCGCGATGTCGATGCGGTCCTTGTGAGACGCCCTACGTAAATCCTGCCACGTGTGGATAGTGGTAGTAGGTGGACGCAGGTTTGACTGGACCCGGTGTGGCAGTCAGTGCGATTAGATTGATTGAGCACCTCGAGATCGAGTAGTCGCATACTATCATCTGTTTCACCCTTTGAGAATCGTAGATAGAGGCATGATAGCTGTAGATTTTATTCCAGCTTATTTCTTTTTCACTTATAGTAGTTATGTTATCTTATGTCACTAGTAGACTTAGTGGGCAGACCGTTGGTCTTGAAGACGGTACCCACTGAGAATTACTGTTTGATGTAGTTCTCACACCCTACGTTGGTGATTATTTTTACAGAGGTCCCTTTTCCTGTTCCTGCACTAACAGTTCCTTCTGATCGAGGATAGGGAATCGCAAGCTAGATCCCTACCCATGCTTAAGGAGAGTAGACGGACCCTGTTTCAGTTTTTGGAGTTGATAGTACTGTACAATCTGTATATTATTTTACTTTACTCTGTTGAGAGATGACTTTGTATATACGATAACAGTTGTACAGTGATGCGAGTCTTTTAGTAGTTGCTTTTCAGCTCTGATATTTATATAGATATGATATATCTCTTTGTAGGTTAGACGGTTCGCCTATGCAATGTTCTCCGTATGGGTGGCGGATCTGTTGGTGAGCCTGGGTCGCAGTTTCGACCCCGGGGCGTGACATATTTCCTCTCAAGCAACAGTTATTTCCGCTAACGTACATGGCATCATATTGGAATACTAGATCTCAAGAGGCTTTTGAGGGAGCTTATTTATTCGATGATATTAATGTGACTTCACCAATGATCGAACCTATTGCACAAACAAAATTACTTGGGCTCCATCATCAGCAGTTGTACTATTAGCTCAAACCTACATAACAAAGTGTGTTTCAAGGGAGAGCGATTGTTCCGATCACTCTCGGATCCTAGCCCGATGCGGATTTATAGTCTTTTTCTTATTAGACTAGGACAATTTAATTATTAGATTAGGAAAGATATTTTATATGGAATATCTACTAGATTAGGGATATCTTCTAATTTATTCTATATTTATTTAGTTTTCTTATTTTATTAGGATTATTATAATAATTTTATGCCTATAAATATAAGGCTCTTCTCTTTTGTAATGAATCATCAATTATATAATAAAGAAGTGAGTTCTTCTTAATGGTTTTTAGCTTAGGCTAAGTTAGAAGAGAATGCCTCTCTTTTTTTTGAGCCGAGAATCGTCTAATAAAACATTAAATCTATCTCGGTATCAAAACGACAATTAGGAGCGGAAGATCTTAACACCATGGTTATACTCTTCTTGAAAATGGAAAACAAATAAATGATAGGAGTACAATAATTGTTCTCTGCAGGCTATTAGGGATGTACACTAAATATATTTTGTTTTGATATTATAGGGATCTAACGAACAAATAATCTGACGCACACAAATAATCTGACGCACACAAATAACACAGACCATGCTGTTGTTTGAAGAAAGAAATGCAATAACCTGAAACATTAGGTGATAATTGAAAAGATGAAAACCACAATGGAATATCACTAGCTATGAATCATTTAGAAAATGAGCATTCTACAGCGTATATAAGCTATAAAAGGTAAATCACACCCTACCTGCTCTGGGTTCAAGTCAAAATTCTTATCACCAATAGTGAAAGTAATAACAGGCATGGAGGAAAGACTATCACAGTCCACAGATGATTCACCCATTGGACTAGGAAGTCGCTCGCACAACTGCCATCAAAATCAAGAAATGAATAAATTCATGACAACTAAATCTTCAATGAATGCACTAGGATCATAGTTTCCACCTTGTCAATGTAGTTTAATATCTGCTCAATTGTCTTGTTCTGCCCAACTTGATTTTGCATCCATACAACTGCCATTTCACAATATGAACAGAAAGCATCATCCACACGACCTGTCGACTTCTCACCGTTGTCATTAACCACGCTCTTGATGCCAATGCTGCAGATGAAAAAAAACCAAGTGAGATATGGTAATTTTTGAAATTAAACATGTAAACACAGAAGACTTTGAGGTAAATTCACATGAATTCTTCACTCACCTAACTCCATTTCCGCTGGAAGTACACAGTCCAATCCGAGAACAGATCTTTTCAGGTTCTTCCTATATTAGGAACCAAATAGAATCAATAAAGTTTATACATGACAAAGTATCCAAGAGAGTCCCTATAATGTAAAGAAATTTGCAAGACCTTAGCCACAAGCATTTCCATAATCTTTTCCCCATATTGTGCAACTACTGCTTTGCACTGTTGGCTTACAACACCAGCAGCTCCAATCATCTGATTTACTTCTGCTATAACAGTCTGCAGTAAAATTCATTGCTAGTGAGAATCAAAAAAGGAAAATTGGTAGAGGATTTCTTATACATAATCATATCCAAAATAGGCCAATAGAATCACTAGAATAATATGATAGTGTGCAGCAGCAAAGTTGGAAGCAATGTAACCATAACCACCATCCCTGAAGAAATATGCGACTATGGATACCAGTTATCATACACAACTCCTTGAATTAGTTAAAAATGCTCATAAAAGAATGTATGAGCTCATGAGAAATTCAAATTTATGACTGAATTCTTCATGTGAATTACTTTACTCACTATCGTTATTTTCCTTGCATTAGGCCCTTATCGTGGTGCTAACCGCAATACTCGCTATTGCTAAGTTGATGGCTAATTTTCTACTAGCATTATTAGAAAATGTGGTACTGCCTTAAGCATGAATGTGCAATAACTTCTTTGTAACAGATCAATCAAAAAAGTGAGAGAAAGATTGAACAGAAATTATTAGATAATCAGCACTAATTAGGAAAATGAACAGAATAAGATATCACAATATTTTTTTACTGGTATTACCAACTGATAAAATAAAAATAACCAAAGATATTCATTCACTCTGACAAGTAGCTTCCACATGACCTTGTGCAAAGCACAGCAGTCAAGAAAAGAACTGAATGAAAATGATAAATCCCAATTATGAATAAGTTACAAAGTTTGATACATACTGTTGGACCGGCAATCAAAGAAGTTCCAGAATCTGCAATAGCCGCACAACCTTGAGCACAAAATCCTGAAAGCCATGAAAAGCATCAGCATCTCCAGAATGATAAATAGACTTAGTAAGCTAGACAAATTGTAAGTCACATTTGAGAGGTAGTCTTAGCACGGATACATATAATTACCAATTGATTGACCACCCACTAGGACATCTCCTAGGTCAAACTGCAAAATAAATGTTTCCCATTGTAGTAATATTCGTTGAGGTAGATCAGTTGCGATTGTGATAAATTGTGATCAAAACTGTTTCAGAGATCAAACCTGCCAATAACCTTTCTGACTAACAGGGACGTAAGTGTGTTCCCCCTTGTAATGATCTCGATCAGCCCCTCCAAACACAATTTCACCTCCCTCCCCATCCTCTGCATTACGGTTAAACCAGAAGGAGAATACAGGCTTCTTAATTAGGCTTTGGTTGACCATGTTATACCTGTTAAAACAGGATGCAACTTAAATGTGTTAGGGATTTTACAGGGAAAAAAGGAAAAAGAAAAGCAAGATCCACTGCTATGTTGGTAACATTTGGTGCTCCAAAAAGGAAAGTAAAGTATTACCGGTGGAAAGTGAATAACACAATAGAAGAAAGACAACTGTAGTAGAAACAATAAAATCATCAAAAGTGAAGGAATTGCATACCAAAGTGGGGACGCATTCCCAACTGATATCTCTTGAAATCCAAGTCCAAGTATGCCATCAAACTTAGCAACCAAAAAAGTGACGCTCGGCTCCCTAGTGGCCTCAATAAAGAGCTGAGAAACTTCTTGCTATGAGTATCATGTCTTTCCAAAACGAAATGAAAATTGATACAGAAGAGCATACGGGTGATCTGCGAAATCTCAGACCTGATTTTGGACTAAAAGGCCACCAAGAGCCACTTGATCCTCGCTGAAGAAGCCAGAAATAGATCCAGTCCCATAACGAATATTAGCAGACTTCCCTGATAAGATTGTAAAACAACTAGCACTTATATATCATTTCCTAGGAGTAGCATGTGACAATAATCATGTGAAGTCTATGTAGAAAGCTAGAAGATTAAACAAGCAATATATAGAATAAGTCACAAAAACTACGCGAAAACAGAGAGTCTGAAAATATACAAAAACAACAAGTTTAGATTTAAAGTACCATCACAAAGAGAAATGCCTAAGAAAAGGAAAAAGTGCTAGAGAAAGAAGGAAAGGTTTAAACCGTTCTTTTTATATGTGCTCGATCGGCTCGACTTATACTTCGAATGGAAATAGCAGGCGACCTGCAAATCAAAAACATTAAATAATCCATCAGCTCAACTGGAACTCAACGAATCCTGTTTCCATTCAACAAGCCAACGGCTAAAAAACCACTACTGCAGTTCTCAAAAAACAATAATAATAAATATAAAAAATAAATAAATAAAATTGAGAATCCAGCCACTATGAAATGGGACCCTCAACTTTATTTCTTTTATTGAGATACACTTACTACCTAACTTTTTCTATACATTTATTAAAGTTTGTTAGGTCAAAAATTAATTATTGCATTAACTTTTTTTTTTGAGAGAGAATTATTGCATTAACTATTAATCATTAATAAATTTCAATTTCATTTTGCTAAAAAATAATTAAAATTATTATGTTAAACGGGGCATCGGATCTAATATAATTGTCCATTCATTGGACCTGCCCAAAGAAAATCAATAAAAAGTAAGAAGACGTCAACAAGAAAAGTTGAAACTGTGTGTCCCATTTCAACATGTCCAGCTCAAACGGTCTCAAACATTAATTTTTTTTAAAAAAAAAAGGTCAAAATATATAAATCTTACTATTCAACATTTAAAAATTTTAATTTTACATCCAATTTTTTTATTCGTCCAATTTGACCTATTAGATGGTTCAGAAGTAGGAGATGCACTCTTTAGTTTATCCGTCTTGCTCAGAGTATCTTATAAATAAAACTCACATAATTACTTTTCATTAAAAAACAAGCAAAGAGTCCAAATTTCATAACAGAAGAACCACCAAATGGTAGAAATAAAAGTTTTGAACAGATGAGTAGGAAAAATAAAATTGTTTATAGATTGAAAAGCCAGATCAACATAGTGTAAAGTGTAAAGTGCAAGTAAGTTTTATATATTTTATTCAAAAAATAAAAAGCAATGCTACCTCTATACCTACAAATAGGTTTATATATTGGAAAATGCTATGTGTACACCCTTAAGGGGTGTACATCTCACACCCCCACCCATCTAAGGATGGGGTGTGATGATAGATCACTTGATGTGACCCGTAAAATATATCGCCACCTGGTGGAGATGTATGATGTACACCCCTTCGGGGTGTACATGTAGCATTGCTCTTATATATTTATGTTCTAGATGTATCAGTAACATTAAAAAAAAAAAAAATAATAATTGCTACGTGTATATCTAATTTTTGGGTTAAAAGTTTACATCCAAGAGTTTAGACAATATATTTTAAAAACAAAAACTATGAAAAAAATATATGGTTTGTGCAAAACGAAAAAAAGTCATAGAAAAATAATTTTTAAGAAGAACTAAACACTCCCCTCAAAAAAAAAAAAAAAAAAAAAAAAAAAAAATTGCGCTCCTACGAAGTAGCATTACTATTGCCCGAGATAAAAAAAAAGAAAGAAAAAAGAAAAAAAAGAGAGAGGAAGAGAGATAACCATAGCCAAGCACTACTCACCGAGAAATAGCACTTGGAGGAGGGTACCCAAAGGTTGGAGCTGCCGGTGTCGAAGATGACGGTGAAGTTCTGCGGCGGCGAGCCGACACCGATCTCGCCGAAGTACTGCGCGTTCATGTAGTTCTTCAGCGCCACGACGTCGCCGCCGTCCCCTCCCGGCCCGTCCGGCCCGTCCGGCCCGACCCCGTCCCCGCCGTACCATCGAGAGAAGGCGGCCGCCGCCGCGCTCTCCTCGTTGAACGCCACCCTCGCCGCCAGCCGCGCGTTGCGTTCCAGCGGCTTCTTCCGTAAGATGACCCTCACCAGCCCCCCCTCCGCCGACGCGCTTAGACACAGGACGGCGGAGAAGACGAGAAGAGAGAATGTAGGTGCTCTCATCATGACCTTCTTCATCGTCGTCGTCTCGTGCGGCTGCTTAAATACAAACACGAAGAAAAATAAAATGAAAGAAATGAAAAGAAAATGTGGCCGGGTATTGATAGGGATTGAAGAAGAAATCGGAAAGACGGAAAGAAGAGGTAAGGAATGGAGAAGCGGTTTTTGTTTTTTTCACCTGAGACGAGGAGAGAATGGAGAGATGCGGAGATAAACGGGAAAAGGCAAAGGAAATCTATACCTTTCTATTAACCCTAGAATCCGCCTACGTACGCCGTGGATATAAATATTTTAGTAAACTTTTACTTTATATAAAATATAAAAAAATTAATTTATAATGCCGACAAAATGGTATGTTTTACTATACAAAAATACATAATAAAAAAAAGAAAAATGCTAGATATACATTTCAAATGGGGTGTACATTTTACATCCATCCCATTTTAGGGGTGGGTGAATTCCACTCGTCACGTGATGTGACGAGTGGATGAATACCCACCCCAAGATGGGGTGGGTGCAGAATGTACACCCCATTTGGGGTGTACACCTAGCACTTCTCATAAAAAAAATATATGATAAAATAAAAAATAGTTTTGTGACTGAAATATTGTAATAAAATATTTAAAAGAATGAGCATGTAATAGTATATACTAGTAAAGTAATTCGTGTTACGCAAAGTTTTTTTTTGTTTTTTTTTAAAAAATACAACAGAATTAATATCTAATATATTTTTAAAAAATTTAGAAAATTTTATTTTTTTATCAGAAAAAATCAAAAATTACATTAAATTAAAATAATGAGATTGTAAAAAAAAAAATTGTATCTAATATGTTTTTAAAAAAATTAGATTTTTTTTTATTTCTTACAAAAATTTAAAAATTACATGAAAATTAAAATAATGAGATTCTAAAAAATAATTTTGGTGATATAAAAAATTCATAACCCAAAATATATTACAAAATATAAAAAAAAAATGTCAGGAAAAAAAGTGAAATTTTAAAATTAATTTTGATTAAACAATAGAGAGTGCTTACTATATATTTTTTGTTGAGAAAATTTTAATAAATTAGATTTTTTTAAAAAATTAGTAAATTACTTTCTTATTATTTTAGTTTTTTTTATAGTAAATAATTACTAAACCTAATTTGTATTAGTTGTAATAAATACAAAAATATGTAATTAAAATTTAACCCAAAAGCAAAGGTAATTTGGATTAGTTATTAGTATTACTATTAATAATTAATATAAAATAAGGTATTTTTTACAAAGCATTATTAACTTTTGAAAGATACAGATGACTTAGCGTAATATATTTTGTTTTCTAAATTGAAATATTACTCCAAAATCAAATAAGATAGTTTACATCAGTTATTAGTATTAATATTAATAATTATTATGGTCTAAATAATGAAAAATAATATTCACAAAAATACTCAATCGCGCTCGTGCTACACAACGTTTTTTTTTTTTTTTAATACAACACAATTAATATCTAATATATTTTTAAAAAATTTAGGAAATTTTATTCTTTTATCAGAAAAAATCAAAAATTACATGAAATTAAAATAATGAGATTGTAAAAAAAAAAATTGTATCTAATATGTTTTTAAAAAAATTAGATTTTTTTTTTATTTCTTACAAAAAAATAAAAATTACATGAAAATTAAAATAATGAGATTCTAAAAAATAATTTTGGTGATATAAAAAATTCATAACCCAAAATATGTTACAAAATACAAAAAAAAAATGTCAGAAAAAAAAGTGAAATTTTAAAATTAATTTTGATTAAACAATAGAGAGTGCTTACTATATATTTTTTTGTTGAGAAAATTTTAATAAATTAGATTCTTTTTAAAAAATTAGTAAATTACGTTCTTCTTATTTTAGTTTTTTTATAGTAAATAATTACTAAACCAAATTTGTATTAGTTGTAATAAACACAAAAATATGTAATTAAAATTTAACCCAAAAGCAAATAAGGTAATTTGGATTAGTTATTAGTATTACTATTAATAATTAATATAAAATAAGGTATTTTTTACAAAGCATTATTAACTTTTGAGAGATTTAGATGACTTAGCGTAATATATTTTGTTCTGTAAATTGAAATATTACTTCAAAATCAAATAAAATAGTTTACATCAGTTATTAGTATTAGTATTAATAATTATTATGTTCTAAATAATGAAAAATAATACTCACAAAAATACTCAATCGCGCTCGTGCTACACAACGTTTTTTTTTTTTTTTTAATACAACACAATTAATATCCAATATATTTTTAAAAAATTTAGAAAATTTTATTCTTTTATCAGAAAAAATCAAAAATTACATGAAATTAAAATAATGAGATTGTAAAAAAAAAAATTTGTATCTAATATGTTTTTAAAAAAATTAGATTTTTTCTTTATTTCTTACAAAAATTTAAAAAGTACATGAAAATTAAAATAATGAGATTCTAAAAAATAATTTTGGTGATATAAAAAATTCATAACCCAAAATATATTACAAAATACAAAAAAAAAATGTCAGAAAAAAAGGTGAAATTTTAAAATTAATTTTGATTAAACAATAGAGAGTGTTTACTATATATTTTTTGTTGAGAAAATTTTAATAAATTAGATTCTTTTTAAAAAATTAGTAAATTACGTTCTTCTTATTTTAGTTTTTTTTATAGTAAATAATTACTAAACCTAATTTGTATTAGTTGTAATAAACACAAAAATATGTAATTAAAATTTAACCCAAAAGCAAATAAGGTAATTTGGATTAGTTATTAGTATTACTATTAATAATTAATATAAAATAAGATATTTTTTACAAAGCATTATTAACCTTTGATGAGAGATTTAGATGACTTAGCGTAATATATTTTGTCCTGTAAATTAAAATATTACTCTAAAATCAAATAAGATAGTTTACATCAGTTATTAGTATTAGTATTAATAATTATTATGTTTTAAATAATGAAAAATAATACTCACAAAAATACTCAATCGCGCTCGTGCTACACAAAGTTTTTTTTTTTTTTTAATACAACACAATTAATATCTAATATATTTTTAAAAAATTTAGGAAATTTTATTCTTTTATCAGAAAAAATCAAAAATTACATGAAATTAAAATAATGAGATTGTAAAAAAAAAATTTGTATCTAATATGTTTTTTAAAAAATTAGATTTTTACTTATTTCTTACAAAAATTTAAAAATTACATGAAAATTAAAATAATGAGATTCTAAAAAATAATTTTGGTGATATAAAAAACTCATAACCCAAAATATGTTACAAAATACCAAAAAAAAATGTCAGAAAAAAAGCAAAATTGTAAATTTAATTTTGATTAAACAATACAGAGTGCTTAGTATATATTTTTTGTGGAGAAAATTTTAATAAATTAAATTCCTTTTAAAAGATTAGTAAATTACTTTCTTATTATTTTAATTTTTTTTATATCAAATAATTACTAAACCTAATTTGTATTAGTTGTAATAAACACAAAAATATGTAATTGAAATTTAACCCAAATCCAAATAAGGTAATTTGGATTAGTTATTATTATTACTATTAATAATTAATATAAAATAAGGTATTTTTTACAAAGCATTATTAACCTTTGAGAGATATAGATGATTTAGCGTAATATATTTTGTTCTGTAAATTGAAATGTTACCCCAAAATCAAATAAGATAGTTTGGATCAGTTATTAGTATTAGTATTAACAATTATTATCACTACAGGAAAAAGCACCTGTAGAGGCGGTTGCGTAGAGGCGGTTGTTGCAATCGCCTTTATGTTTTACCATAGAACCATCTTAGAGGCGGTTTGGCACAACCGCCTCTGCATATTAAAAAAAAAATTCCTAAAATTTTTTCTTCCCCTCTTTTCTTCTCTCCAAAAAAAAAAAAAAAAACCCTAAGTTTAATTTTCCCCCAAAACCATTCACCTCCCACCCACCCAGTCCCCTCTCGCGGTTCCTCCTCCTCGGCGGCTCCTCGCAGGGCGCGACGCAGAGGCCGAGCTCCAGCGGCACTCCGGCGCCGCAGCAGGGCATGGCGCCACCTCTGCCTCGGCGGCCTCCGCGACCCGGTGACGCAGAGGCCGAGCTCCGGCGCCGCCCTCCTCGGCCGCCGCGCCTCCCTCTGCCTCCTCGGCCCCCGCCCTCCTCTCTCGTTCCCTTCGCAGGAGCGAGAGATTGGCGAGCTCCGCTCCTTCTCCTCGGTCGATTCGCGCGGCGGCGCCCCATCCCGGCCGGATTTGGTGCCTCGTCGCCGATAAAGCCCTAATTTTTCGAAATCGGGAGGTTACTTTGATCCTTACGTTGCTCTCTCTTCTCTTCTCATGCGGTTTCTGTGAGGAGGTGCGGTATCTTCTTCTGGGTGCGGAGAAACCCTAGGATTTTGAAGCTTGGGTTCTTGGAGTTGGTGGTATGCGGTTTCTCTGTTTTGGGGGTTTGGATATATGGTTTCGCTGCGGTTTGATTTGAGATGACCGGCTTTTGGGTGGGTTAAGAAGGTGGTAGGGTGTGGGGGGCCTGGGATATGGATGAGAACGGGGGATCTTTTGTTGCGGTGAGGAGGTTATCTCAGGGATCGAAGAGAAGCTCCACTGGATGCCACTCTTCACCAGGTATATATTGATTGGGCCTTTTCCAGTTGCATGATTCTAAGGGGTCTGCTGATTTGGGGATTTTATGGCAATGCTATTGATCTTATGTGCCAACTCTTATTGTTCTTGTTTAATTATGAATCTTTTTAATGTAGCGTTGTGCCTTTCTTGATTATTTGCTGCAATATGTTGTTTTTCTTCTGATGGTCTTTGTTGATTAAGTTTTTGTAATTGCTAACAGCAAGCAGGGAACCAGCCACTTGCTTTGACTTATTTGGTATATGCTTTACCTGAAGAAGCTGTTTATGCTTGTTATTGATCAGCAGTATGATTTTGTTACAGTCATTGAAAACCAGTCATATACTTCGAATAGTACATTGCTAATTCATGACTTATGATGGATTGAATCTTATTTTAATGTTTTGTTAATTTGTTATTGATGTTAACGGTAGCTACTGTGCAGTAAAGGCAGTTCCTTTCTTGATTGTCATACTTGGTAGTGAGGTGTTATTTTGACATTTATCTGTATTGCTTCTTGATTTTGGATGAGTGTTATTCAAGTAAATTCTTTTGAATTTTAAGAGGAAGCTAATAATTACTTGGTTCTGGTTTATATAGCTGAGGTTGTCATTGGATCAACAACATGGATTGGAAGAGGTCTTTCATGTGTTTGTGCCCAGAGAAGAGAAAGCGATGCTCGCCTGTCATTTGATCTGACACCTTATCAGGTAATATAACATTTTTAAACATAGAAAGGCTTTCCCCCTTCTCTTGCTTGCGATTATATGCCCTTTCTATGCAATCGAACTCAATGTGTGTGCGTGCGCGTTTGTGTGGGAAGTATGCATGTATGACTGTATTTATTATTTTTGGGCAGGAGAGGGCGGCGGGGGGGGGGGGATTTATGGACATTCTCATTTTCCCTCTTTGGAGAATTTATTATTCTTTGCTAGGAACTATCTCGTGAGTGCTAATTCTCTCTTTTTACATAGAAGGTCGTTCCAAATTTCCTATATAAGACAATCAAAAAGTCTTGTTTTATATACTTCTCGTGCAGGAAGAATTGGAGTAAGATATTTGTGGATTTAGCCAATATGGTGCTAATTTTCTAAGTTTCTCCAACTTGCTAAATCTCTTACTATATAAAATGTGCAGGGAACCTCTTATCTATAGGCCATTTTGAATTAGACACTTCATTTTTTTTTTTTTATTGATTTATTTTTTTTAAGTTGAATTTGAAAATTTTTAGTGATGTCTCTATTAGCTGCCAGCATTTATAGTTAAGGAACTCTGTAGGTTATCATCTGAAAAAGTGTTTAGAACAGTTGAATTTAATATAATCTCCATGACGTTTAGCGAAATTCTCAATTTAATTCATACGATGAACTTAAATAAAAAGAATCGAAACCTGAGGGGGTTTCACTTAGAAAAACATAGTTAGAGGGCCTGTTTAAAAATGTCTTACAATGGAGATGATCATTATAACCGTTAACAAGTCAGTAGTTTGGTCGATATATTTCATGCTCTACTGATTAAGTTGTTGGTCGCTTGCTTTAGGCATCAGAAGTACATCGGTAAGGTGAAGCGTGCTGTCTTTCACACTCAAAAGACAGGGAGAAAACGTGTAGTAGTTTCAACTGAAGAAAATGTCATCGCCTCTCTTGATCTTCGGACAGGGGATATATGTGAGTTAACCTTGGTCCTTGGCCATGAAAGTTTTCTTTTTTTCTTAGCAATTCCAATATCTGCTAATTTTCTTTGGTTGTGTAGCTCTGATAATTTTCTAGTTGGTTTCATTTTCCAATTTTCTTTCTTTAGAGATTTTCTAATTGACTAGGGAGTATGTCTTCATGCAGTTTGGCGGCATGTCCTTGGCAAGAATGATTCAATCGATCAACTTAATATTTCTCTGGGGAAATGTGAGTCTTCTGTACTTTCCTTTCTAGTGATCTTTACTTAGGCTTTCTTGTTTAACTAACAATTGGACTACACTTAGCTATTAAGTTCTAGATTGATATTAACTTAGCTGCTGCTATTAGTCATTTGGCACAGAAATATATTTTTTTTCTTATTGGGCATGATGTTCATTTCTAATCTCCATTCATAAACAAATTACAGGTCTTTGTTAGTATATCCCATTTACTGATTGTAAATCATTTGACAAGTAGCATTTTCCTATAATCATGTATTTTGTTTAATGCATAGTAACATGAAGATGCGAAAAAAAATTTATTACAGGTATGTTAAATTAATCGCAAGTTATTATATATATATATATATATATATATATATATATATATATATATATATATATATATATATATATATATATATAAAATTGGGTTGTCATATAACTAATAATTTTTATAATGTTTGATTTTTTTTAGGTTGCTGGGGACAAAACAAATATGGTTGGGGTATTTTCTTCAAATAATTTTTCCTCGAATGCAAGTCACGAGCCCGAGGCCACAAATGAAGAACATTGAAATGCAATTTAAATTTTTGTGAATGATTGGCAACTCAAATGTTGACAAACTATGATATTTTTTTGATTACGACATTACTACTCTCTATGATACTTATTGAACGATATGATATGTGTTTTGGTTGGTATGTTTTCTTAAATTATGAAGTCTTGATGATATTTTTTACTGTTTGTTGAGAATTGTTTTGTTTCTTGTATTGTTAGTGTATGTTTGAAATTAAATGATAAATTTTGTATGATTGTTATCGAATTTGGAATGTTATGTGTATAAATACGGTTTAAAATAATTATTAAATATAATTTTTTATTTTATTTTTTACGTAGAGGCGGTTCAAACCGACTCTTTATAATGAGATTTTGTCAATCTGTAGAGGCGGTTTAAACCGCCTCTATGATATTACGAAATTATATATATATATTTATATATTTAAATAAAAAATTTGATGCGGTGGTCCAAACCGCCACTAGAGAACCGTCTCTAGTATTCCCCGGCGGTCCCCCAAACCGCCTCTACAACGTAGAGGCGGCGTCTACGCCGGCGGTCCAGAGGCGGTCATTAGAACCGCCTCTAGATCTTGTAGAGGCGGTTTAAACCGTCGCTACAATAACTAAAAATCGCCTTTACAAGCACATTTTGGTGTAGTGTATGTTCTAAATAATGAAGAGTAATACTCACAAAAATACTTAATCGCTCATGTGCAACTTTGAGTTACAAAAAGATTAATTTGATCAAAATAAAAGCGTAAACAAATTTTAGGATATAATATTCAAACCTATATCAATAAATTTTATTTCGCAAAAATAGGAGTAAAAATTTCTACATGCCCATAAAAAAATAAGTACATTTTATATGAGAATTGATGCAATATCGATCTCAACATCTTGAGTATACAACATAGACCCATCACATAAAAATATGTAATTGAAATTTAACCCAAAAGCAAATAAGGTAATTTGGATTAGTTATTAGTATTACTATTAATAATTAATATAAAATAAGATATTTTTTACAAAGCATTATTAACCTTTGAGAGATATAGATGATTTAGCGTAATATGTTTTATTATGTAAATTGAAATGTTACCCCAAAATCAAATAAGATAGTTTGGATCAGTTATTAGTATTAGTATTAACAATTATTATATTCTAAATAATGAAGAGTAATACTCACAAAAATATTCAATCGCTCATGTGGAACTTTGAGTTACAAAAAGATTAATTTGATCAAAATAAAAGCGTAAACAAATTTTAGGATATGATATTCAAACCTATATAAAAAAATTGTATTTCGCAAAAATGGGAGTAAAAATTTCTACATGGCCATAAAAAAATAAGTAAATTTTATATGAGAATTGATGCAATGTCTCAACATCGCCAGTATACAATATAGACCCATCACACAAAAATATGTAATTGAAATTTAACCCAAAAGCAAATAAGGTAATTTGGATTAGTTATTGGTATTACTATTAATAATTAATATAAAATAAGGTATTTTTTACAAAGCATTATTAACCTTTGAGAGATATAGATGATTTAGCGTAATATATTTTGTTCTGTAAATTGAAATGTTACCCCAAAATCAAATAAGATAGTTTGGATCAGTTATTAGTATTAATAATTATTATGTTCTAAATAATGAAGAGTAATACTCACAAAAATACTTAATCGCTCATGTGCAACTTTGAGTTACAAAAAGATTAATTTGATCAAAATAAAAGCTTAAACAAATCTTAGGATATAATATTCAAACCTATATCAATAAATTTTATTTCGCAAAAATAGGAGTAAAAATTTCTACATGGCCATAAAAAAATAAGTAAATTTTATATGAGAATTGATGCAATGTCTCAACATCGCCGGTATACAATATAGACCCATCAGACAAAAATATGTAATTGAAATTTAACCCAAAAGTAAATAAGGTAATTTGGATTAGTTATTAGTATTACTATTAATAATTAATATAAAATAAGGTATTTTTTACAAAGCATTATTAACCTTTGAGAGATATAGATGATTTAGCGTAATATATTTTGTTCTGTAAATTGAAATGTTACCCCAAAATCAAATAAGATAGTTTGGATCAGTTATTAGTATTAGTATTAAAAATTATTATGTTCTAAATAATGAAGAGTAATACTCACAAAAATACTCAATCACTCATGTGGAACTCTGAGTTACAAAAAGATCAATTTGATCAAAATAAAAGCATAAACAAATTTTAGAATATAATATTCAAACGTATATCAATAAATTTTATTTCGCAAAAATGGGAGTAAAAATTTCTATATGGCCATAAAAAATTAAGTAAATTTTATATGAGAATTGATACAATGTCTCAACATCGCCAGTATACAACATAGACCTATCACACACACATGCGCACCAAATTAGTATGAAATCATCTAAATAGTGACTACGTTTGTACACCTATAGTATCTAATTCTAGAATCAAAATTTCAAATACAGTTCATCATATGTTAAGCAAGAAAATCAGCGAGTAGGAAAAAAATAGAGCCAAAAGAAGAATAGTGAAAAAACACAAATAAAACTAAAGCAGAGTCTCAACATCAGCACTGCTCGAAGCACATATGTAAGTTTTCTAGCACAAAACAACCAGAAGTGAAAGAGTTTACATAACCAAAACACATTCTGAGATTTCTGAGTGATTGGATCATTTCCGAGTTCTTTTTCGAAAAGAAAAAAAAAAGAGCAGAAAGAAGAAAAATATATTCAGAGATGGTTCGAACTACCAAAACAAAATATAAGCTAAATATATACAAACAACATATAGTTTCAAGACCAAAAGTTTAGGCAAAATAGTTATTCTTCATTGCTTGTTGTATTGTCCTCAGCAAAACTGCAAATTACACAGCCAAAATAAAGTAAGTTCATGAGAATTTCTATAAAATTAATGTTGACCTATGAAAAATTAGGAAAAAAAAAATTCATTACTTGAAAGGCCTTTTTCTTTTTCGTCTATTTTGTTTCTCCGGAGTTGATTGAGAACTTCTATAAAAATAATAATAATAATAATAACAAGCATAAAAAGAAATTATATATTAGTAATAAGAAGCTGAAATGTTTAGAAACACTAATTGTTCTAAATAAATTTGCTTACTCTAATTCTATTGTTGAATCCATAGTTATTTCATCAGTTGAAGCATTCCGAGTTTTTTGAGGAATTGGATCCTTTTCGAGCTCTTCTTTGACATTTTTGATATCTTTTTCGCATATTTTATTATTTACTTTTGTATCCAAATCGGTCGGAAAATTTTTGTTAACTTTAAACGATTGCCTGTCTACTTTTGATCTTAGAGGATCAATGGAGATTTGGAAGATGTATGTCTGACCAATCACTCTGTCAAAAACAGAAGGAAGCTCAAATCTATATGCATTTACAGCAATCGCAAGCTGCTGGGATGGGACACATATAAGATCTTGCACCAATTTCTCGAAAATTATGAGATTTGTAGAAGCAGTTTCTTCTTCAACAACCGCATCTAATTTATACCTATAAAAAACTTATTCGGATATTAGTTTTGTAACAGATTATTAGATTATCAAATAAATATTTATATACAATACACACCATGGGATTGGCGTTTGATCATTGTTTCCACAATGACCGCATAAAAAACTGTCTGCATAATCTCTCACTGCCACTTTACATTTGTAACATGCTCTATACCACCATCCGTAGGTTGTATTTACTGTTAATAATTTAGCTTTGCAGGTGTATTTTGCATCCTAATATGAAATCGAATTTTTCTTGAGAATTTCAATAAAGAAAAATGAAATATAGAAAAATATGCAAGAGAACGAAGCCCAAAATGTAAAATTTACCTGTAAGTTGGATGTGTCTAGTGTAAACAAATCAGCAATACTTATACGATTTCTCGACATTTGTTCATAAGGACTAAGAATGGGCTTGTCTAGAGATTCTATATGCTGGGTTGGCATTATTGAAATTTCTTTGTTGCACTCAATAATTCAACCATAAGATTTCATATTATTTTATAAAAAAGGGTTAATTACATACGACTCCCTGTAAATATATCGAATAGCAGATATATCCCTACAAAGTTCAACTTTTCATATTTATCCCTTCAAAAGTCCAACGTTATTCATATATATCCATACCGTCTATTTCTGTTAGAAAAATCTAGTTAATCATAGGTTAATACTTAATCTGGGTTAGTTAGTAAGGTAAATTTATCCTTTTACCCTTCTAGATATTTTTGCATTATTTTTTGGAGGGACATTTTTGAAAGGGCAAAACTATTATTTTACATATAATCTGTTAAAAAATAAACAGTGAGCTGACGATAATAAACCGGAGGGATATATATGAATAACGTTGGACTTTTGAAGGGATAAATATGAAAAGTTGAACTTTGTAGGGATATATCAGCTATTCGATATGTTACAGGGAGCCGTATGCAATTAACCCTATAAAAAAATATACAAAAAAGGCTTGAACTTACTTGAGAAGAGTGTTAAGAAATTCTTCTACTTTCGGTATTTGTAAATTTATATAAATCCTTGATGCCGAACACGATGATAAATAAACTTCGTCTGTTCCAAAAAAAATAGTAATATAAAGTTTAGTTCGATATAAATTTAATTTAACACATAACAGTTGGAAATTAAGAAAAATGTAATCATAAATAGAATATACCTCTGTAGTTTCGAACTGTCATACTTGCAAAAATAACAACAACTGGATTATCGCTTTCTTTTTTTGTACTCAGTTGCTTTTCGAGATCAGTTGCAAAATCATCCCATAATGTAACTGCTGGAGTATCGTCTCTACAAAGCAATAAAAAGTTTGTGCATGTAATATAACAAAATACACATAACATTTAGTTTAGAAGAATGCGACAATATTTTCATAACTTACTCAAGATCACGCAAGTGCAATTTTTTTAGTGGAGTTTGTTGTTGCGCAACATACGTATAAGTTACAGCAGTAGTAGATGCGATAGTTCCAATAACATCTGTGTAATGACAAAACATATAAAATAAATTTGTTATATTTTTTTCTAATAATAATTCGTATTATATTTGATTTGTTACAAAAAAAAAATACAGGATAAAAAATTCCACTAAAAAAAATACATACATTACTTATAAGACGGGCAGCAGCTTGTCCCATTTTTTTTATATAATCGTACTTGGTGAAGGAAAAGTTATATAATGGGAATGTCATGATATTGTCCGTTTCTTGCACTATGCGTGTCCATTTCGTAAACTGAAGCATATTTTTGCAATCAACGACTACATAATTATTTTTAACCTGGCCAAGGTTAAAATTTTTAATAATGTATATATTTCCCTCGACAATTAAAGATTTAAAGTGTTCGACATCATGTTTACGAATAGTGGCTTGCATGGCATATCCCTGCATAAATACGATATCATTAGCATTAGAAGAGGAAATTATAAATATTATATATTTTTATGTTTTAGAAAGGAAATACAATATATATAAACCTCTTCATCTATCAAAAGACATTCTAAGCTAAGAATATCATTTTTGAACTGCGGCATTTTTGCTTCCCATATTCTGCTGATCTTGACTTTGATCTTATTATACTTCTGAACTGAAGTTAAATCTTTTAGCAGGATAAATCTCATCGTGTGATAACCTACATTTTGAAAAAGCAAAAGAATTGTATTCACAATTAATTTCGAATGAAATATATAAACATAGCAAAAAGATATTATAAAGAACTAAGAAAACAAATGAATAGAGTATTCACATTTCAGGAATAACAGAAGATTTTCTTTTATCGAATCAAATTATCAAATATTTCTGTAAAAATAATATTGCGAGTGAATCCTTCGGGCACATCATTTTTATTTTCTATTAGTATCTGTAATCCTTCTCGCGATGTAACTCTAGAAACTCCAACATAAAGCTGACCATGCGAAAACACCGGTCTTCTTAGATATAGCCCGACACGCTGTAGTGTCTTTCCTTGACTTTTGTTTATTGTCGTGGCATAACATAAACGAATAGGGAATTGTCTTCTTTTCAAAATAAACGGCCACTTTGTTTCGGTCACATGTGTTAGAATGCGAGGAATATAAACTTTATGACCGGCATGATTTTCCGTAAAAATTTGTGCCTCAATAATCTTCGATGCTAATTGAGTAACAATTAGACGCGTTCCGTTGCAAAGTCCAGAATGCTGACATATATTTCGCAGCAACATTATTGGAGCGCCCACTTTTAATTTTAGTATATGCTGAGGCACACCGTTAAAGTTCAGAGAGTTTAAAAAATCAACAGGATAGAGAACATCAGTTTCTTCGGTGTTCCTAGATGAGCTGCAAATTGAATCAGAACTCAAATAACATATTTCTTCTCATGGTATCAAAAGACAATACATATGCATTCACTTCGTCGGCTGTATCATTTATAGGTGTAATTATAGCCCTGTCTGATAAATAAGAAGGATTGTCATAATTTTGTAGCAAATTATCGTAGACCACATAAACAATGCCTTTAATATTATCTCCAGTATTTTTAATGAGGATGTCATCGGGTATCTTTATCCAAGCCGATTCTTCCTCATTATCTAATTTTATAGCATTCAATTTACCGTCACCCAAATCAAGTATCCATTTGGCAAAATCCAAAATATCATTTTGCAATTCTGCATTGCAATTTTGTTTTTGCAATCTCATATTAGTCGTGAGTCTAAAAAGCTGACAATCATTCCATGTAGTAACCATGATTTTTGAAACTGAATATTTAAAGTTTAAATAGTTTCCAGAATTAATTAATTGGCAAAAAAATAGATTATTAGTAGTGTAAAAGTGGCCCAAAAATATCAACTTTTGATCGGAGTCTGATCTCAAAAATCTGAGATCACCAGTGCAACCGTCTCGTCGAAACAAGAAATATTGATATTCACATGTTTTCGATCCGACGGTCGGATCTTCCGCAAAACAGCGAGGAAAAGCGGGGCCCACAACTTAAGTTGTGAATAGTAACCCCTGATTTCGGTCCTCTCTCGACCAATCGTCAGCCGATTCACTGTCTAAAATCCAAACATAGCAGTATGAGTAGTTGATTCTAGCTAATTTCAATGTTCTGAATGCAATGGCGCAGACGAAATTCGCATTTGACGACTCTGGTGCCTCGAAGTGTGTGCAATACAGTAAAATACACCGTATTTTATGGGCCGAGAGTTTTTAGAAGCGCCGAATCAAGGAAGAAAATATGCTATTTGATAGGTCTCGATGAGCCGGACGTCGTGGCGAAGTCCGTTTTTTAATTTGACGACCCGTGCATCTCGAAATGGGTGAAAAACACCGAAAAGTCATGTATTTTTGTGAGAAACCCTACATTTCATGTACCAAATAAATTAAGGCTTATAAGTTAGGGTTCTTATTGCAAAATGGACCTACAGTTGGGATCTAAGGGCAATAGGTTGGCTGTGTGAGGACTAAACCGAAATTTTGCAAACAATGAGCATTAAATCCATAAGTGACTCTTGGGGTTGTGTGGGGGGGGGGGGGGGGGGGGGGGGGGGGGGGGGGTGGGTCCGAGGGGCCAACATGGGTATCTGGGTTCCCTTTACTCCTCTGCACACTCCAGCCAAAGCCCTAGGTGCGGGGGTAGCCGAGGAGTCACCAGCCATTGGAGGATAATCCGGGAGTGAGAGAGGAAGAGAAAGGTTGCACACAAGTTGCTCCAACTTAGTCCCTGAGCCCTCTGGAGTGTTCTCCTGCGTCCTGAGATCGAGCCCGAGCTTGCTGTGTGGCTGCGCGACGCGGGGGAGGAGAACCGGCTTCTACCTTTCTTCTCCAACTTCGGCAAGGTAAGATTTCCCATTCCTTAGGTTTTTAGCACTCGAGACCCGTGGAAGTGACCTATCTAGGGTCTAGGAATTCTCCATGTCAAGTCCCAGCTCTTGGGATGTCCCCGGTTGCCGGCGGAGGAAAGTTCTTCGCCGGAACCCTAAAAGGCTCCGCCGCGGCCGTGCATCGCAACCGATGGCTCAAACACCGAAACAAAATGGTGGGTTTGGACTGTAGGACCGGTAGATCATCTCCACAAAATTTGAGGGAGTTTGGTCGAGTGAGCGCGTCGCAGATCGAAACCCTGTTTTCGGGTTATTGTGCTTCGGCCGAGCTCTTTGCTCCGGCGCCGGCGTCGCTCCCCACTGCCGGCCACTTGCCCGAGAAGCTTCCTGGGATTAAGATGATCCCATCCATGCACTTGCATGGATTCCATGCAGCCCAGGTGGAGTTCCACCATTGTTGGTGGAAGCTCGGGCCGAGCTTGCTCCACCGCCACCGCCGCCGTGTCCTGTCGCCGGGCACGGGTCCAGATGACTTAGTGGGGTTGAGAAGCACCTGTAGGTGCTGTTCTTAGAGGCCCATAAACCAGTGATGGAAAAACACCATTGTTGGTCCATGGAGCTTCATCTTCATCTTCTTGTTCCCGGCCAACCGAGGTAGCAAGTTGACCCAAACTTGCTGGGAAAGCTCCTGTAGCCTTGTAACAACTTTTTATCCAAGTTAGAAGCTCCCAGAACCCACCTTTGCTAAGTTGTAGCTTGGGTTAGGGAAAACTTGCATGTTAATGTATTATGCACACCATGTGTTTGATAGAATACCTCAAAGAGCTCGAAATGGGTTTTACCCATCTGTGACTATCCAGAAAGTGAGCTTTTGCCTCCACACAATCCCCTGAGCTTGATGCTCACTTCAGTTGCAATTTTGACTTAGTGGATTTTTGTGTGGAGCATCTATGGCCATTAGAGAGCTTGGGAGCTTGGATCTTTTGATCCAGCAGCAACTAGGCTGCAATTGGGTGAGCCCTCAGTTCCCTGTGATGTCCTGAGCATGATGCTCAACTTGGTTGGTGGTTGGCACAAGCAGAAAATTAAGTTATGGTAATTAGAGCCATATGTGGGTCGAATTGATCCCGGGGCTGTTTTAGCGACTTAGCAACTTTGCAGCAGTGAGCCGTTGACTAATTTGAGGTCACTGAATGTGATGCTCACCTTAAAAATGGAAATTGTCGAGTGAAAAATTAAAAAATGCCATTCGGCCTATGTTAGCAAAGAAAATCATGGGCCGAAGTTTTCCTTGGGATTTGTGTTGTTGCCAAATGGTGAGCACAGTGTCCAGCAAGTCGAGGGCCACCTACTGGTGGTGACGGTTCATTAAACTGATACACCGATAATTAATACGAGAGAAAAAGGCTCTAAAAGGCGCGTATTTTAGCAATTTTAGAAAACCCTAGGGGTCTAAACGCAATTGTAACCTCACGTGCTATCTTGGACAGTGTGTCCATGATCTCTAAGCTTTACGTTAGGGATCCAACGACTCTCGTTGAGCAAAAATTGATTATTGGTCCGTAAATCGGCAAAATCATCGGTTTAACGGCATCCCGGTGTTAATCACGCAATTCGAGGAATTGCGGCGATTACGCCTTGCTGTCTGATGTGTCCCAGTAGAATCTGGTTGAGCCAACGGCATAGGGTTGATGCCCGTATCTCCCGGGAATCTAAAATGAATTTTTGGGAGGGGTATTTTGGTAAATTTGGTGTCAATCTGGAAAAGATCCAGGTTTAAGTAAGAATAGTGAGTCTGTGGTTTGGATATGTGTGAGTTGTTTCCTGATCAAAACATATGATTCAGGTTGGCACAGTCTTCGAGCATTCTGTTGGAGTCGATAGTTCGCCTGCAAACATGTGGGTTTATCTTCGGTCCGGGCTTTATCATTTCGGCCCTCTGGGGTATCGTAATTGGTCGGACCCCTGTTCTTGTTATTGCCTAGATTTCTTATTGAGCCTGCCTTTTTATTGATCAGCATTACCTCATATTGCTATATTAGCCTTACTTATGATCTTTATCAGTTATTAGTTTATATTATGCCCTGCATGATTGATCCTTAGCTTGCTTCCAGATATTATGATTTTATTCCTGAACATTTGCCATGCTTGATTGGTCATTAGTTAGCTTGCACACCTTTACTTGATAATCAGTATATCCTGATCCATGTTATAGTGATTGTTTAGTTATATCTTGCATATGTTGAGATTCAGTTGGCTTTCTGCCATTGCATTCCTGTTGGGATTTTCCCGGCTTGTTGCCGATTACCATGAGTCGAGATTTGTTGGCTTTCTGCTATTGCATCCCTGTTGGGATTTCCCGGCTTGTTGCCGATTATCCGGTCGGTGGACCGTGAGCTTGAGCATTAGCATTTTGATCTCCATAGAGCCAGCTGTTCTTTCACGTACACTAGCGGAATTGCTACCCGCAGTGGTGTACTTTACCGGTAAAGTGGTCTAGAGGAAGGGCCCGTGAGCCCGTTGGGGTTATGACAGTAGATTGGTGTACAGGTGGAATTTTCCCTGAGGTCTGGTTGACCAATATGGTGGCTTCGATTGGGTATTTGGTCGTTCTACCTTTGATGCATTGATTGCCTGTTTAGCATGCTTAATCATTATACTCTTATGATTGCTCAGTTTCTTGATTCAACATCTATATCAGCATGCTCTTATTATGATAGTTCAGTACCCTTTTATGCTCAGCACTGTATTCATGATTATTCAGTTATCAGCTTATTATACCTGCCTTACCTACAGATCTCTTACTATCCGCTAGTTATTGTATTCCAGTAGGTACGATCTGCTATTTCTCGGCTCGTCATGCCCACTGGGATACACTGTCGATGTATCTGTAATACCTCGATCTTCCCGCTTTCCTTTTTGGTTCTAATTTATTTATTTCAGTTGTTAGGGGGTCGAAATTTTGAGAATTTCTGGGCTGATCGTTGGGGTCTGCAGGTATTTTTAGGTGCTAGAGCTCGCAAAAACGGTGAACGGTGGCGCGATCGTATTTGAATTCCGACTCCGGAATCTCCCAGAAAAGATTTTTGAAGTTCTCTATCAGCTTGGGCGCATTGGAATCCGCGCTGGCAATCGGCACGCTTTTCGAGGTAATCGGGACCCCTCGTTCAAATTTGAATGGCTAAGGGTTTAGCTGGTTAGTTAATTTTGTGATCTAGTTTTTTTGGCCTTTTACTTCCGATCGGGGTGCGTACGGGGAAAAGCCTAATCCACCTTTTCCCTCTTTTCAAGAAAGCGGCGTAGAGAACCCGAGACGGGGAGAGGGAAGGAGAAGTTGCTTCCTTTCTGCGGGTTCGATCGAGCGAGGAGCGGGCGATCATCCTTCTTCCTCCTTCTCCAGCGAAACTGTCACGCCCCGAGTCCGCCAATTTGTACGGTTCGGGCACGCCAACAGACCCGCCAATCGAGTAAGACCTGTTTCTACCCGAAAGGAACGGTAACATCCATAATAACACAACCAGTGTATGCGGAAGCTGTATATCAGAGCACTAAAAATCACTATAAATTTAAAACTTTCATTCAATAACGAATAGCTAATGCGGAAATGAAAGCATACAGGAGTGAACCATAAATTAAACTTACTACACTTTACATTTCTGAACTTGCAAATAAAATTATTACATTTCCTTTACATAAATTCCTCACTATACAAGGTTCACTCAAGAAATACATAAATGGGATACCTCTGCTAGACCCTCTAGGTCACCATGCTGCTGGGCCCTTGCCCCTGTCGTATGCCTCGCTGTCTGCATCTGATCCGTCTCGACCGCTGCATCCATTCCCGAACCTGTGGGGGGAGTCACCCAAGGGGTGTGAGAACTTCATCTGAGTTCCCAGTGGGTTCAACCACCGAGAAAAAGTGTCCTACACCACTTGGTCCAATGGAAGCAATAATAATAGTGCTAGGAAACTAAATCTTCAATATCAAAATGCAGCTATGCAATATAACATATCACTACACTATCTGTGTATAACCATCTACCCAGCACTACTCTGTCTAGCCACACTAGGCTGCTAAGCACCAACTCGGCCACTATGCCGCTGAATACAGGGTCCAACTAACACGGCCACCTTGGCCACTCTATTTTTCTTTATTCTTTAGATTCTGGTGCTTTAGTTCAAGTTAACCCTCGGAAATTCTTATCCAACGGGCCCGAGCCCGGTAGTCTTGCTACCATAAGATAAGATTTCTAAGGTTGCCGATAACACCCGCAAGTGTTACCCCGCCCAACGGGGAACTTGTCATACGGGTCACTGCCCGGGAGAGGGACACTGCCCATGGCTCCGACAAGATCTACGTTTCACCCCCGAAGGTACGCCCATTTTATCTTTTTATATTTTCTTTCTTTTCTTTCTACTTTAGTTCTTAGCCTCTTTGCCTTTGAACACTTGCTTTCCTTTCTTATTCATGCTTATAGCTCCATTTTTGCCACTGGCAAATCACTTTCTCTTTTCTTTGAGCATTTAGCTCCTTGCTTTCACTTTTAGCCATTCGAAAGTACCTCGTCCGACGGGTCACTGCCCAGGGAGTCCTGCTCCACTTGACGAGTCTCAAATTCGAAGGCGCCAATTACATTTTCTTTATGCTTTTAGCCACTTTTAGCTTGCTTTTAATCTTTGCCTTTTAGCAACAATTTTTTTCCTCTTATCCTAGGTCTTGCCATAAGGATAACTAGAGAGTCTCCTGGACTCTTAAACATTTCTCTTTTATTTCTTTAACTCAAATTGAAGTTAAAGTTATTATCCATTTGCCCAGACACCCTATGACCTTCTAGGGTTATATTTGATCAACTCTTTAAACTGGGGATCTCATCCCACATTTCTGATTCCTCACTGAATCCTAGAGTTAACTAAACTCTGTTTTCCTGCTTCACCATTAACTTAGAGTTACACTGACTCTAATTCCATGTTCCACTGTTATCTTAGAATTACATTGACTCTACTTTTCTGTTTTCCCTTTCATATCTCCACACTTGATCCACCTTTTCCATCCTCCTGATTCCTTACTGAATCCTAGAGTCAACTTGACTCTATTTCCTGTCTGTGAGTTTAAACTCTTCTAGCTCAACTTAGGTTCCCTTTACCTAAGTCCCATGTCATATTTGTCCTAGAGTTCCATGACTCTATGCTGACCTCTAGTTCACCTTAGGTTTCCTTACCTAAGTTCCATGTCATACTCATCCTAGAGTTCCTTGACTCTATGTTGAACACTAGTTCTCCTTAGGTTCTCTTTACCTAAGTTCCATGTCATATACACCCTAGAGTTTTCTGACTCTATGTTGATCACTCTATCCAGTGTCCTTAGGTTATCACCTAAGACCATGCCACTCATCCTTCCTAGGATAACTCCTAAGTTGATGTCACTCGTCAAACCCCTAAACTAGGTTTTCTCCTAGTCTTACTACCAACAAGTTCTGTTCCCTTATATCACATGATTCCTAGGGTTGTACCCTAACATGATCACAGTCATCAAGTAATTACTCATTTCTACGCATGCAATTATTTTCATATCCATCATAAAAATAATATTTATCCTCTAAGTCCTTTTTGCACATGAAAATGAATTATCTCCTTTTGGCAACCGACAGTTGCATTTATCATCTGTGTCCATCTACACATACAAATTTATCCCCTATTGTGGATAAATCATAAATATCACTTTTCCTCTAAATTTCTCTACACATGCACATATATCATCTGTTATTGGCAACCAACAATTGCTCTTTTCATCTGTGTTCCTCTAAATATGCAATCTTATTCATAATTACCTAACGCCTCTAACAGGCTACTATCATGCTTCGAATCGAAAAGCAAAGGAGCAAGGGGAGAGGTCACCCAATTTCGGCAGAATTCCCTTCCTTGTAGTGTACCCAATTGCTTGTAGACACTTGCAATTGGTCTCCGCGCGATTCCACTTGTCTCCTCAAGCTTGCACGTAAAACGATGCACTTCTCTCGAGTCTGCACGCAAAACGGTGCACGTCCACCAAACCTGCACGCAAAACGATGCACATCACTAAAAACCCGTAGGCAAAACGGTGCGCGTCATTTTAGTCTGCACGCAAAACGGTGCGCGTTAAATAAACCGGCACGCAAAACGGTGCACGTACCTCAAATCTGCACGCAAAATGGTGCACGCCTCACTGTCGGGTTGCACGCAAAACGGTGCACATTTTTCTTGTCCTGCACGCAAATCGATGCAAAATATTAGACTTTGCACGTAAAACGGTGCGCGATAACACACGTTGCACGCGAAACGGAGCACATACCTCGGTTTGGCACGCAAAACGGTGCACTTTTTTTTTCAACGTTGCACGCAAAACGGTGCACGTTTTCCGAGTTTGCGTCCAAAATTGCGCATATTTTTTGAATCCGCACACAAAACGATGCATTTCTTCCACAACTGGCACGCAAAACGAGGCGCACCAAAACTGCCCCCGGCAGTCCGCGCAGCAAAACGGCGCAGTATAACTTGGTTTCTAACACGCAATACGGTAATGGGGTCAAATCTAAACCCAAAGAAGGCATAAAAATTATGCCAAAAATATCGTGAAAATAACGTTACCTCGTACAGTCGCGCTGTCCATCGGCTTTTTGGAACGCCTCGCGCGCTCCACGAGGTTCACGGCGCGCTCGCTTGCCCCACAAAATTCCCTCATTTTTTTTTTCTTTTCTTCTCTCTCTATCTCTCTCTCTCTCTCTCACTCGAAGCTCGGCTGGACAAAAATGGAAGGAGAAGAGGAAGGGTCTGCGGGGAGGAAGAAGAAGAAGAAGAAAAGAAAAAGAAAAAAGAGAAGAGAAGGGAGAGTGGGGGGGGGGGGTGGCCCGTGGACCGGGTCCACGGGTCCCCCCAATGGGAACCCGCCAAATGGCGGTTCACTACGAAGGGGGGCGCGCACCGGGTCCAAGCGGCGCCCCCGCGCCACGTGGCGCGCGTCCTGCGCGCCACGTGGGCGCGCACTAGCGCCAGGCGCGCCTTGCGCAGCACGCCTTCCTCGCCTCGATCCGCGCGTCGCCATCGCCTCGAGATCCGTTTTTGTTTCGTTTTCTGTCCATTTTTCGTCCGTTTCCGTCCAAATTTGACAGGCGGCTTCGTTTCAGCTTAATTTACCACAGAAAAATTTAAATTTTCACTTTTGGCCATTTCTGGGCCACCAAAAGCCCCGCTGTATCCAGAATCGCTGGCGGACCCCGTTCTCGCAATCCGGATATCCTATCAACCCGAAATTTTTACTGTGGCCTTAAAACATAATTACGAAGCTCCCCAAATTTTCTCAGAATTTTCCGACACTGTTGGCGGAGCCCGTTCTCACTATCAGGCATCCGATCAACGCGAAACTTTTTCTGTGGTCTTAAAACATATTTACGGGGCTCCCGTAATTTTCTCGGAATTTTCCGACACTGTGAATTTTCCACTAAAAATCTGGGCCCCCTTTATCCAATAAATTTTTAGATCTCTCCATTTTAACCCGAATTGGGCCCAACTCGCGTCCAAATGTTCCTTACTTCCCCAACTTTCATAACACTAGTATTTCATACCACCTTTATTTACATTTATTTATGTGCCGAAAATTCGGTACATTACAGAAACCAAGGTGAGCGGTTCGAGTTTTTCCGTTTGTTTTCGTTGTTGGATTTTCTTGCCGTTGTCGCGTCGGGATCGGGGGGCGAGTTCCCTTGCGTGTGCCGCCGTCCTCACCGCCGCCACCGCGACGTACCGGCCGCGAAGGGGCACTCGCGTGGGCTGGTGCCGCGCTGGGCCGCCGCAGGCGGGGCGCCCGTGTCACGCCCCGGGGTGGAAACTGCCACCCGGGCTCGCCAACAGATCCGCCATCTGTACGGAAACTGCCGTACAGACGAAGCGTCTAACCTGCAGAAAGAATCAACTACAGTAAACAGATATCAGAGAGCTGAAAGTAGACTACTAAAACTGAAGTCCAAACACTGTACAACTGAAAAAAATACAATATCCATCTCCCCGAATACTATCATATACAAAATCCTCTAATACAGAACTCAAAAGGGAGATATCTCCAAAAAGTACATCAGTGTACAAGCCCTCGATACAAGAAAATATCCTCACAACATCAGTCTCTCAAACTGAAAAATAAAGTACAACTCTATACCTCTCTACAAAGGTCTCTCAACAGAGGAAGAAGAAGTAAACTATCAACCGAAGCTCTCCTCTGAAGGGGGGTACCGCTACACTCCAACGACGGGTAGGGAACAAGCTCGCGACTCCCTCGCCTCGGTCCGAAGGATCAGCAACAGGAGCACAGGAACAGAAGAAGAAGTCCCTGGGGAAAAGACACCACGACGGGTGTGAGAACTACTTCCCACAGTAGTTCTCAGTGGGTACCGTCAACAAGCCCAACGGTCTGCCCACTAAGTCTACTAGAGGCGAAAGATAACAGGCAAAGAAATCTGAAAGAAAAGCTGGAAACTACTCTACCACTACCATGCCTCTAACCAGACACTCAAAAGTGGAACAGATGAAAGTAAAAGAGACCACTCGCACCCAAGGTGCTCAAACGACCCAAACGAACTGACTACCTCAAAGGTCCAGTCAAGCCTGCGCCCGACGACTAGGAACGCTCCTGCCCACTACCACACATCCACATGAGGACGGGATTTACGTGGGGTGTCCTGTCCTACTAACTCATCCCTCGCGCAAAACTGCCTCAACAGGCCCATCGCTGCCTCAACTGCGGAAGACTGCCTCAACAGGCCAACCATCGTATCCACAGCGGCATCTCAGGACGCGACTCCAACTGAGTAGAACGGCGCGGCATAGAGTATCAAACATAGGCATATGCAGGCTAGTCAAAATCCACGCTCACTCTCAGAACGGTAGGGCTCAAAATCCCCAAATACCTCGCACAACAGTCGGAGCACTCTCGACGACTCAGCTGCTCGGCTAACTCGAAACACGAGACGCTAGCCTCACCAACGGCTCGCAGCACAAGGCTCACTGGCTGGAGATACTCCACAGCCAGGAACGACCCACAACTCAGGGTAACAAAACAGGTCGGACAACACTCAGCGACCTGGGACCACCGTCAACCCCAACGGTTCCCAACAAGACGGACCGGAAGATACTCGACGGCCCGGGACTACCGTCTACTCAACGGCTCTCTCCCACGACTGTGCAACAGGGAAACAAGACCTCTCGGGACTACCGTATACCCAAACGGCTCCCGGCACAGATAAGCAACCCGCTACAACTACCAGACTCCACTCTGCTCCCAAGCACGAGTGCAAACGCATCCCACACTAAAAGAAAATCCCGACCTCTCGGCCCACTACCCGGGCGAGGATAACACTATGTCCAGGGATAGCAAAACAGTGTGGGTGTCTAAACATAATTAACCCTAGCCCAAGTGAGGGTTTTCTACTGGTCTGGTTACACATGCAACATATGACGGGGGTGCTAGGTCAAGTTCCAAGATAGCTGTATCAACAGATAATAAAAGGAATAACAATTCCTACAATCTAGCATACTACACAATGAAATAAACTATCATGCATAGTCCTACATCAGTAGAAATACTGTACAGTCCATAAAACTTGGAGATAAGGCCACCCACCTCGATTTGCCACCAATTGCTCGTAGACACTTGCAATTGGCCTCCACGCGATCCGCACGCAAAACGGGACACGCCGTCGGAGTCCGACGCAAAACGGAGCACGCCGCCGGAGTCCGCACGCAAAGCGGAGCACGCTGCCGGAGTCCGCACCAAAAACGGAGTCTGCACGCGAAACGGTGCACGGCGCCGGAATCCGCACGCAAAACGGTGCACGGTGCCGGAAACCGCACGCAAAAACGGAGTCCGCACGCAAAACGGTGCACGGTGCCGGAGTCCGCACGCAAAACGGAGTCCGCACGCAAAACGGTGCACGGTGCCGGAGTCCGCACGCAAAACGGTGCACGGTGCCGGAGTCCGCACGCAAAACGGTGCACGGTGCCGGAGTCCGCACGCAAAACGGAGTCCGCACGCAAAACGGTGCACGGTGCCGGAGTCCGCACGCAAAACGGAATCCGCACGCAAAACGGTGCACGGTGCCGGAGTCCGCACGCAAAACGGTGCACGGTGCCCAACACAGAAAAGAGCAAGAGGGTTAATTACAGTCCAAAAGGTTGCCCCGAAAACTGTACAAAAATACAGTAAAACCAAAACACGGGACCTACCCGACTGCGCCGCCGTCGCCGAAACGCTCCCCACGAAAAAACTCGCGCGCTCCACGAAGCCCACGACGCCACGCCGCACCTCCCACCATCTCCCTCACTCTCCCTCTCGCTCGGGTGGAGAAGAAAGAAAGAAAAGAGAAGAAAGAAGGCGCGGGGGAGAAAGAAGAAGAAGAAGAAAAAGGGGAGAAAGAGGGTGGTCCACGGTCCCGGTCCACAATGCTGGTTCACGGCGCCAACCAATAGGAAGCCCCCCAGCCCCGGTCCACGGCGCATGGGCGCGCGCGCCCGGTCCACGCGCGCGCCCACGCGCCACGTGGCGCACGGCAACGCGCCCGCCACACGGGCGCGTTGCACCGTGCCACCCCAGGCGCGGGACACGCGCCCGTTACACGGGCGCGCGTGCCCCCGCGCCCGCGCGGGCGCCAACGGGGGCCCGCCACGTGGCGGCCCCCGCGCGCTCCGCGCTGAGGGCGCGTCTGCTCCCCCCTGCCGCTCCCGTACACCTGCCGCGCCCTCGGGATCCGTGCCGCCAAGCTGCCACGGGATCCGCGCCGAACCTCGATAAACGTGCCGCGATGCCTCGAAAAATGCGCAATTCAACCGGGCTCCAAATCAAACAAATAAATAGTCCATTCTTAGCAATTTCGCGCGCTGAATCCAAAAACGATGTCCATTTCTCCAAATTCTCACCCGAAAATTTACCGAATGCCCACTCGATCCGATTTTCGCGCCGGGTCCATTTTTAAAGTCCGATTAGCCAAATTCCAACTCTAAAAATTCCTGAAGGCGACCGGAGAGGTAAACTTTTATCCGGACTTCACCCGGAGTCCAATTTTGACATCTGAATCGCGCGAAATCACTTCAAAGCACCCGACGGGTCTTCCAATTTCCCACGGGGTCTCAATTTAAGCCCGAAGTCCACCAGATGTGTCCAAATTGCGCGCAAACATCACCGACACACCACGCAGGCCTCCAGTGATGCAACACAAATCCCAAAATGCACCACGAATCCATTTCTGGACCCCAACGCGCGCACCAACACCCCCAACGGCGACCTAACGCTGCCCAACAACCAGCAACCCTACGCGGGGGATTTCGGGACCTCACATCCTCCCCCACTAAAAGGAAGTTTCGTCCTCGAAACTAGATCAAGCCCATCAGGAGTCAAGAATACCACGGCTCGGTATCTAACAATACGTCTCCAGCTCCCTAGACCCCACTCGCTCCTCGTGATTACTCCGCAACAACAACAAGTACGGTATGACCCGATGTGCAATCCTCTCATCTCTCGAGCCAGAAATTGCAACGGGCGTCCCTCGTACTCCATAATCACGGATCTCAAAGGGGCAAGTAAATCACGGGCGGGGAAAAACACATCACTACTGAGCTGAGATGTGAAATACCAAAGGGCTCCAAGAAAAGGCTGGGGGAAACTGAAATAACCACTAGCGCAACACGCACCAAACCACGTCATGGTGCCCACCTCAACAAGGCGACCCGAAGCAAACCGGCACACTCATCCAATAAGGAAGGGAATCCAATAAGTTGGGGTATTCACTCGGTTACCTCCCGATCCAAAATCACCCGAGTGGACTACTCAACTGCAGGCTAACCTCAAAGGGATCCTCAAGAGACACAATCCCATGCCACAGTTGGTCACTCAACATGCTATCATAACCCCAACGGACCCACGGGTCGAAGTCGATCCCTCAACTAAAAGAGAACACCCTGACGGGCACCAAACCGTCAGTGAATGGGACTGAAAACTGGCTCGCAAGGCGATCATAAAGCTGATGCCCAAACTCGCGATCAAAAGTCCGAAACATCCCCAAAAACTCTCACCGTTGTGTACCTACAACGTGGCATCACTGCCGTGCACCATCGGCGTGGCATCACTGCCGTGCACCAACAGCGTGGCATCACCGCCGTGCACCAACGGCGTGGTATCACCACCGTGTATCAACGGTGTGGCATCACCACCGTGTATCAACGGCGTGGCATCACCACCGTGTATCAACGGCGTGGCATCACCACCGTGTATCAACGGCGTGGCATCACCACCGTGTATCAACGGCGTGGCATCACCACCGTGTATCAACGGCGTGGCATCACCACCGTGTATCAACGGCGTGGCATCACCACCGTGTATCAACGGCGTGGCATCACCACCGTGTATCAACGGCGTGGCATCACCACCGTGTATCAACGGCGTGGCATCACTGCCGTGCACCAACGGCGTGGCATCACCACCGTGTATCAACGGCGTGGCATCACTGCCGTGCACCAACGGCGTGGCATCACCACCGTGTATCAACGGTGTGGTATACTCAAGCATCAAGGGCTCAGATCTTCTCAGTCCTATGCCCAACACTACCTCGAAATCCCGGAGCTGAGGAAGGGCCAAAATATCAACAGGCAAAAACCAGGGCCCCAACTGCGCTGGGCAGGACCAATAACACCCATCTATGTGCAACACGTGATCAGGTATCTGAACTTCACGAGCACAAGCTAAGGGTCCTATCTCTAGCCCATCCAACAAAGCAAATGCCCTACAGAAGAAATGAATGTGATGCTCCAGTAACAAATAACGCTAAAGTGCGTGAAGGGGAGATAAGATTAGTATCTGCCACCACGTGGCTAGCTGCCCCCGAATCCTCATCCTGTGCGACATAGACGCTCTCGCTTGGGGTGGTCGTCCGTCGGACTGCCGCGAAGAAGTGGCCTTAACTATCTGGCCAACCAGTCGAAACTCCGCCTGTCTGGAAGAGCGGAGGAGGAGGAGCCGAAGCTGCCAATGTGACTGATGACCCCGCTTTAGGACAAGACCATGATCTGTGCCCTGCCTGTGGTCACACTACGGCGCAGAATGCAGCCCACCGCCAAGGACACAGTCATCCCGCTGCTGCTGCTGATACATCGGCCGCGGAAAACCTCCTGGTCTCTGTCTCCTCTGAGACTCACGACCCTCAGACTGGGATCGTGGCGGCCCCGGGGTCTCGATCTTCTCGACTGTCCAAACTCAGGCGGCACTGGATGCCTCTCCCCGGAGCTGGTCCCTGGCGCTCCGTCTATCTCTGACATGATCACTGATCCTCGGTCATGTTACGGAATTTGAGTTGGCGTAGTTTCGTGAAAGTCTCAAGTCTTGAAGATTGAAGGTGAAGAAAGTTGGATCATTTAACTCAATCTCAAGAAAGAAGAATTTAAAAGGATCAGGTATGTTTAACTAAAGAATTTGTGTGATCCGAATACTTCTTGTAGTGTAGAAACACTTGGAAGAATCTTTCATTGCATAAAAATCAAAAACTGGACTTGGGACTTGTTCAGGATCCGGATCAGGTTGTTCGATCCGGATCCCGAAGGTGGTTCGTTCATACATCGACGCAATCCGGATCGTAGTCTCTTGATCCGGATCCCGAACGTTGATGTTTGGTGAACTGTATGAACGATCCGGATCGTAGTCACATGATCCGGATCCCGAACCTTCGTTTTTCTGGAATTGGCTGTTTTTGTCACGCCCCGGAACCCGGGCTCGCCAACAGATCCGCCGTGCACATGGGATTTCCCGAGTACACGAAGCGCTGGTAACCTGCTCCGATATAATATAAACAATAAAAGAGCATAATACAGAGCTGAAGTGGAAGAACCACATAGTATCTCAGACTGGAACTACTAATGAAGCTGTAATATGTACAATAATCTCCCAGCTCACCAAAATAGTACATCCAGCTGGCGAAAGCCAGACCTAGAATAAAAGAAGAATACCACAGTCTGAGTAAAGGGTGCAGCATCTATCTAACAGCTCTCAGTCTCCCAGGAGATCTATCTATTCAGCGATCCCCTTACCTCGATCAGCTGCCGATGGCCTAGCAGCTCCCGCAGACGACTCTGCAAAAATAAAGGAGAAGAAAGAAACAGAAAAGAACAATGGGGGTGAGAACTACCAGATAAACTAGTAGCCTCCCCTAGTGGGCAAAACCTCAACTCTGACGCACCCACTAGGACTACTAGAGGCCAGAAAGGAATAAGTGGTAAAGCTGTAAACAGAACTGCTGAATAAAGGGAAACCACCACTAGTATGCCTCTAAATGTCATGTAGCATGAAATGACTGTATGCAACAATACCAAACATGCCTGCCTGAAATAACTCAGTCTTGTGTCACTGGTACTGCCTGCTGTGCCTTGCCAAATCGGGTATGCTGGCCAATGCATAACACCGATAGGGGATAGTGTTTGCCAAATCGGGTATGCTGGCCAACGCATGACACCGATAGGGAATAGTGTTTGCCAAATTGGGTATGCTGGTCAACGCATAACACCGATAGGGGATAGGAGTCTCAAGGACTCAAAGTCTGTCTGTAACACACTCCGGAGTGGCACTCGAGGGGAGCGACCCACACGAGTAAAAGTACCTCAGTAATAAGTATCATAAGTGTCGTAAACAGCAGGACTGGATCATGACTATGATCAAAGTGGGAAAAGCCATCCACTAAGAAACTCTGATATGATGCCATAGTACTCAATAAGTAGGAAAAACCATCCACTAAAGAAAAGCCCGATCCCCTGCTGATGCCAAAAATAGACCAGACTCAACCCCATTCTGATGCAAGGATAAACATCCGGCCGACCGCCTACAGTCCGCGGTCACCGCAACACCCCACAAGTTTATAATCTAACATAACCTTGGCTATACTATTCCAAACCCCTGCTCATACTCGAGCGACAAGCAACTGAAAGCAAAAGAGAGCAATAAAACATGTCAAGCCTTAATATGATAGTGTAGCAATAAATAGTGGCCCTACCTGATGTCCGGGCATGTATGCAACTGTCTTTATTTTAAAAGTTGTAAAATAGTGTCAAAGATTTAAAAAGATTGATTTACTGAATAAAAGTCATTTGCATGCGAGATTATAGCCTTTGTCTTAAACACAGTGTCCCAATATAAGTCATCATATCATCTGTGGGGTTATATTAAATTTTAGGAGAGTTCGTCCCAGCGGTTCTCATCAATTGTCCTGTTAGTAGTCCTGTTAGTAGTCCTGTTAGTAGTCCTGTTAGTAGTCCCAATAGTTCTCATCAATTTAATTTTAAGGGAGTTCCAGTAATCCCAGTGAGCTTGTCAAAAATGAGGTAAGCAACAACCGCCCACCTCGAACAGCTCAAATCACACCCAGAAAGTCTCCTGGCTGTCCACAGTCCCCTAGAACTGCTGTCTGCCGAAAATGGTGCCCTCTGTATAGTGCTCAGAAAAATCCAGAAAAATTACGGTTGCGTTCCTCGCGAAGAGTAGATCAAAATCGACTCTTTAAACGCCTCGATCTGATGCTCCTACGCCAAGATAAAAATCGGAGAAGTTGACACTCCTAGGAACGCGCTGTCGCGAAAATCGTCCAAAAATTCCTCCTGGTTAGCCCACAGGGAATTTTCGACGGAACTGCGACGGGAAATGGGCCGAAAAAGAAAACCGTCGCAGTGCGCCGCGTCGCAGATAACTCACTATCGGTACCTTCAAAAATTCTGAAATTCTGAGGAGAGAGAGAGGAGAGAGAGAGGAAGAATTTTTGTATAGGGCACTTTCTCTGGTTCTCTCTCTACAGCACGGAGCCCGAGGTGAAAGATGGTGGGGGTGGGAGGCTCTATTTATAATGGGCCAAGGTCCCTCACCAGATCCCGGGCAGAACAGCAAACACCGGAATGGACCATCCAGGACGCGCCATGTGTTGACAAAACAGGAAACAGCCTTGTGCAATGCCACTCAGAAGACGCCACGTGTCCACGTGGAGCACGGGCCCGGTCCCCGCGCCGGGTCTTCCGGAAAATGTTGGCCAATCGGAGCGCCGCCACATGCACCTTCTAGAAGCCGGCCGGCCAATGGGAAAACGCCACGTGTCAAGGTAAGGCTTCGGTGCACCCGGTGCACGGCAAGCCCATGGACCCTGCACCAGCGCCCCCCGCCCGCGCCGCGCGCCGCTGCGCTCTGCCGCGCTCCGCCGCTGCGCCGCCGCTGTGCCGCCGCTGTGCCGCCGCCTGCCGTCGCCCGCCGGTAGCCGCCGGCGGCCGGAACAGTAATTCCGGTCGCCGGAGTTACTGTTCCGGTGAACAGTGTTTTGGCGCCGAAAAATAAAGTGAATATACCGTTTTGATCGTTTTCGCGCGCTGAGTCCAAATCCGCTGTCCATTTCGCCAAATTCTCATCCGAAATTTTGCCGAAAGCTCCCGGAAAATTCCATTTGCTCCGATTTTCGCACTGAGTCTATATTAAATGTCCAATTTCGATTCTACAAGCTCTGCTTCACCGAATAAGCTCCCTACAGTCACTGTTTAATGTTGTACAGTTCCTGCGGGAGTCCGGATCATCACAGTTTTGTTATGACGATCCGGATCCTAGTTATCACGATCCGGATCGCCGTCCGTAAAAATCCAGAAATGACAGGTTTTTGATTCTTATCTCCTTCCTAGGGTTTCTAACCTATAAATACACCCTATGACTCCTTTTCTAGGGTGAATCCACATAGCCGTCATTTTCATATATCATCTTATACGGCTATAGATCCACATATAGAGAAGAAAGGAAATCATTAGAGAATACTCTATGTTTCTTCATCTATATTGATTAGTTTGATTCTAGGTTTTCATACTCACATCTTGAGTTGAATCAAACTAATGAATACTTAGATGGTATTTCCGATCTATCTTTGATCTAAGTATTCGGCGGATCATCACCACCCAAAAACAACGATTTACCCCAAAAATCGGCGCGTGGATTCGCGTGTCCTTGTGGATTCAAGGTTCAATCGCTCTCGTGGATTCGGAGCGAGGCACGTTCGTGGATTCGAACGGTGCTATTGGGTGAAGACCGTGGATTCGGTCGGACGTCGTGGATTCGACGTTGGACGCCGTGGATTCGGCGTTGGGCGCAGATCGTGGATTCGAGAAGCGTCGGAGCGAGCGGAGAAGATCCTCTAGGAGCGTATGGAAAAGGTTGAGTCGTAAGTGTGTACGGTAAATCACCTTGTACGTGTTTCAATTCTAGTGGATTTCTGCCGTGTTATCGGTCCCGTGGTTTTTTACTCCGGTGATGGAGTTTTCCACGTAAAAATCTTGCGTGTTATTTTATTTTCCGCATTGGGTTTTATCGCAACGATTTTTGGAGTGTTTATACGTTTACACCTATTCACCCCCCTCTAGGTGTTTCTTCCCCTATTTAGATCCGTATTATATACGACCCAACAAGTGGTATCAGAGAGGGAATAGGGTTGTGAACAATGGTTGAAGGTGGAAACATCAATCGACCCCCTTTCTTTGATGGAACAAATTATGCGTACTGGAAAGTACGGATGAAAGCCTTTTTATCTTCCATCGACGAAAGGGTGTGGCATTCAATTGAATCAGGATGGACTAATCCAACTGAACTTATCTCTGATGTTCACACCTTAAAACCTAGGTCGAAATGGACCAAGGAAGAGTTTGAGTTATCTTCTTACAATGGCAAGGGAATTAATGCTATTTTTAATGCCTTATCTCAAACTGAATTCTCTCGCGTCTCGGCATGTGAGACTGCGAAAGAAATCTGGGATGTTCTCCAGGTTACACATGAGGGAACTAACCTCGTGAAGATTCAGAAACTGCAGATGCTTACGAGCAAGTTTGACTCTATTTTGATGGCAGAAAATGAATCTTTCACGGACTACTATACACGATTGCAAGACATCGTAAACTCATGTGCTAATCTGGGAGAGAAGATTCCAGAATTTAAGATTGTAAGAAAAATCTTAAGAACTCTTCCTGAACGATTTCGCCCAAGGTTACTGCCATTGAAACTATTAAACACCCGGACGAAATACGTGTAGAAGAATTAGTTGGTTCATTACAAACGTATGAAATGACTTTAATACTAACAATTCTTCTGGAAAAGCATCCACTTCTAAGTCTTCAGGTTATGCGTTGAAAACAACTAAGGAAGAAGACGCGGATACATCCTCCTCGGACGATGACGAGAACCTTTCTATGGAGGAATTTGAGAAGCAGCTCGCTCTCTTGACAAGGAATTTTCGCCGCAACTTTCGAAGGGGTAATTCAAGCAAATCTCCATCCTTCAGAAAGTGGAACAAAGGCAAGGGTACTCCAAGTCACAAGTCAAGAAAGCAGGAGAACTTCTCAAAGGATAAGAAAAGTTCAGAAGGACAACTGCAATGCTTCAAATGTCGAGGCTACGGCCACATTGCAACGGAGTGTCCTAACAAGTATCCGGCAAAGAAGAAGGCGATGCAAGTCGTCACTTGGGATGACAACTCAACGTCAAATGAGTCGTCTTCAAGTGATGAAGAAAAGAGCTCCACCGCATTCCACGCGTCCGTATCTTCACCCTTCATGTGCTTTATGGCAAATACATCTGAGTCGTTGTCCAACTCCACTGTTGAAAAGAACGCAACGGACAACGAATCGGATGATTCGGAAGGTGAAGATTTTGCTCTAGCCTACCACAGACTTTTGAGGGACTCAAAGAAAGTGGCTAAGCAAAACAAGAGTTTGAGAGGGAGATTGCATGATCTCGAAGAAGAAGCAAAAAGAGCGACTTCTCTCTCAAACGCTCTTGAAGTGGAAAGGGAAAACCTGATAAAAGAAAATGCTTCCCTTCAAGAGTCCAATGAGCAACTTGAAAAGGAACATACAAATCTGGTGGATAACGCGAATCACTTTTCAAAGCTCTACAACGAGGCTCGACAGGATAACCTGGAAATGACAAAGACCATTTTCCAACTCAAGAATGACTTACAGCGATTCTCTTCAGGAAGGAGTAAGTTGGATAGACTTCTTGGTCTTGGTCAATCAAATAGGTTCGGCCTCGGATACACTCAAACTGGAAACAGTCCAAGTTTGAGTGGGACAGTTTTTGTGCCTCAGTCGGTATCTCCTCCTCCGACACCGGAATTCAAGACAAACAACGACAACAACACCTACTTCATCCTCTTTGGGATCGTCAAGATCTAAGGTATGTTTTCGTTGTGGTGTTTCAGGGCACATAAGAAGATTTTGCAAGACGGGAGTCGAACGCTCATCTCAAGCACCTCTTGCATCAACTACCAAAAAGGCTCCTTTCCGGAAATCAAAGCAAAACTTTTCAAATGAAAAGAGACTTGGTAGTTCACCGAGCAAGACGACTTCATCAAGGAGCAACAATCGTTTTAACAAGACGCTTTCACCTAGGCACAAAACTTCACGACCATTACAGACGCATTCCAAAAAGGTTTGGGTGCGCAAAGGTGAAATTTTCCCTTGTCTTGTTTCCAATATCTCCTTGCATGCATATGATAGCTCGTCTTGGTATCTGGATAGCGGGTGTTCCCGTCACATGACCGGTGACAAAAATAGTTTTCAAAATCTTGAGAAAATCTCCGGAGGACACGTTGTTTTCGGAGACGGTCGATCTTCCAAAATTGTTGGAAAAGGGACGGTAGCTATTCCAGATGGCCCGATTTTGAAAAAAACGTCTTATTTGTTGATGGCCTTAAGACTAACCTCATAAGCATAAGTCAACTTTGCGACAATGGTTTTTCAGTTAACTTTTCATCGGTTGAATGCGTTGTAACTGATAAGGACCATGCTTTCTTTCTAAAAGGGGTTAGATCTGAAAATAATTGTTATGTTGTTCCTAATAAATTTTCTGAAAATTGTAACTTAGCCGCTTTGAATAATGAAACTCTTTGGCATGAAAGGCTAGGTCACTTAAATTTTAAGGAACTTACTAGAATTTCAAACAAGGACGTGGTCAAGGGGATTCCAAAGCTTTTATTTAAACAAAACGTTGTGTGTGGTGGTTGCCAAAAGGGAAAACAGTCTAGGACTGCACACAAGAACTTGAACCACGTTGGTACAAAACGGCCCTTGGAACTTTTGCACATGGACTTAATGGGGCCGACCCGTCAACCATCTTTGGGAGGTAAATGGTACATCTTTTTATTGGTTGATGATTTCTCTCGGTTTTCATGGGTAGCATTTTTAAGAGAGAAAGCTGATACGTTTGACTCTTTTCATGAGATTTGCCATCGTATTATGATTGAAAAGAATGAAAAGATCATTCGTGTTAGAAGTGATAGGGGTGGAGAATTCATAAATTCAAAATTCATTAACTTTTGTACTTCAAATGGCATTAACATGAATTCTCGGCACCCTATACACCTCAGCAGAATGGTGTTGTTGAGCGCAAAAACAGGGTTGTCCAAGAGATGGCGCGTGTGATGCTTCATAGCCGGAAATTACCGCTACATTTTTGGGCTGAAGCTGTGAACACCGCTGTCTATGTCATTAACAGAGTGTATTTGCGCCCAGGAACCTTGAATACACCATATGAGCTGTGGTTTAGTAGAAAACCGGATATCAAGTACTTTCGTATCTTCGGGAGTCGATGTTACATCTTACGTGACCGTGAAAATCTTGGAAAGTTCGACTCTCGAAGTGATGAAGGGATCTTTTTGGGTTATTCTACGAATAGCAGAGCATATCGAGTATTTAACATTGAATCTAAGACGATCGTAGAATCTATAAATGTTAAAGTAGATGAAGCTTCTCATTTTGAATCTGAAAAAATCTACCCTCGATATCTCTCTAGATGATGATTCTCCTGCTAGTGCATCTTCTCATAATAATACTTCCAATATTAATGATGCATCTAATGGTTCTTCTAGTTTATCTGATCTGCAGGAATCATCTCGTGTACCTCCGAGTACTCCGTTTCAACAAACGCTACGAATCTCCAAGGATCATCCGGAATCGAACATCATTGGAGATCCACAAGAAGGAGTTAGAACTCGAAGGCAGTTGGTTTGCGGATTTGCTTGCTACGTATCTTTAATCGAACCAAAAACAATAGATGAAGCTCTTCAGGATGACTACTGGATTAAAGCAATGCAGGAAGAGCTCCATCAATTTGAGCGAAACAAAGTCTGGGAATTAACGAAGCCTCCAAAGCAACCATAATGTGATAGGTACAAATGGATCTTCAAAAACAAGAAAGATGAAGATGGTACTATCATCAGGAACAAGGCACGACTAGTTGCTCAAGGCTACTCTCAAGTAGAAGGTATAGGACTTTGACGAAACTTTCGCCCCTGTAGCTAGACTCGAGTCCATTCGTATATTGTTTGCTATTGCTTGTCAGTTTAAAAATCAAATTATTTCAAATGGACGTCAAGAGCGCATTTCTAAATGGGTTTTTAAATGAGGAAGTTTATGTAGCTCAACCGAAAGGTTTTGTAGATCATAAACAACCTACCATGTTTTTTCGTTTGAAAAAGGCTCTTTACGGTCTGAAACAAGCACCGCGAGCATGGTACGAAAGGTTAACAAAGCACCTTTTGGAGAAGGGCTATACTCGAGGGGGAGCTGACAGGACTCTCTTTGTGAAGCATTATCAAAATAATTTCATTGTAGCACAAATCTATGTCGATGACATTGTATTTGGTGCAACAAAAGATAATGATGCTTCTAAATTCGCGGAGACCATGGAAAGCGGAATTTGAGATGTCCATGATGGGCGGACGTGTCTTATTTTCTTGATTGCAAATTAAACAAAATGATGAAGGTATTCACTTGAGTCAATCCAAGTATGCACTGGAGTTGGTCAAAAAATTTGATCTAGAAAATTGTAAAAGATTTTCCAACTCCAATGGGAACTAGCCACAAGGGACTTGGAAGTGAATCACATAGTGAGAATGTAGACGAGAAACTGTAAGAGTATGATTGGAAGTCTACTTTACCTCACGGCTAGTCGCCCGGATATATCCTTAGTGTTGGGATTTGCGCGAGATATCAATCAGCACCAAAGGAGGTTCACCTGAAAGCGGTGAAACGGATCATCCGGTACATCAAAGGATCAATTAATTTCGGATTTGGTATCCTATGGGAACAAGTCTGGACATTGTTGGATACTCAGATGCCGATTGGGCAGGATCAGTGGATGATCGGAAAAGCACGAGTGGTGCATGCTTCTATCTTGGGCATTGCCTTGTTGCATGCACAGTAAAAAGCAGAATTGCATAGCACTCTCGACTGCCGAAGCGGAATACATTTCAGCTGGAAGTTGCTCAACTCAACTCATTTGGATGAAAAGGCGTATTGAGTTACTTCCGCATTTCAGCATCTTCGGTAACAATTCTTTGTGACAACACAAGTGCAATTAACATTTCTAAAAACCCTGTGTTGCACTCTAGAACAAAACATATTGAACGTAGATATCATTTTCTTAGAGAGCTAGTTGAATCAAATACTCTTCAACTTTCATATAGTTTCAACTGAAGATCAATTAGCTGACTTTTTAACAAAACCTTTGGATCAAAAACGTTTTATTCATTTGCGGAAAAGCAATTGGTATGCTTTCTTTGAAATAACTTTTTTTGAAACCTTTGCTTAAATAGGTTTTTTTGTTTTTTTTTTT
>CM055064.1:27780153-27831428 GCA_029204045.2 Tillandsia leiboldiana
AAGTATTTCAAACATGTTTACTAATCAAAAATTTGAACAACCATGTGGTATAACATGTGGTATGTGCACACAATACTCGGACGACCGAGGTGGTAGCTCTTTCCTCCATGTGGTGGTAGTTTTCACACTCCTCATTGGGATGTAACTCTTTCCACATCTTTTGAGGCAATTTTACTTTTCTATGACTCCCCCTCAAGGGCTATCAATTATTTAAGATATAAAGTATTCAACAAATATTGATCTCGATTTCATACTCGACTAAGCAGTCAAATAAGATAATTACTATAACCAGAGACTATAGAGAGAGAGAAATTGACTTTGATCACTTAGAAGATGATTTAATTAACATAAAGGATCATTGCAACAGTGAAAATTTATGATGGCAAAAAGCATAATAAATTTCTAAATGTGCGAAAAGATGCAATTAAAGTCAATTATGATCTATTGCTCAATTAATGTCCTATGTACAAACATAGATAATGAACAAAACAAAAACAAATACAAAACCTATCCTAAGCAATAGGATTTCAAAAAGAAGTATTATTTCAAGGAAAGCATCCATATTGCTTTTCGTAAATGAATAAACGTTTTGATCCAAAGGTTTGTTAGAATGTCAGCTAATTGATCCTCAGTTGAAATATATGAAAGTTGAAGAGTATTGATTCAACTAGCTCTCTAAGAAAATGATATCTAAGTTCAATATGTTTGTTTAGAGTGCAACACAGGGTTTTTAGAAATGTTAATGCACTAGTGTTGTCACAAAGAATTGTTACCGAAGATGCTGAAATGCGGAAGTCGCTCAATACGCTTTCATCCAAATGAGTTGAGTTGAGCAACTTCCAGCTGAAATATTCCGCTTCGGCAGTCGAGAGTGCTATGCAGTCTGCTTTTACTGTGCCATGCAACAAGGCAATGGCCAAGATAGAAGCATGCACCACTCGTGCTTTTCCGATCATCCACTGATCCTGCCCAATCGGCATCTGAGTATCCAACAATATCCAAACTTGTTCCCATAGGATACCAAATTCCGAAATTAATTGATCCTTTGATATACCAGGATTGATCCTTTTCACCGCTTTCAGGTGAACCTCCTTTGGTGCTGATTGATATCTCGCGCAAATCCCAACACCAAAAGATATATCCGGGCGACTAGCCGTGAGGTAAAGTAGACTTCCAATCATACTTCGATACAGTTTCTCGTCTACATTCTCACTATGTGATTCACTTCCAAGTCCCTTGTGGCTAGTTCCCATTGGAGTCGGAAAATCTTTACAATTTTCTAGATCAAACTTTTGACCAACTCCATTGCATACTTGGGATTGACTCAAGTGAATACATTCATCATTTTGTTTAATTTGCAATCCAAGGAATAAGTCAATTCGCCCATCATGGACATCTCAAATTCGCTTTCCATGGTCTCCGCGAATTTAGAAGCATCATTATCTCTTGTTGCGCCAAATACAATGTCATCGACATAGATTTGTGCTACAATGAAATTGCTTTGAATAATGCTTCACAAAGAGAGTCCTATCACTCCCCCTCGAGTATAGCCCTTCTCCAAAAGGTGCTTTGTTAACCATTTCGTACCATGCTCGCGGTGCTTGTTTCAGACCGTAAAGAGCCTTTTTCAAACGAAAAATATGGTTAGGTTGTTTATGATCTACAAAACCTTTCGGTTGAGCCACATAAACTTACTCATTTAAAAACCCATTTAGAAATGCGCTCTTAACGTCCATTTGAAATAATTTGATTTTAAATGACAAGCAATAGCAATAGTATACGAATGGACTCGAGTCTAGCTACAGGGGCGAATGTTTCATAAAGTCTATACCTTCTACTTGCGAATAGCCTTGATGCAACTATCGTGCCTTGTTCCTGATGATAGTACCATCCTCATTTTTCTTGTTCTTGAAGTATCCCTTTGGTACTATCACATTGTGTTGCTTTGGAGGCTTCGTTAATTCCCAGACTTTGTTCGCTCAAATTGATGGAGCTCTTCCTGCATTGCTTTAATCCAGTAGTCATCCTGAAGAGTTTCATCTATGTTCTTTGGTCGATTAAAGATACGTAGCAAGCGAATCCACAAAACCAACTGCCTCCGAGTTCTAACTCCTTCTTGTGGATCTCCAATAATATTCGATTCCGGATGATCCTTGGAGATTCGTAACGTTTGTTGAAACGGAGTACTCGGAGTACATGAGATGATTCCTGCACATCAGATAAACTAGAAGAACCATTAGATGCATCATTATATTGGAAGTATTATTATGAGAAGATGCACTAGCAGGAATCATCATCTAGAGAGATATCGAGGGTAGATTTTCCAGATTCAAAGTGAAAAGCTTCATCTACTTTAACATTTATAGATTCTACGATCGTCTTAGATTCAATGTTAAATACTCGATATGCTCTGCTATTCGTAGAATAACCCAAAAAGATCCCTTCATCACTTCGAGAGTCGAACTTTCCAAGATTTTCACGGTCACGTAAAATGTAACATCGACTCCCGAAGACACGAAATATTTGATATTGGGTTTTCTACTAAACCACAGCTCATATGGTGTATTTAAGTTCCTGGGCGCAAGTAAACTCTATTAATGACATAGACAGCGGTGTGTTCACAGCAGCCCAAAAATGTAGCGGTAAATTCCGGCTATGAAGCATCACACGCGCCATCTCTTGAACAACCCTGTTCTTGCGCTCAACAACACCATTCTGCTGAGGTGTATAGGGTGCGAGAATTCATGTTTATGCCATTTGAAGTGCAAAAATCAATGAATTTGAATTTATGAATTCTCCACCTCTATCACTTCTAACACGAATGATCTTTTCATTCTTTTCAATCATAATACGATGGCAAATCTCATGAAAAGAGTCAACGTATCAGCTTTTCTTTTAAAATGCTACCCAAGAAAACCGAGAGAAATCATCAACCAATAAAAAAAATGTACCATTTACCTCCCAAAGATGGTTGACGGGTCGGCCCCATTAAGTCCATGTGCAAAAGTTCCAAGGGCCGTTTGTACCAACGTGGTTCAAGTTCTTGTGTGCAGTCCTAGACTGTTTTCCCTTTTGGCAACCACCACACACAACGTTTTGTTAAATAAAAGCTTTGGAACCCCTTGACCACGTCCTTGTTTGAAATTCTAGTAAGTTCCTTAAAATTTAAGTGACCTAGCCTTTCATGCCAAAGAGTTTCATTATTCAAAGAGCTAAGTTACAGATTTTTCAGAAAAATTTATTAGGAACAACATAACAATTGTTTTCAGATCTAACCCCTTTTAAAAAGAAGACATGGTCCTTATCAGTTACAACGCATTCAACAGATGAAAAGTTACCGAAAAACCATTGTCGCAAAGTTGACTTATGCTTATGAGGTTAGTCTTAAGGCCATCAACAAATAAGACGTTCTTTAAAATCGGGCCATCTGGAATAGCTACCGTCCCTTTTCCAACAATTTTGGAAGAACGACCGTCTCCGAAAACTACGTGTCCTCCGGAGATTTTCTCAAGATTTTGAAAATTATTTTTGTCACCGGTCATGTGACGGGAACATCCGCTATCCAGATACCAAGACGAACTATCATATGCATGCAAGGAAACATTGGAAACAAGACAAGGGAAAATTTCACCTTTGCGCACCCAAACCCTTTTGGAGTGCGTCGGTAATGGTCGAGAAGTTATATGCCTAGGTGAAGGCGTCTTGTTATAGCGATTGTTGTTCCTTGATGAAATCATCTTGCGCGATGAACTACCAAGTCTCTTTTCATTTGAAAAGTTTTGCTTGATTTTTCGGGGAGGAGCCATTTTGGTAGTTGTTGCAAGAGGTCCTTGAGATGAGCGTTCGACTCGCGTCTTGCAATATCTTCTTATGTGCCCTGAAACACACACAACGAAAACATACCTTAGATCTTGACGATCCCAAAGAGGATGAAGTAGGTTTGTTGTCGTTGTTGTCTTGAATTCCGGTGTCGGAGGAGGAGATACCGACTGAGGCACAAAAACTGTCTCACTCGAACTTGGACTGTTTCCAGTTTGAGTGTATCCGAGGCCGAACCGATTTGATTGACCAAGACCAAGAAGTCTATCCAACTTACTCCTTCCTGAAGAAAATCGCTGTAAGTCATTCTTGAGTTGGAAAATGGTCTTTGTCATTTCCAGGTTATCCTGTCGAGCCTCGTTGTAGAGCTTTGAGAAGTGATTCGCGTTATCCACCAGATTTGTATGTTCCTTCTCAAGTTGCTCATTGGACTCTTGAAGGGAAACATTTTCTTTTATCAGGTTTTCCCTTTCCACTTCAAGAGCGTTTGAGAGAGAAGTCGCTCTTTTTGCTTCTTCTTCGAGATCATGCACTCTCCCTCTCAAACTCCTGTTTTGCTTAGCCACTTTCTTTGAGTCCCTCAAAAGTCTGTGGTAGGCTAGAGCAAAATCTTTACCTTCCGAATCATCCGATTCGTTATCCGTTGTGTTCTTTTCAACAGTGGAGTTGGACAACGACTCAGATGTACTTGCCATAAAGCACATGAAGGGTGAAGATACGGACGCGTGGAATGCGGTGGAGCTCTTTTCTTCATCACTCGAAGACGACTCATTTGACGTTGAGTTGTCATCCCAAGTGACGACTTGCATCGCCTTCTTCTTTGCCGGATACTTGTTAGGACATTCCGTTGCAATGTGGTCGTAGCCTCGACATTTGAAGCATTGTAGTTGTCCTTCTGAACTTTTCTTATCCTTTGAGAAGTTCTCTTGCTTTCTTGACTTGTAACCTGAAGTACCCTTGCCTTTGTTCGACTTTCCGAAGGATGGAGATTTGCTTGAATTACCCCTTCGAAAGTTGCGGCGAAACTTCCTTGTCAAGAGAGCGAGCTGCTTCTCAAATTCCTCCATAGAAAGGTTCTCGTCATCGTCTGAGGAGGACGTATCCGCGTCTTCTTCCTTAGTTGTTTTCAACGCATAACCTGAAGACTTAGAAGTGGATGCCTTTCCAGAAGAATTGTTAGTGGTAAATGTCATTTCATAAGTTTGTAATGAACCAACTAATTCTTCTACACGTATTTCGTCCGGGTGTTTATAGTTTCAATGGCAGTAACCTTTGGACGAAATCGTTCAGGAAGAGTTCTTAAGATCTTTCTTACAATCTTAAATTCTGGAATCTTCTCTCCCAGATTAGCACATGAGTTTACGATGTCTTGCAATCGTGTATAGTAGTCCGTGAAAGATTCATTTTCTGCCATTAAGATAGAGTCAAACTTGCTCGTAAGCATTTACAGTTTCTGAATCTTCACGAGGTTAGTTCCCTCATGTGTAACCTGAAGAACATCCCAGATTTCTTTCACAGTCTCACATGCCGAGACGCGAGAGAATTCAGTTTGAGATAAGGCATTAAAGATAGCATTAATTCCCTTGCCATTGTAAGAAGATGAATCTAACTCTTCCTTGGTCCATTTCGACCTAGGTTTTAAGGTGTGAACATCACCAATAAATTCAGTTGGATTAGTCCATCCTAATTCAATCGATTGCCACACCCGTTCGTCGATGGAAATTAAAAAGGCTTTCATCCGTACTTTCCAGTACGCATAATTTGTTCCATCGAAGAACGGGGGTCGGTTGATGTTTCCACCTTCAACCATTGTTTACAACCCTATTCCCGCTCTGATACCACTTGTTGGGTTATATGTAATAAGGATCTAAATAGGGGAAAAAACACCTAGAGGGGGGTGAATAGGTGTAAACGCATAAACACTCAAAAAATCGTTGCGATAAAAACCCAATGCGGAAATAAAAATAATACGCAAGATTTTTACGTGGAAAACTCCATCACCGGAGTAAAAAACCACGGGACCGATAACACGGCAGAAATCCACTAGAATTAAAACACGTACAAGGTGATTTACCGTACACACTTACGACTCAACCTTTTCCATACGCTCCTAGAGGATCTTCTCCGCTCGCTCCGCGACGCTTCTCGAATCCACGATCTGCGCCCAACGCCGAATCCACGGCGTCCAACGTCGAATCCACGACGTCCGACCGAATCCACGGTCTTCACCCAATAGCACCCTTCGAATCCACGAACGTGCCTCGCTCCGAATCCACGAGAGCGGTTGAACCTTGAATCCACAAGGACACGCGAATCCACGCGCCGATTTTTGGGGTAAATCGTTGTTTTGGGTGGTGATGATCCGCCGAATACTTAGATCAAAGATAGATCGGAAATACCATCTAAGTATTCATTAGTTTGATTCAACTCAAGATGTGAGTATGAAAACCTAGAATCAAACTAATCAATATAGATGAAGAAACATAGAGTATTCTCTAATGATTTCCTTTCTTCTCTATATGTGGATCTAGAGCCGTATAAGATGATATATGAAAATGACGGCTATTTTGATTCACAGTGGATTAACCCTAGAAAAAGAATCATAGGGTCTATTTATAGGTTAGAAACCCTAGGAAGGAGATAAGGATCAAAAACCTAACATTTCTGGAGATTTTACGGACGGCGATCCGGATCGGATTAACTGTGATCCGGATCGTCGCAACGAGTCAGGCAATTCCAGAAAAACGAAGGTTCGGGATCCGGATCGAAGTGCTTGATCCGGATCGTTCATACAGTTCACCAAACATCAACGTTCGGGATCCGGATTGCGAAGCCTGATCCGGATCGTTCAAGGAAGATGGTAAACTCAGTGTTCGGGATCCGGATCAAGAGAGGCTACGATCCGGATTGAACTGGTGTATGAACGAACCACCTTCGGGATCCGGATCGAACAACCTGATCCGGATCCTGAACATGTCCCAAGTCCAGTTTTTGATTTTTATGCAATGAAAGATTCTTCCAAGTGTTTCTACACTACAAGAAGTATTCGGATCACACAAAATCTTTAGTAAAACAAACCTGATCCTTTTGAATTCTTCTTTCTTGAGATAGAGTTAAATGATCCAACTTTCTTCACCTTCAATCTTCAAGACTTGAGACTTTCACGAAACTACGCCAACTCAAATTCCGTAACACTTATCTCAAACTGAATTCTCTCGCCTCTCGGCATGTGAGACTGCGAAAGAAATCTGGGATGTTCTTCAGGTTACACATGAGGGAACTAACCTCGTGAAGATTCAAAAGCTGCAAATGCTTATGAGCAGATTTGACTCCATTTTCATGGCAGAAAATGAATCTTTCACGGACTACTATACACGATTGCAAGACATCGTAAACTCATGTGCTAACCTGGGAGAGAAGATTCCAGAATTTAAGGTTGTAAGAAAGATCTTAAGAACTCTTCCTGAACGATTTCGCCCAAAGGTTACAGCCATTGAAACTATTAAACACCCGGACGAAATACGTGTAGAAGAATTAGTTGGTTCATTACAAACTTATGAAATGACATTTACTACTAACTATTCTTCTGGAAAAGCATCCTCTTCTAAGTCTTCAAGTTATGTTTTGAAAACAACAAAGGAAGAAGACACGGATTCATCCTCCTCAGACGATGACGAGAACCTATCTATGGAGGACTTTGAGAAGCAACTCGCTCTCTTGACAAGGAAGTTTCGCCGCAACTTTCGAAGGGGTAATTCAAGTAAATCTCCATCCTTCGGAAAGTCGAAGAAAGGCAAGGGTACTTCAAGTTACAAGTCAAGAAAGCAAGAGAACTTCTCAAAGGATAAGAAAAGTTCAGAGGGACAACTACAATGCTTCAAATGTCGAGGCTACGGCCACATTGCAACGGAGTGTCCCAACAAGTATCCGGCAAAGAAGAAGGCGATGCAAGTCGTCACTTGGGATGACAACTCAACGTCAAATGAGTCATCCTCAAGTGATGAAGAAGAAAGCGCAACGGCATTCCACGCGTCCACATCTTCACCGTTCATGTGCTTAATGACAAGTACATCCGACTTGCTGTCCATCTCCACTGTTGAAAAGAATGCAACGGACAATGAATCGGATGATTCGGAAGGTGAAGATTTTGTTTTAGCCTACCACAGACTGTTACGGGATTCAAAGAAACTGGCTAAACAAAACAAGAGTTTGAGAGGGAGATTGCATGATCTCGAAGAAGAAGCAAAAAGGGCAACTTCTCTCTCAAACGCTCTTGAAGTGGAAAGGGAAAATCTGATAAAAGTAAATGTTTCCCTTCAAGAGTCCAATGAGCTTTTTGAGAAGGAACATACAAAACTGGTGGATAAAGCGGATCACTTCTCAAAGCTCTACAACGAGGCTCGACAGGATAACCTGGAAATGACAAAGACCATTTTCCAACTCAAGGATGACTTGCAGCGATTCTCTTCAGGAAGGAGTAAGTTGGATAGGCTTCTTGGTCTTGGTCAAACAAATCGGTTCGGCCTCGGATACACTCAAACTGGAAACAGTCCAAGTTCGAGTGGGACAGTTTTTGTGCCTCAGTCGGTATCTCCTCCTCCGACACAGGAATTCAAGACAAACAACGACAACAAACCTACTTCATCCTCTTTGGGATCATCAAGATCTAAGGTATGTTTTCGTTGTGGTGTTTCAGGGCACATAAGAAGATATTGCAAGACGGGAGTCAAACGCTCACCTCAAACACCTCTTGCAATGACTACCACAAAGGTGATTCCTCGAAAATCAATTGCAAATCAATTGAATGAAAAGAGACTTGGTAGTTCACCGCGCAAGACGACTTCATCAAGGAGCAGCAATCGCTCTAACAAGACGCTTTCACCTAGGCATATAACTTCACGACCATTACCGACGCATTCCAAAAAGGTTTGGGTGCGCAAAGGTGAAATTTTCCCTTGTCTTGTTTCCAATGTTTCCTTGCATGCATATGATAGTTCGTCTTGGTATCTGGATAGCGGGTGTTCCCGTCACATGACCGGTGACAAAAATAGTTTTCAAAACTTTGAGAAAATCTCCGGAGGACTTGTTGTTTTCGGAGACGGTCGGTCTTCCAAAATTGTTGGAAAAGGAACGGTAGCTATTCCAGATGGCCCGATTTTGAAAAACGTCTTATTTGTTGATGGCCTTAAGACTAACCTCATAAGCATAAGTCAACTTTGCGACAATGGTTTTTCAGTTAACTTTTCATCTGTTGAATGCGTTGTAACTGATAAGGACCATGTCTTCTTTTTAAAAGGGGTTAGATCTGAAAACAATTGCTATGTTGTTCCTAATAAAATTTCAGAAAAATGTAACCTAGTTTCTTTGGATAATGAAACACTTTGGCATGAAAGGCTAGGTCACATAAATTTTAAGGAACTTGTTAAAATTTCAAACAAGGACGTGGTCAAGGGGGTTCCAAAACTTTTACTTAAACAAAACATTGTGTGTGGAGGTTGTCTTAAGGGAAAACAATCAAGGGCTGCTCACAAGAACCTGAACCACGTTGGTACCAAACGGCCCTTGGAATTACTGCACATGGATTTAATGGGGCCGACCCGTCAACCATCTTTGGGAGGTAACTGGTATATTTTCTTATTGGTTGATGATTTCTCTCGGTATTCTTGGGTAGCATTTTTAAAAGAGAAAGCTGATACGTTTGATTCTTTTCATGAGATTTGCCATCGTATTATGATTGAAAAGAATGAAAAGATCATTCGTGTTAGAAGTGATAGAGGTGGAGAATTCATTAATTCCAAATTCATTGATTTTTGCACTTCCAACGGCATAAAACATGAATTCTCGGCACCCTATACACCTCAGCAGAATGGTGTTGTTGAGCGCAAAAACAGGGTTGTTCAAGAGATGGCACGTGTGATGCTTCATAGCCAGAATTTACCGCTATATTTTTGGGCTGAGGCTGTGAACACCGCTGTCTATGTCATTAATCGAGTGTATTTGCGCCCAAGAACTTTAAATACACCATATGAGCTATGGTTTAGTAGAAAACCGGATATGAAATACTTTCGGATCTTTGGGAGTCGATGTTTTATTTTGCGTGATCGCGAAAATCTTGGTAAGTTCGATTCTCGAAGTGACGAAGGGATCTTTTTGGGTTATTCTACAAATAGCAGAGCATATCGGGTATTTAACATGGAATCTAAAACGATTGTAGAATCTATAAATGTTAAAGTAGATGAAGCTTTTCACTTTGCATCTGAAAAATCTACCCTCGATATCTCTCTTGATGATGATACACCTGCAAATGCATCTTCTCATGATAATACTTCCAATATTAATGATGCATCTAATGGTTCTTCAAGTTTATCTGATGTGCAGGAATCGTCTCATATACCTCCGAGTACTCCGTTACCTCAAACGTTACGCATCTCCAAGGATCATCCGGAATCGAATATTATTGGAGACCCACAAGAAGGAGTTAGAACTCGGAGGCAGTTGGTTTGTGGATTCGCTTGCTACGTATCTTTAATCGAACCAAAGAATATAGATGAAGCTCTTCAGGATGACTACTGGATTGAAGCAATGCAGGAAGAGCTCCATCAATTTGAGCGAAACAAAGTCTGGGAATTAACGAAGCCTCCAAAGCAACATAATGTGATAGGTACCAAATGGATTTTCAAGAACAAGAAAAATGAGGATGGTACTATCATCAGGAACAAGGCACGATTAGTTGCTCAAGGCTACTCTCAAGTAGAAGGTATAGACTTTGATGAAACTTTCGCCCCTGTAGCTAGACTCGAGTCCATTCGTATACTATTTGCTATTGCTTGTCATTTTAAAATCAAATTATTTCAAATGGACGTTAAGAGCGCGTTTCTAAATGGGTTTTTAAATGAGGAAGTTTATGTGGCTCAACCGAAAGGTTTTGTAGACCATAAACAACCTAACCATGTTTTTCGTTTGAAAAAGGCTCTTTACAGTCTGAAACAAGCACCGCGAGCATGGTACGAAAGGTTGACAAAGCACCTTTTGGAGAAGGGCTATACTCGAGGGGGAGCTGACAGGACTCTCTTTGTGAAGCATTATCAAAACAATTTCATTGTAGCACAAATCTATGTCGATGACATTGTATTTGGCGCAACAAGAGATAATGATGCTTCTAAATTCGCGGAGACCATGGAAAGCGAATTTGAGATGTCCATGATGGGCGAATTGACTTATTTTCTTGGATTGCAAATTAAACAAAATGATGAAGGTATTCACTTGTGTCAATCCAAGTATGCAATGGAGTTGGTTAAAAAGTTTGACTTAGAAAATTTGAAGGATTTTCCGACTCCAATGGGAACTAGCCACAAGGGACTTGGAAGTGAATCTCATAGTGAGAATGTAGACGAGAAACTGTATCGAAGTATGATTGGAAGTCTACTTTATCTCACGGCTAGTCGCCCGGATATATCTTTTGGTGTTGGGATTTGCGCGAGATATCAATCTGCACCAAAGGAGGTTCACCTGAAAGCGGTGAAAAGGATCATCCGGTACATCAAAGGATCAATTAATTTCGGAATTTGGTATCCTATGGGAACTAGTTTGGACATTGTTGGATACTCAGATGCCGATTGGGCAGGATCAGTGGATGATCGGAAAAGCACGAGTGGTGCATGTTTCTATCTTGGCCATTGCCTTGTTGCATGGCACAGTAAAAAGCAGAATTGCATAGCACTCTCGACTGCCGAAGCGGAATACATTTCAGCGGGTAGTTGTTCAACTCAACTTATTTGGATGAAAAGTGTGTTGAGTGACTTCCGGATTTCAGCATCTTCGGTAACAATTCTTTGTGACAACACTAGTGCTATAAACATTTCCAAAAACCCTGTGTTGCACTCTAGAACAAAACACATTGAACTTAGATATCATTTTCTTAGAGCTAGTTGAATCAAATACTCTTCAACTTTCATATATTTCAACTGAAGATCAATTAGCTGACATTTTAACAAAACCTTTGGATCAAAAACGTTTTATTCATTTGCGTAAAGCAATTGGAATGCTTTCCTTGAAGTAAACTTCTTTTTGAAACTTTTACTTAGGTTAGGTTTTGTTTTTGTGTTTTTGTTCTTTATCTATGTTTTATACATAGTACATTAATTGAGCATGTGTATTATTGACTTTACTTGTATCCTTTTATATATTTAGAAATCTATTATGCTTTAGATATCATAATATTTCATTTGATGCAATAATCATTTATGTCAATTAACTCATCTTTGTTTTGATCAAAGTCAATTTCTCTCTCGATGATCTCTTGGTATAGTTTTTATCTTATTTGACTGTTTAGTCAAGTATGAAATCGAGATCAATATTTGGCTAAATACTTTATATCTTAAATAATTAATAGCCAATTGAGGGGGAGTCATGAAAAAGTAAAATGCTCAAAAGATGTGGAAAGAGTTACATCCCAATGAGGAGTGTGAAAACTACCACCACATGGAGGAAAGAGCTACCACCTCGGTCGTCCGAGTACTGTGTGCAGCTACCACATGAATACCAAGCAAGGTTTTTCAAGTTTGATTAAATAAAATGCATGTTGAAATACTTGACTCTGTCAAAATTTCAAGGTTGGTATAAGGTGGGATTTTTAATGAAAGATGCTCAAAGAGCCACTCTCTTCAATAAATTGACTAGATATATTATCTAACTTATTGGGGATGTTAGACATCTATTGATCTTTGTATTTCATTTTCTTTACCAAATTGATGATTTGATAAAGGCATTACTCATAAGATCAAGTTAGATGTAATTGAAGTTGTTCAACTTTAAGGGATTTAATTTTTATAAATTTTCGTTTCGTTTGTTGGATGTTATTGATAGATTTGGTATAATCTATTTCTTGTTGTATGAAACGATGATTTTTGTTTAAAGTTGATACACAAAAGTGCTCACAATCTTTTTCTGGTTTTTTTTGAATTTCTCTGAAATTTTCTAAAGAAAAAGTTGGAGCCGATCCGGATTGGACCTGCCGATCCGGATCCCGAACGCAGATATTCTTCTGCGGGCAGACGATCCGGATTGGACCTGCCGATCCGGATCCCGAACGCAGTTTTTCACTGCGGGTAGCCGATCCGGATCGCAATCATGATTGTGATCCGGATCGCGGCTAGGGTTTTATAAAGAACAAAAGGGTTTTGATTTCTTTTACTCCAATCTTTTGTTCCAAAGTTTCCAGAGCTTCTCTCTCTAGATTTCATTCATCTTGGAAGCTTTCAAACTCAAGTTCTTCAACTCCAAGTAAGTTTTATTGATCAAATCTCGGTTTTGCACCGTTTTTGTTATTTCTCCTCAAAACGTGATGAATTTCTTGTATCGATTTCGTTTGTGGATAGTTTTTGATCAAATCTCTTTTGGAATAAGAACTCTGGGTAGATTAGTTTTGATTATATGCTAGGTATTCTCAAGATAAACAGATTTTTGGTCTTCGATTTCAAAGAATTCGGTTTTAGGGCATATAATGGGAATTTTCCAAAATCATGCAATTGATCTATTTTTAAATTTCCTTTTGCAAAACTAATTTGATCCCTAGTCTCTCTACACGATAATGATTGTTTGGGTACAATTTTTCTAATTTCTGAAAATTTAACAATTTTTCGTGTTCTTGAGTTGTTGCTCACAGGATTTCTTTTCTCAAGAAACCAATAGCAATGGTGATCACGTGGATCATTTTTCTTCTGGCTGCTATGGTTCATACGAGAGACACTGTCAAGCCCAAGAGGGCGAAGAAGGCTAAGAAAGCGAAGAAAGCTAAAGATGATTCCGATACAGAATCTGAAACGGAATCAATTGATTGGGATGAACTGCAAGTTGAAGCAACAACTGTTCCCACTGCTTCAAAGGGAAAAGCACCTGCAGAAACATCGAAGGCTCCGCCTACTGCTGCTGAGAAAGGCAAAGCTCCAATGGAAGAAACTTCTGGGAAGACAAGAAGAAAAAGTGTTGCTCGCAAAAGAGGGAGTGCTCGAGGAATCTCCATTGAGCAACCAGTTGATAGCCAAGCACCTCCACAAGACTTTATCAGCTCGGCTAGAATAAAGGATTTTGAAAACAGGGAATGCATTGGAGAAAGGCATGTTGATGTAAAAGCCTTAAAGGAGCGTTCTCGGCCATTTGGGACTTTGTTTGACCAGATAGGTCTTGCTCCTATTTGCGACTTCCCGGAGACCACTGGGTATTGTCTTCACTCAGTGAGAATGTTTTATCAGAATGCTTGCTATCTAGTTGATCAGGAGAGCGGACGCCGAGACTTTCAAACATTGGTCAAGAATGTTAAGATCAAAGTGACGCCCCAACTGATTGGAGAGGTATTAGGGATGGACGCCCGAGCCGATGGCACTCATTACCTGAAGAATAAAGTCTTCAACACCTACTCCTGGAGAGTGGTAGTTGATGGAATCTGTCTTCCAGATACTCGGTCGACAGGAAACTCCGTTTTCTCGAAAGAACTACGACCAGAGTACCGCTTCTTAAACTTAATTGTTTGTTATAATGTCATTCCAAACATGAACACAAAGGTTCTTCGGTGGGATAGAATAATATTCCTTTATCTACTTGGAAACCCCACAGCAGCAATGGGAGCTAACTTAAACATTCCTTACGTCATCCGGACAAAGATGGCGCGATATGTGGAGCATGCTCATCCTTCAGAGAGACTACCTTATCCAATGATCATCATGCGCATTCTTCGCAAATTTAAAGCTGACACAAATGCAAGTTCCTATATGCACAGTCTAGGAACGATCAATGAAACAACAATTGTAAAGTCTCTCTCGACGAAGCCAGATGAACCCATAATACCTCCTCACCGGCAACGAGCACAACAACAACAAGCGACAACCTCTGCACCGGCAGCAACTCCTCCAGTCCAACCAGCACATCCAGCACAACAAGCACCTCAATCAACTTCTGATGATGATGCATCTGTTACCTCAATCTATAAAGAACAGCAAAGGCTCTCCAACGAGCAAGAACGTATATCAAATGAACTAATTGAGGTAAAGGAAGAAATAAAGAAGGTAAATAAGAATCAATCATCAATGAACAAGCGATTAAAGAAAATATTCCAAATTCTCTGCTGTATCAGTTCAGATGAGTCTGAATAATCCGTATCCTTCCAATTTCTGTTTATTATGCATATGTTTAAATCTTTCTTTTGTGCAGGTCTTTAAGTTTTAGTTTTAGTTTTTAGTTCTCAAACTTGAACTGTTAACCATTCTCTCCATTTCTGTAATTTTTGGCTTAGTTTGTGACAAAAAGGGGGAGAGAGTTTAGAGAGAACTTTGAACAATGATGATGTGAAAACTGTGTGAATGTGTGAACATCAAGGTAAGTGAACATCAAGGTAAGTATCACTTCAACTTCAACTTTGGTTTTTATCTTGTGATTTGTTGCATGTCACTAACTATTCGACTAACTATTTGGGCATGTAATATGACTAACAAGTTGATGTTGGACTAACACTTTGTGACATTTGGTTTTTGATTGCATAGAAGATATGTTGGTTTTTGACTATGATTCTCTTACATATCTGAATTCTCAAATGTCATGATGATCAGATAAACTCTATCTCTGTACTTGGTTTTGTATGTTTCAATTCTTGAGGTATCTAACGATTCTTTTTGTCAAGAATGATTTCTTTGTGCAGAGAGTACAGATGTCTAAGTCTAGAGTCTGTTTTAGGAGTTTATCTCATGTCTTTAAATTTTTGGATCTCCATTGTAAATTTTTGTTGTATGGTGATAGCAACAAAAATATCTTTTTGAATTTTCTTTAGTGGATCTGTGTTTTGTCACGAAACCGCCAAAGGGGGAGATTGTTACGGAATTTGAGTTGGCGTAATTTCGTGAAAGGTTCAAGTCTTGAAGATTGAAGGTGAAGAAGGTTGGATCATTTAACTCAATCTCAAGAAAGAAGAATTCAAAAGGATCAGGTATGTTTAACTAAATATTTTTGGTGATCCGAATACTTCTTGTAGTGTAGAAACACTTGGAAGAATTTTTTATTGCATAAAAATCAAAAACTGGACATAGGACATGTTCAGGATCCGGATCAGATTGTTCAATCCGGATCCCGAAGGTGGTTCGTTCATACACCAGTTCAATCCGGATCGTAGCTTCTCTTGATCCGGATCCCGAACATTGAGTTTACCATTTTCCTTGAACGATCCGGATCAGGCTTCGCAATCCGGATCCCGAACGTTGATGTTTGGTGAACTGTATGAACGATCCGGATCAAGAACTTCGATCCGGATCCCGAACCTTCGTTTTTCTGGAATTGTCTGACTCGTTACGACGATCCGGATCACAGCTAATCCGATCCGGATCGCCGTCCGTAAAATTTCCAGGAATGGTAGGTTTTTGATTCTTATCTCCTTCCTAGGGTTTCTAACCTATAAATAGACCCTATGATTCTTTTTCTAGGGTTAATCCAAATAATCCACATAGAGCCGTCATATTCAAATATCATTCTATACGGCCTAAGATCCACATATAGAGAAGAAAGGAAATCATTAGATATTACTCTATGTTTCTTCATCTATATTGATTAGTTTGATTCTAGGTTTTCATACTCACATCTTGAGTTGAATCAAACTAATGAATACTTAGATGGTATTTCCTATCTATCTTTGATCTAAGTATTCGGCGGATCATCACCACCCAAAAACAACGATTTCCCCAAAATCGGCGCGTGGACTCGCGAGTCCTTGTGGATTCAAGGTTCAACCGCTCTCGTGGATTCGGAGCGAGGTACGTTCGTGGATTCGAAGCGTGCTACTGGGTGAAGACCGTGGATTCGGTCGGACGTCGTGGACTCGACGTTGGACGCCATGGATTCGGCGTTGGGTGCAGATCGTGGATTCGAGAAGCGTCGTGGAGCGAGCGGAGAAGATCCTCTAGGAGCGTATGGAAAAGGTTGAGTCGTAAGTGTGTACGGTAAATCACCTTGTACGTGTGTCAATTCTATTGGATTTCGCCGTGTTATCGGTCCCGTGGTTTTTTACTCCGGTTTGGAGTTTTTCCACGTAAAAATCTTGCGTGTTCATTTTTATTTCCGCATTGGGTTTTTATTGCGCAATGATTTTTTGAGTGTTTATTGTTTACACCTATTCACCCCCCTCTAGGTATTTTTTCCCCTATTTAGATCTATATTACATATAACCCAACATCATCTTGGGACATTTGCATGCCTGTATAGACACCTAGTTAGGCCACTATTTATTGCTACACTATCATATTGGGACTTGACTTAGGAGAAACCATGTTTAGCTGTTCTCCTTTTTATTCAGATGCATGTTGCTCGAGTTAGAGCAGGGGTTTGGGATAGTGTAGTTGAGGCCATTGAGTCTGGGACAGGTTAGACTCGATTATGGATTGTGGGGCATTGTGGTAACCGCGGACATTAGGCGGTTAGCCAGATGTTGATTACTTTATCAGATTTTGGACTTGTGGGGTGTTGCGGCGACCGCGGACATTGGGCGGTTGACCGGATGTTTACTTATGCATCAGATTGGGTATCAGATTTCTCTAGTGGATGGAGTTTCCCACTTATTGAGTATTATTGCACCAGATTGGGGATCGAGGTTTCATTAGTGGACGGAGTTTTCCACTTTGATCATAGTCTTGATCCAGTCCTGCTATATTGAGATATGTGTGACAGATTTACTTTACTCGTGTGGGTCGCTCCCCTCGAGTGCCACTCCGGAGTAAGCTTTAGACCGTGACGGGTACCGGTCCATCTTATTGGGATTTCGAGCCTTGTGTGCTGGTCCCCTTGGGATTTTGAGCCTTGTGTGCTGGTCCCCTACTGAGTTCTTGAGTTCGACAACAGAGCAGGCAGTACCAGTTTTACTGGTGGCTAGATTGGGTTTATTTGGACAGATACTGTTTTCTGATGCATTCATACAGTCATTTCTTTCGATACTGCATTTAGAGGCATAGTAGTGGTAGTTTCCTTTTATCAGTAGCCTTTATAGCTTACTACTGTTCTTCCCCTTTTTGCCTCTAGTAGTCCTAGTGGGTCCGTCAGAGTGTGAGTCTTTACCCACTAGGGGAGGCTACTGGTTTATCTAGTAGTTCTCACCCCTATAGTTGTTTTCTGTCTCTTCCCCTTTGTTTTGCAGAGTCATCTGCGGGAGCTGCTGGGTCATCAGCGGCGGATCGAGGTAAGAGGATAACGGACTAGCTAGATCGTCTGCCCCGACCGTGAGAGTAGCTGGACTTTTATTGTACCCCTTTTTGTATCTCAGGCTGTAGCACTTTACTTTTGGGTCTGGCTTTAGCCAGCTGGTTGTATTTATTTTGGTGAGCTGGGAGTGACACTTGTATATTTTGAGAGTTATATTTCACTTTTACTTTCCAGCTTCTGTCTGAGATACTTGAGTTTTAGTTTAGCTCTGTTTTTATGCTCCTTTATTATATCTCTTATATCTGAGCAGGTTACTAGCACTTCGTGTACACAAAAAATTCCGTGTGCACGGCGGATCTGTGGACGGGTTCCGGGTTCTGGTTTACACCCGGGGCGTGACACCGGCAGTTGAAAGCGTCGGCTTTGCATTATATACTAGCGGTTTGATATAAGTGCCAGTAAAATAAATCCCGACGAAGATTTAGCCGGCACTTTTGACTGCCACAAAAAAATGCCGGGAAAAATAATTACCGACACTTTTTAGATGTTTTCTGGCAGTTTAAATTGCCACTAAAAGTCAGTATTGGTGTACTGAGCCCTCTAGTTATGATGAAGCTAAAGGGGTTCATGAATGGGAGAAGGCAATGGAGGAGGAAATTAGTGCACTTGATAAAAATGAAACTTGGGAGTTGGTGCCTAAACCGAAGGACATAGAACCAGTTTCATGTAAGTGGGTGTACAAGATTAAAAGAAAGGCCGATGGAACTGTGGATAGATACAAAGCACGGTTGGTAGCTCGTGGCTTCACTCAACAATACGGGTTGGACTATGAGGAGACATTTAGTCCAGTGGCAAAAATGACATCTGTTCGGGTTCTCATTTCATTGGCGACTTCAATGGGATGGAAGATGTGGCAACTTGATGTCAAAAATGCCTTCTTGTACGGAGAGGTGGACCGGGAGATTTATATGTGCCCCTGCGCAAGGATGAGGAGACAGAGACAAGGAGGTTCTCCATAGCCGATGTATCAGGCAGCAGCAGCGGGATGACTATGTCATTTGTGGTGGGCCGCATTCTGCGTCGCAGTGTGACCACAGGCAGAGGCGATGTTTTTCGTGTGGACAGTCGGGACATTTTTAGGCAGCATGCCCTCAAGCAATGCTTACGGCAATACCGCTTGCGACGGCACCCCCGCTACCTCTTCGGGATGAAGGAGCTCCTCCGATTTACCTCCAGGCAGATAGGGCCACGACGTCGGGGCAGACCGAGCGGCGACTGTGACGCCCCACTTCCCAGGGGGTCACCCATCCTAGAACTACTCTAGCTCTAGCACGCTTAACTCTCATGTTCCTCTTGGATCTTGCTACCATCCAAAATGCTATAGCCGGGTTAGAGATTTAGTCCTATTATATCATTTATATAGAGGACTAATCCAAATTCCGGGGGTGTCACATTCTTCCCCCCTTTAAGCCCTGACGTCCACGTCAGGCTCAAGCACACTCACAAGCACCAGGCGATGTGAGACTCGTCTCGCTAGCCTTAGCCGACCTTGTGAGGAGCTGCACTCCACTCACAACGGTCATTAGCCGGGGAGCCTCGCTCTACCCGCTATATAACCCTGGCTCAGCCGAGACTCATCTCACATTTCCGGCTGGTGAATGTCTCTGATACCAACTGTGACGCCCCACTTCCCAGGGGGTCACCCATCCTAGAACTACTCTAGCTCTAGCACGCTTAACTCTCATGTTCCTCTTGGATCTTGCTACCATCCAAAATGCTATAGCCGGGTTAGAGATTTAGTCCTATTATATCATTTATATAGAGGACTAATCCAAATTCCGGGGGTGTCACAGCGACCATCTACAGCGAGCGGATGAGTCTGTACCGCCCGGTTGGAGGGCGCTACGGCAGTGGACCAGATTGTCGCGGGCATGATTTCTTTACAGCAGTTTGAGTTGAGTGTTTTTGGCTTTCCTGTCTGGACTGGAGGTAGAGTTGTTACCACGTGCACTAGAGGTACAGGTTCCTGTTGGTGTTGTGCATGTGGGGGAGCCTTGTGGATCGTGTCCAGTACCGTTGAGACTTGGAATTATACCGGCAGGTGTTATGGTTTAGTGGCAGCTCCACGACTCAGATTGAGCACACAAGATGGACCAGTTGATGCGATATGAATTAGCATGGCCCCTGCGCAAGGATGACACCACGCACAGTTGGTATCAGAGACATTCACTAGCCGGAAATGTGAGATGAGTCTCGGCTGAGCCAGGGTTATATAGCGGGTAGAGCGAGGCTCCCCGGCTAATGATCGTTGTGAGTGGAGTGCAGCTCCTCACAAGGTCAGCTAAGGCTAGCGAGACGAGTCTCACATCGCCTGGTGCTTGTGAGTGTGCTTGAGCCTGACGTGGACGCCAGTGCTTAAAGGGGGGAAGAATGTGACACCCCCAGAATTTGGATTAAATTATGGTTACTACATCACCCACCACTTATAAGAAGTTTCGTCCCCGAAACTTAATACAACTAAACCTCTGATAAGTCTCTAATAGGTTTACAATAGTGACAACCAGTCACAAGGTATTAATAACTCCAAGTGTGACACCCCCGGAATTTGGATTAGTCCTCTATATAAATGATATAATAGGACTAAATCTCTAACCCGGCTATAGCATTTTGGATGGTAGCAAGATCCAAGAGGAACATGAGAGTTAAGCGTGCTAGAGCTAGAGTAGTTCTAGGATGGGTGACCCCCTGGGAAGTGGGGCGTCACAGTTGGTATCAGAGCCATTCACCAGCCGGAAATGTGAGATGAGTCTCGGCTGAGCCAGGGTTATATAGCGGGTAGAGCGAGGCTCCCCGGCTAATGACCGTTGTGAGTGGAGTGCAGCTCCTCACAAGGTCGGCTAAGGCTAGCGAGACGAGTCTCACATCGCCTGGTGCTTGTGAGTGTGCTTGAGCCTGACGTGGACGTCAGGGCTTAAAGGGGGGAAGAATGTGACACCCCCGGAATTTGAATTAGTCCTCTATATAAATGATATAATAGGACTAAATCTCTAACCCGGCTATAGCATTTTGGATGGTAGCAAGATCCAAGAGGAACAACTTAAGTTGTGGGACCCGTTTTTGATTTCTGATTTCTGGAAGATCCGACCGTCGGATCGAAAACATATGAATATGAAACTTCTATGTTTCGACGAGACGATCGCAATGGTGATCTCGGATTTTCCAGATCAGACCCCGATCAAAAGTCGACATTTCTGGGCCACTATTGACCCACTAATTGCCCATTTTTGCTATTTTAATAATTCTGAAAATTATTTAAACTTAAATTTTGAATTTTAAAAAAATTATGGTTACTACAGGTTGGACTATGAGGAGACATTTAGTCCAGTGGCAAAAATGACATCTGTTCGGGTTCTCATTTCATTGGCGACTTCAATGGGATGGAAGATGTGGCAACTTGATGTCAAAAATGCCTTCTTGTACGGAGAGGTGGACCGGGAGATTTATATGTGCCAACCACTGGGCTTTATTTCAAGGATTTCTCCAAATCTTGTATGCCGGTTGAAAAAGGCGATTTATGGGCTTAAGCAAGCGCCACGAGCCTAGTATGGTAAAATTGCTCAATACATTCTCTTTTGTGGTTTTCATGTTTCCAATTCCGATTCTAGTATGTTTGTGAAAAAGTATAATGGTATGCATGTCATTGTGTTGCTCTATGTGGATGATATGATTGTTACCGGAGACAATACCGAGGAAATTAGTAAGCTTACAGATGAGCTTGCTATTCGGTTTGAAATGAAAATTTTTGGTGAGTTAAGCCACTTTCTTGGATTAGAGGTTGAGAAGGGTGTTGATAGTATTTTTGTATCTCAAAAACACTATGCCTCAAAACTTGTTGAAAAGTTTGGTTTGAAGGAGAGCAAGTCGCACTCCACTCCTATGGATGCAAATATGAGGTTGCGGAAAGACGATGGTAAGGCCTTTGAGGATCCAAGGCTTTATCAGACACTTATTGGTAGCTTGTTATATCTTACTATTACTAGACCGGATATTGCATATTCGGTAGGGGTAGTTAGCCGGTTTATGCAAGCACCAAGAAAGCCTCATTTGGATGCCGCTAAAAGAATTCTCAAGTTCGTTAATTCCTCTCTTGATCTTGGCCTTCTTTATAAGAAGGGTGTAAGATGTGAACTTGTAGGTTTTACCGATGCCGATTGGGCGGGTGATCTTGATGAGAGAAAATCTACGTCGGGCTATGTGTTCGGATTGGGTTCCGGTTGTGTATCATGATGTAGTAAGAAGCAAGACATCGTGGCACTCTTTAGTATGGAGGCAGAGTACAAAGCGGCAACACTTGCGGCACAAGAATGTGTATGGTTGCGGACTTTGGTTGGTGATGTGACAAAGAAAGTCGACTATCCGGTGAAGGTTCATTGTGACAACCAAAGTGGAATCAAGTTGGTGGAGAATCCGGTGTTTCATGCTAGAACCAAACATATTGAAGTGGAGCATCACTTCATTCGAGAGAGAGCATCACTTCATTCGAGAGAAAGTGCTCCATGAAGAAATCGAGTTAATGGAAGTGTGGTCTCAAGAAAACTTGGCAGATATCTTCACCAAAGCTCTTCCAAAGGCGAAGTTTGTAGAACTTCAACAAAAGCTCAATTTGGTTTCTCACAAGTTTGCACTAAGGGGGAGTATTAACAAATAGTGTCAAACTTGTTTTTATTTTTATTTTAGTTTACTACATTAATAAATGTATTTGTAGGGTCCCATTTGATTTAGTTGATTCAAATTAAATCATGTGGTTTACTTTTGGATTAAGTGGGCCAAGTTGAACCACATGAGTTTTAGGTTAGGGTTAAAAGAAAAAAATTAGGGTTATTTTTTTCTTGGTCTCTAATTCCCGTATATGGTGTTGTCTCTCAAGAACAAGAGAAGCGTGAAAGAGGGTTGCTAGGTTTGAGGTGGGTGACCTCCTATCTACCTTTTTCTCTTTCTTGTGAACATTCATTATAAGGTATTTTCGGTTGAAGATTTATTTGGTATTTTTTTGGTTTCCCATCATATGGTATTTTGAATAGGGAAACTCTAAGTGTACACCCGCAAAGGGTGTACATCTCACACCCCCACCCATCTAAGGGTGGGGGTGTGATGAGGGGTCACTTGATGTGACCCCTAAAAAATATCGCCACCCTTAAAAGGGTGGAGATGTAGGATGTACACCCCTTTGGGGTGTACATATAGCAATCCTCTTTTGAATATTCTTGGTGAAATTTATTAGATTCATAGTAGAGTTGTTTAAGATTATTATTGTGAACTTTTTATTTCTCCGTTCTTATCTTCTACGGTGGTTGTGCGATTTTAGGCGTGTAGGAAATTTGATTGTTCGATTTCTACACATCGGAGAAAAGAGGTGTGCTCGGGTTGGAGTCGTTTCTATTTTTCTCTTCAAAATATTGGTGTTGATTACAACATCGTTCATAGCTTAATTTTGATTAACATTTTAATTAAATAATAATGTGATAGTTAATTTAATTGCCAAGTAATAATATAGGAATAAGCAATTATTATATCATATGAAAATTATTATTATTCAACTATTAACTCATAGGTGACTTGACAGTTGAGGATGCAATTGTGTCACCTCCGGTAGATAAATGAATAGTGATGTAAAGACAAGATGCTAATTAATTAGCTATTACTTTATAGTTAATTCTATATAAAAAAATTTATCGAGTTCAATCAAGTGACTTGATTGAATTAGGAACTAGAGTTTCCAACTTTGTTTCATTAAAGAAATTAAAGTTTAGCGGCCAATGGTGAAATTTACCCACTAAACTTATGCTAAATATTGTTATTGCGATTTGTTTGTTTGTTTTTTTTTTTGTTTTTTTTTTTTTTTTTTTTTTTGCGATAAATTGGTTCAAAACATCAACCAATGTTAGACATTGAAAAAATAAAATAAAAAATAATATATAAAATAGTATAAAAAAGAAAAAAATAGTGAGTATAAAATATTTATATGATTCAAGAGCTGTGACGAAATACTTATATAGGATAAATATTTCTCTACATTCAACATAAAATACAAAAAATGGTAGTCATCTGCAGAAAACTAGTGATGCTGAAACTCTAGCCTTAGGATATATAGAAAAGTGGGGCGAGGTGAAATCCGGCGAAAATAAAGCCAATTGAGGTCTGGTTGATAAAGTTTAGATTTGAGTATAATAAAATGGTCGTAATTTCGCACTCAGATATTCATTTTCTGCATGTAAATCAAATTAAAAAAGAGCTTTTCGAGACGCATGCGTTGAACCGCTATTGTTGTTTCGGCTCAATTTGATACCCAAATTTAATTATTTTGACCTCCGTATTTATAATTTTAAATTTTTTTTAATTAATTTTGATAATATTATTTTGTTTCTTTTATTATTTCGAGTTAGACCAGAGTTCTGTAATATTTATGATAGATTAGGATTAGACTTGGATTACATTCATATACGTGCTTAGGTGAGCGTCTTTATATAAAGGTTGACTAGGAATTTGTAAAGACAATTTTGAAGAAATAACATCCATTTTTATATTAAAAGAGATTCTTTCATCTTTCTCGTCCGTCCTTGTGCTTTTTTCATCTCGAGCGCAGCTTAGGCTCTGTCAACTAGTCCTTTATGATAAATCAACGCTCCATTAGTGTGGAAGTTTAGAAAAACTTAAGGACCCATAAGCTGCAAATCCAAATTGATTTAGATGATGTTTGTTTACATATAAAGTTGTTGAAATCAGTTTTCAAAAAAAATTAAAAAATAATTTTGATTGAAAGAAAATTTGCAATTATTGTTCATTAGTTCATGCAAGAAAATGAAAAAGTTTGGAAAACGTATGATTTGGTTTACATGAAAAGAAAATCGAAAAATAGGAAAGAAACTGAGGGAGAGAGAAAGAAGCTATTTTAGTTTTCACTGATCTAATTAGAAATAGAAGTAGATATTTTAACTGTTTATGCATAAAACTCCTAATTTCAGCCCCCCCTAATCTGAACACTTTTTTAAAGCTTTTGGACTTTTTCTATACAGTGAAGCAAAATCCGGCTAATTCGCTGTCACATAGAGACGGGTCAAGTCATTTGTGCAAATACGGATACATATAATATAATGGAGAAAATTTAACTTAGACGTATGGTTTCGCTATAACAATTCATATTGTTTTACATATGAAAGGAATAATTAGCTGCCCCCTATATAAATTGAGAATCGAATTAGAATTAATATTATTCCAAGCACTAATTTTTAATACTTTTACGTCATTTTTGATAATAATTAATATATTTAAATAGATGATCATATGTAATTTATAAATTTTATATATAATTTTTTAATATTATTTATTTGGTGGTCAAATTTTAAATACACCTTCTACCATTAAAATAATAAGTAAATAATACTAAGAGAAGGAAGAAATATGATTTTTGTAAAATTCATTTGTTCTAGAGAATGTTTAATAGCATTAATCTGTAATTTAAATACCCTATTAATCCTATTAATATTTAAAACAACATAAAAATATTTAAAAAGTATTTGAACCTCATGCATTGATTGCATTCACTACTACTAAACCCTTTTCCACACGTAAAGAATCCCTATGTAGGACTCGTAACTGAATCCAGTCCATAGGTACCGAAAAAAAGAAAAGAAACCAAATCGAAACACAGATGGCGCGCAAACATGGGCCCCACCGGTGGCGCTCGTAGCGCGCGGTCCCTACGCTGACGTGGCGCCAGGGGAAGCAGTCGTGTCCTTGGTCAACGCCGCGACTTCCCCGCGATCGGTGGGGCCCACCTCCCCCCTTCGTTCTTGTGAGCGGTCCCGTCACCGTTCGCCGGTCACCGCTCCCCCTTATGGTGCTCCGCATCTAGGTGGGGTCGAGTCAAAGCAGTTGACGTTTTCTCCCACGTGGAACGCGGCGAGCCAATCGGAGGCGGTGGATTCCTCGAGGTGGTCCCCGCATCCTTTGACTCTCTCTCTCTCTCTTACTCCGAAATCTCTTGGAAATGTGCCGAACTAAATTGTTACCAGAAAATACTTTCTCTACACTATAAAAAGAATTGTATATCTTATATTTTATTTATTTAAAAATAAAATAAATTTTATTTATTATTTTAAAATAATAAATTTTTTATTTTTATTTTTCGATAAATAAAAGCGTAAAATATACACCCATAAATAGATATATACGTAGCGTTGCTCATGGTTACATCCCATAAATAAAAGTTCCCTAAAATGCATGGAGACACCTGAACTATAGAATATTGCAAAATCTTCCCCGGAAATTTAATATTCCTCAAAGTTTTAGTTATTTATATATAAATATATTTATTGGGGACCATTTAATTTTTAATTATTTTGATTAAAGTGGTCTGCATAAATAAAAATAGAGTTTTTATTCTATTATATACTAATCTTACTAAGTTTATTGACTTTATAAGCTTTTTTGTTAAAAAAAAAAAAAATTGATTAATTACAATTCACATTAAAAACTCAAATGAGTATCTTACTGAACTTATATAACGAGTTCTTTCAACTAATAAATGTGTTGATTGCACAACACCCAATAACTAATAAATTTATTAATCTAAATCACTTTGAAAGAAATAAATATCACTGATTTAATAATAATTATAACAAATTTAGTGATTTAATGAGCTTATTAACTAGTAAAAATATTGATTGCATTAAATTAAAATCAAATTAATTAGATATTTTCCTCAATTTTATGAGTTTTTTAAACATAAATATAGATGTTGATTGCGTACATCCAATAACTAATAAAATTATTAATTTTGATGAAAATATTTTCTTAAATGACTAGAGTAATTTAGATCAAAATAGTTCAAAATTAAGAAGGGCAATTAATCCGAGAAACCTATAGTTTTGAGTCGATTTTGGAATGGCTTATAGTTGAAGGGGCTGCTCATCATTTTTCACCATAAGTTAATCATGTGTAATAAAGAAAAATAAAAAGATCTCTTTGGACTTTGACAAATGTGACCCAAACCCGAGGTAACCAACTGAGACCAGAACCTTTTTAGCCCCATATAATTTAATAATTCGTTGTCCATAGGTCTTAGCCTTGGTTAAGTTCTCACATTATTATTATTATTTTTTTTTTTGTGTTTAGATTAATTACTCTCTTAACCAAAAAAGTCTATATCAAAATAGCATACAAAGAGCCATTCAAAATAGCAATATATATAAGAATAATGCATAAAATGGTGCCTATGTTTCTTAAAAAATAAAATGGTGCCTATGTTTGTTAAAAATATGGGGGAATATATTAGCAAAGTTAATTATTTGACTCAGTTTATTATACCCCCTCCCCCCCCCCCCCCCCCCCCCCCCCCCCCACACACACACACACACACACTCTCTCTCTCTCTCTATCTCTTCTCATGTGTGTGTGTATATATAACTAGGTTACTATACTATCGATAGTATCAAGTTATTGGTGCTACTAAGTTTTAGCCCTTGGATTAAAAAATATGCGGTTAGGATGATAGTAGTCCCTTAGAGTTTAGTGGGTGGCTGAAAAAACAGTATGATCTAATGGGTGAAAATTATCAAATAGGTGGAAATAATCAAGGGGTAGATCTAACGGCTAAAAACTTGATAGCACCAAATACTTCGTGCTATCGATAGCATAGTAGCCAGACTCTCTCTCTCTCTCTCTCTCTCTCTCTCTCTCTCTCTCTCTCTACATGTATGTATATATATATATATATGGGATAATTGCTTGTGTACCCCTGAAATATGAAGAAATATCTGATTTACCCCTCTTATTTTTTTCTTTCCAATATACCCTTCATACGTTCCACCGTTATTAAAAATACCCCTACCGTTTTCCTTTGTTAAGTTAACTAGGGTTAAACTAGAGTTAAATAATAATCGGAGTTGAAAACTATCAGATATACCTATTTTGCCCGGGTTTAGGATTTAGGGTTTAGGGTTTAGGATTTTTTAGGGTTTTAGTGTTTAGGATTTAGGGTTTTAGGGTTTAGGATTTAGGGTTTTTTAGGGTTTTAGGGTTTAGGGTTTAGGGTTTTAGGGTTTTAGGGTTTAGGGTTTAGGGTTTTAGAGTTTAGGGTTTAGGATTTTTTAGGGTTTTAGGGTTTAGGGTTTAGGATTTTAGGGTTTAGGGTTTAGGATTTAGGGTTTTAGGGTTTAGGGGTTTAGGGTTTTAGGGTTTAGGGTATATTTGAAAGGGCAAAATAGTAATTACACACAGATAACGGCAGTTTCAAACGGTACACTAAAAGAGTTTAACTTCAGGGGTATTTTGGAAAGAAGTTGGAACGTAAGAAGGATAGTTTTAATTTTAGCTTTCTAAGAGGGGTAAATCTGAAAACAGGAAAATTTTTAGGGGTACGTAGGAAATTGCCCATATATATATATATATATATATATATATATATATATATATATATATATATATATATATATATATATATATATATATATATATATATATATATATATATATATATGAATTGAGTTTCTACCACTTAGTGGGTTGTTGGAAAAATAGTAAAATCTAAGGGATAGATATAAGTCAAAAGTAAATCTAACGGCGGAAAACTTAGTAGCATAAAGTCATATAAAACTAGGTTGCTATGCTCTATTAATAGCACAAAGTCATTGGTGCTATTAGGTTTTTGATATTTGGATGTAGAGATGTGTGGTTAGGATGATGTGGGCCCGTAAGAATTACTGGGTGGTTGAAAAAATAGTATGATCTAAGGGTTAGATCTAATGGCGGAAAACTTAGTAACACCAAGTGCATTGTACTATTGATAACATTGTAACACCCCCGGAATTTGGATTAGTCCTCTATATAAATGATATAATAGGACTAAATCTCTAACCCGGCTATAGCATTTTGGATGGTAGCAAGATCCAAGAGGAACATGAGAGTTAAGCGTGCTAGAGCTAGAGTAGTTATAGGATGGGTGACCCCCTGGGAAGTGGGGCGTCACAGTTGGTATCAGAGACATTCACCAGCCGGAAATGTGAGATGAGTCTCGGCTGAGCCAGAGTTATATAGCGGGTAGAGCGAGGCTCCCCAGCTAATGACCGTTGTGAGTGGAGTGCAGCTCCTCACAAGGTCGGCTAAGGCTAGCGAGACGAGTCTCACATCGCCTGGTGCTTGTGAGTGTGCTTGAGCCTGACGTGGACGTCAGGGCTTAAAGGGCGGAAGAATGTAACACCCCCGGAATTTGGATTAGTCCTCTATATAAATGATATAATAGGACTAAATCTCTAACCCGGCTATAGCATTTTGGATGGTAGCAAGATCCAAGAGGAACATGAGAGTTAAGCGTGCTAGAGCTAGAGTAGTTCTAGGATGGATGACCCCCTGGGAAGTGAGGCGTCACAAACATAGTAGCCTATATATATATATATATATATATATATATATATATATATATATATATATATATATATATATATATATATATATATATATATATATATATATATATATATATATATATATATATATATATAGAGAGAGAGAGAGAGAGAGAGAGAGAGAGAGAGAGAGAGAGAGAGAGAGAGCGCTAGGCTGCTATACTATCGATAGTATCTGAACTCCGGTACTATAGTCTCGTTTTTAATTTTCGGGTGTTCAAATCAACGATCCACTCTATTAAAAATAATATAAGATATTTTAAAAAAAATTTAAAAAAATTTATATATTTTTTCGACATAGTTTACTTTATAATCAAACTATTTCAAAATTTTTAATTTTCAATAGCTGCTATGGCGAGTTTGTTGTTTAACGGTACGTGTAGAATAATCTAAATTTATTCAAATTTTGATAGAAAGTATTTTAAACTATTTAAATCAAGATCAACATTTTTGATTTTGAATTTAAAAATGTTATTCTCAAATTTTAAAAATTATTTAATTTTTACCGTTTATTTTGATATGATTTGCTTACTAAGTAAACGATGTCGAAAAAAATTAAAATTTTATTCCTAAAACTTGATAAATTCTAGATCATATTTAACGGTGTGTATCGATAATTTGAATATCCTAAAATCGAAAATAAGACTATAATACTATTAATAGTATAGGAGGCTAGCTATATATATATATATATATATATATATATATATATATATATATATATATAAAGAGAGAGAGAGAGAGAGAGAGAGAGAGAGAGAGTCCGGCTATTATGCTATCGATAGTACCAAGCATTTGGTGCTATCAAGTTTTCTACCTTTAGATCAACTCCTTTGGTTATTTTCACCGGTTAGACTTTACTATTTTTTCAACCACCCATTAAACCCAAGACACCCACTATCATCTCAACCACACTTTCTTTTAATTCAACGGTTAAAAACTTAATAGCATGACTTAGTATTATTAATAACATTCCAGCCTAACTATATATATATATATATATATATATATATATATATATATATATATATATATATATATATATATATATATATATATATATATATATATTCTTTTAATTCAACGGTTAAAAACTTAATAGCATGACTTAGTATTATTAATAACATTCCAGCCTAACTATATATATATATATATATATATATATATATATATATATATATATATTCTTCGCATTTAATTGATTATCTAATTCTACAATTTATATAACAATTTATATAAACCAGCAACGAAGAGAACAAAATAAAAAGGGTTAATATAGATTTGTAATTTACTAGCTGCAACGTAATACTAAAATAAATTGAAAATGGAAAATGGAAAATAAATAGGTTAAATGCATAGATGGTCACTGTACTATGGTCATGTGGCAATTTAGTTTTTGTACTTTAAATTTAAAACTTTTAGTCCTAAACTTGCGCATAAACTAAATTTTCTGTTCCTTAGTACTAAAAAAGTATCAGAGAATAAAATTAATTAACAATAGTATATTTATGATAAAAAAAATATATTATTTTTTCCTTTATATTAAGGAGCTAACATGGTCATATAAGAACGAAGTTTCGATAATGAAAAAATACATGACTATTGATAGATTTTACCTGATGAAAAATGTACTGGCATACATTTAAGCAATACTTTCTGTACATTAAAAATTAAATATAAATTTTATATTTGAGCCATTTAAAAACCATTAGTTTTACATTAATTTTATTAAATTTTATAATATTAATTAAAAAAAAATTAAAATCTTAAATTGACATGCATAATTATTATTATTATTTTTTTTAAAAAAAAAAATTAATATACTACCCACTAAATTTATTTTTAAAAATATAAAATAATTAGACTTTCAACTCTAGATATACATAAAATTTAGACTTTATTTTTGAATGTACAAATTATATTTATATTTGTATATAAATTCTTCATCCTAAATAAACTGACTCTCAGTTGGGCGTATAGGACCACTCTACACCCCCGGATTTCACCAGCTGTCCCCACTGACGCACCATCTGACGTCATCAAGAGTTCCCTCCCAATCCCGGTCTGCGTGTCCCCACGCATTCCACCCCCAACCCCCACCCCCACCCCTTTTTATGCTCCTTCCCATCTAACCGGCGAAAGAGTTCAGAAACTCCTCTCAACCCCCCACCCCCCCCCCCCCCCCCACCCTCCCCCGTTCTCTCTCTCTCTCTGCCCTTTCCACGCACACCTTTAATATTTTCTCTTTCTAAGGAGCTTTACTCAGTATATGGACAAACCCGGCGGCGGTGGTGGCGGCGGCAGTGTTGGTGGTCTCACGTCGAGCGGGAATTCAGCCTCTCTTGGATTCTTTACTGCTGCCGACCCCGGCCGGATCTTCTTCCACTCCCGATCGCACTCCATGGACCCCGGCAGCTTGGATCCTCCGAAATCCGTAGAGATGGATTTTTTCTCCAACGAGAAGAAGAAGTCGAGCCGAGGAGCGGCTGCAGAGCCCGATCTCCATCTCAAGGTGCCCGGCCTCGCCATCAAGAAGGAAGATCTCACCGTCAATGTTAGTATACTAGGTCTTATTTATCAATTGCACGCTCGAATTCATTGTTTTTGGTGGTATACCAAATATGAGGTTCAACCTAGGTGATCAGGAACAGGCCGACAAACTATTTTACAATATATTCTGATTGTGCATCTTATTTTAAATAAAATTCTTAACTGATTGAATCGTAATTTTAGGTTAGTAAAAGTGATGGTAATAGAATTTAAAAGTAACATGTACGATCAAGATAGAAACTTCATTAAATAATTCGTTTGTCCCTTCAACTGGTCCTCATGACTCTAAAATGTGCATGATGATAATGGTATGTATATCTAGTTTCTCTAGCTAACTGCATCTATATATACATTTAGACTGGTCTGCAGCTTCTGACGGCGAACACAAAGAGCGACCAGTCGACAGTGGACGACGGGATTTATCCGAACGAGGAGGATAAAAAAGAAAAGAGCGAGGTAATCAACTGGATCTGATCTACCATTTAGGTGATAATATTTGATTGTCATTAATTTATACTGAATAAATTGGACTTAACATGAACTTGATCTTTTCAGTTGGCGGCGTTGCAGGCGGAGCTCGGTCGGATGAATGAAGAGAACCAGAAACTTAGGGGTATGCTGAGCCAAGTGACCTCCAACTACAATGCCCTTCAGATGCATCTCTTCACACTGCTTCAGCAAAGAAACCAAAAAAATGTTGGAAACCAATCATCCCATGAGGTAACTACACCCTATTATATATCTATCATTAATAAACAGTCAAATATAAGATCACATATTTGTCCAAATCAAGTTTTAGTGATCTTTGGATTAAAAATATAACACAATTTGGTGTAGGCTGTGGATGAGAAGATGGAAAGTGGAACGATGGTGCCGCGGCAGTTCATGGACTTGGGTCCCGCTGTGGCGGATCATGCGACAGACGAGGCATCAAACTCCTCTACTGAAGGCGGCAGTCTGGATCGGTCCACGTCGCCGACTACTAATAAGGAGATTGCCGCGATCGACAACGAAAGGGCTGCAAGGGAAGATAGCCCCGACGATGGATGGATCCCGAACAAGAACCCAAAGCTGGCCCCGCCAAAGGGGCCAGAACAACAAGCGCAAGAAGCCACCATGAGGAAAGCTCGCGTCTCGGTCCGAGCTCGCTCCGAAGCCCCCATGGTATAATAAGGAAAAGAAATAAAGCAAGCAAATTAAAGTGCGTATGTGCTTAATGATTAATGGTTAATGATCGTATTAATTGTTTTATAGATCACTGATGGTTGTCAATGGAGAAAATACGGGCAAAAAATGGCCAAAGGAAACCCTTGTCCTCGGGCTTATTACCGATGCACCATGGCTACAGGCTGCCCCGTCCGTAAACAGGTAATTAATTACTATTTATTATTATCCTTCCATCATTTAATATATATATATATATATATATATATATATATATATATATATATATATATATATATATATATATATATATATACTCACACACACACATTCACAATCTAATCCAATTGAGATTATACAAGTAGATAATTTAGTATTGTGGTCCTGTGGTGAATAACACAGGTTCAGAGGTGTGCCGAGGACCGGTCGATCTTGATCACAACGTACGAGGGCAACCACAACCACCCGCTCCCGCCGGCTGCGATGGCAATGGCGTCAACCACATCCGCAGCCGCTTCGATGCTCCTGTCAGGGTCCATGTCGAGCACCACTGGGCTGATGAACCCCAACTTCCTCGCCCGGACGATACTTCCATGCTCGACAAGCATGGCCACGATCTCGGCGTCGGCTCCATTCCCCACCGTCACGTTGGACCTGACCCAGACCCCGAACCAGCTTCATCAGCTACAGCGGCCCCTGGCACAATTCGGCGTTCCGTTAATCCCCAACGGCGCAGCTGCGGTGCCGGCTGCACCTTTCGGGACGGCTCTCCCGCAGGTGATAGGGCAGGCGCTGTACAACCAATCCAAATTGGCGGGCCTTCACATGTCGGGCGACGCAGCCCCCTCAACGGCCCCTCTGCCAGCCTCACTTGCTGATACGGTCACGGCAGCAACTGCAGCCATAACGGCGGATCCTAACTTCACCGCAGCGCTTGCCGCAGCCATTGCGTCGATCATCGGTGGTGGTGCCCATCAAACAGGCAACAATAATAACAACGCTAATAATGCTATCAATCATAACAGCAATAATAATAGCACCAGCAGCGGCAGTGGCGGCGTGCCCACAAACTCCAATTTCCCGGCGACATAAACAAGGGCAGTCAATAATCAACTCTTCTTTTCTCTATAAATCTCATAGTCATATTATTTTTTTGTTCTGTGGAGATAATTTGGTTCCTTATTTTTCATTTTTGTTGATGATATTTCTCAATTTTGGGATGTGAGAGAAGGACAAAGCTCGCATTCTTTTTTTTTTTTGTTTTTTTTTTGTTTTTTTTTGTTGTACTTTTTGTTACTTTTGTCAATAATTTAATCAAAGAATAATAAAGACAAAATTAGGATAATAATTTTAAGTGCATGTAATTAAAGCTCGTCCGAAGCGTTTCAAAATCATCTTCTCTTCTTTTCTCTCATCTCCTTTGATTCTTTCCCCCCCTTTTTTTTTTATCTCAAGCAACGGTATACTAATACGTCTCTTTTGATCCGCTTTTGCTTTTGCGTCCTCCATATGGCCAGTTCTCGCGGGAGAACGAGTCAAAGGAAACTAAGCCCACGCCCATGCACGTGAAGAACGTGTTTACTGCTTTGTCACGGAAATAGCTCTTTAATTAGCTTCTGTGATTATGGCTATACCTTTACCTTCACCTTCACCTTTTTCCGCTAATGGACCACTCTCTGTGGGACCCACTCTTTATGACGTGGCAGTTCCTAATTTGACCAGTAGTATTCTTGTGTTCGAAAAGGAGCTGTTGATCTAGTCGGTAATCAGTAAACTGATTTGTAAGCGCGTTTGCGCAATTACAAATTATATCGATATAATTAAAAAATTAATATTAGTGAATAAAATTATTCTTAATCATGTATTATCGTGTTTGAATTAATAGAGTAATATAATATTAAATTACAGCATATATAAAATTATTATATTTGATTTATTTTATAAAATTAAGTAATTCTGATAAAAATAAATAGTTTATTCTAAAATTATTCGTTGGGATCAAATTTAATATTATTTTTTTATTAAACTATAATTTTAATATAATTTGTAATTAAATTTAAAATTTAAATTTAAATTTAAAATTTTAAATATTAAATTTAAAATCTGAATAAAAATATAAAATTTAATATTTTAATTTAAAATTTTAAAGTATAAGTATAAATATAAATTTTAAAATTTAAAATCTAAATTGAAATTTAAAATTTTAAAGTTTAAAATTTAAAATCTAAATTTAAAAATTTAAAATTTAAACTTTAAAATTTAAAATTTAAATTTAAAATATAAAATATAAAATTTTAAATTTTATAATTCAAAATTTTAAATTAAAATTTTATATTTCAAAATTTAAATTTAAAATTTAAAAATATCGTATTGAAAGGGTTCAGGGGTTAGATAGTTAAATTATAATTTTACTTGATATACAATATTATCCGCCTTTAGTAATGTGAGATACCCGCACCCCCTCGGTAATAGTTTCGGAATAATCTTGCACAATTTGTAATGTTACATTACCGAACGGATTACAGACTGAATAAATCAAACACAGTAATCCTGACAGGATTGTCAGTAATCTAAACAAGATAATCCGAACCAAACGCCCCCTAACATCAATGATGCTCGTATACCTTTAAAATTGATGTGAATTTTACATTTTAGTATATGAATAATTGTAGCGGCCCAGATCCCCGTGTAGCTTTCTCCCGTGATCCGCGGTATGAAACACCTAGTATTGGTGTGTCGGCCCCGCAACGCGTCAAATGGGCGTGTTAGATGGACTCAGTGAGGTTTCTGGATCAAGCCTATCTTTCGGCTGCTTTCGCCGAATTTTTGAAATGGTTTCAGGCTAATCGGAGGCCGGATTTGGATTCAGCGCGGAAAAATGTTGGAAATCGGCTATTTGCTTGTATTTTTCTGAGTCCGGACGCCCAAATACGGACACCTGAAAGTTTTCGGTGTATTTGGGTGCACGGGAGAGCTGTGGACCGGCTGGGGTGCCACGTGGCGGCCGCTGATTGGCCGGCGCAAGCGGCGTGGTCCACGAGAGCCGCGCAGGTGCAGTGGACCGGGCGCGGGGACGCGTGGTAGCTCCTGGTTGGCGGGCTCACGCGGTGCGGTCCACGGAGGCGCGCGGCGGGTTCAGTGGACCGGGGCGGGCAACGTGGCGGCCCCGGGTTGGCTGGCTCACGTGCACGCGGTGCATGCAACGCGGGGAGTGGGTTGCGGGGTAGGTGTAGCGGCGTGCGGGGCTCAGTGGGCAGGTGGTACGGGCGCCACGTGGCGCCCAGTGATTTGCCAGGGCCATCCGCTGCGTTGACTGCCGCGGGGACACGCGGCAGCGCCCGAACGGCTGGGCGCCCACTGTCCCCTGTTCGGGACACGTGGCGCGCCCAGGGCGATTCGGGCGCTCATTGTCGGGCCCCCTTGGGCGCATTTTCGTCGCCCGAATCTTTCGGGCGCCCGAATTCGCGGCCTCAAAGCCCATTTTGGGTGATTTTCGAGCTGGGCCTATAAATAGGCCTCCCCACACCCCTTTTCTGAGTTTTTTGAGCCTTTCTCCACGAGCACTCTTAAGCCAAGTTCTTCCCCTCTTTGTTCTTCACCTCTTGAAGGAATTCCGAGATTTTTGGAGGCCGCGACATCGACGTCTACGGCGATTCGGCGCACTTCGACGTTCCTTCTTCGGCGGCCACCAATGGAGTTTTAGTCCGAGAGGTCCCCTGGACCACCCCCGATGGAGTTTTGAGCCGATTTTTCTGGAAGCGTGTTCACGAGAGGTACACCTTCGTTTTTCGTATTGATCACATCGCTCCGTTTTAGATTTTCGGTCGAGGCATCTTTGAACCCTTTTCCTACTGCTGGTTTTTCTGGACAGCGGAGCTTGTCTGATTTTTATCTTGGCGCTCGGTTGTCGGATTTCAGCCTATGAGGACTCGATCGACATCTACTCTCCGCGAGGATCGCAGTCACATTTTTTTTAGAATTTTTGGAGGTCGTCTCGAAGGTGATATTTTGACTTCTTTCGGACTGTTTGTGCACAGAGTTGAGATTTTGGGAATTTGTACTTACCGCGGTATTTTGACTGTATCTTTGTACCCGGGAGGAGTTTTCAGGTGTTTTTGGGCTCGTTGGAATCGTGGGAACTTGAGGATTATCCACGTTCAATTTGGACCTTAGACCGACGCGCACTTTCAGGTGGGTTGCTTCGTCTCCAAAACCGGTTGAGGGTTCCCTAATTCTATTGAATAGTAAGCATGCAAGATTGTGGGATGTGTTAGAATGCATGTTAGAGAGAGAGATGATGTCCTTCTTGTGTCGTTATTGAGATCATGTTGGTCAATGTTCCCTGATCATGTTTTAGTTAAACTAAATGCTATTATTGGAACTTGACCTAGCACCCTGTCATATATTGCATGTGTAAACTAGACTAGTAGAGAACCTTCACTTGGGCTAGGTTCTTTTATGCTTTAGACATCCACACTTTACATCCTTATTCCTTGGACATAGTGTTCTCCTCGCCCGGGTAGTGGGCCGAGTGATCGGGATTTCTTTTAGTGTGGGATGCATGTTGCACTCGTGCTTGGGGGCCGAGTGGAGTCTGGTAGCTGTGGCTAGTCTTGTAGTAGTGTCGGGAGCCGTTTGAGTAAATGGTGGTCCCGGGTCATCGAGTTTTCTCCGATCTATTTGTTGTCATGGTGTTCGTGGCAGTAGTGTACTGGTGATAGCAGGACCTTGAACCCAGAATCTTTTAGGACACACATGATTTTAGTAAACCAATATTTTCTTTCCAAATGTCGAAGGGTCGCCAGAGCCTGTTCTTGTTTGATTGGGCGAAGGCATTAGCCCTTCGGGGTTTATGAATAAAACTTGTTTTCTACCTGATTTTCGCAAAAGAGCTAAAATTCATTAAAATAGGTTTTCTTAAATCCAGATAGTTTTATAAAAAGGAACTACTTTTAGTCCTCACCCCGAGGGGGTTCGAGTAAAAATAGTTTTCAGTAATAAATATCACATTTTTCTGTAAACTTCCTCACCCGAGAGGGTTCGAGTGATCTGGGTTCTAAGGGCAATTTTCTTCTTTGGGTTGAGAACAACGAGAGGCTATGCCTAGAGCCTGTTCTTGTTTGATTTGGGTTGTAGGTTCTAGTCTTTCGGGGTTTTCGGACCCTTCGTTGCCGTCGGCTGTAGAGTATCTCCAGCTAGTGAGTTAGCATGTTGAGTTGATGTCCTATTTGGGGAGCCGTTGTGTGATGACCCGAATCTCCGCAGAGCACTTGCAGTGTGATCAGCAACTTCTAGAGGCTCTTTGCATGTGTTGGAGGTGTTTGTGCGCGTATCGGACTCAAGAAATGGACTCGGCGCAAAATTTGGGTTAAGAATAGTTTTTTGGAGGCCTTCGACAAATTTTAGAAGTGGAATTGGGCAAAATGGACATCGTATTTGGACTCAGCGCGCGAAAATGATAAAAATGAACTATTTACTTGCATTTTTTGGAGCCCCGATGCCCCAGCACGGATTCCGAGGCATCTGAGTATTGTTCCGGCGGCCGGGGCAGCACCGGCGGCGGCGGGCAGCGGCGGAGCACGGTGGTGCGGGCGCGGGCAAGCGTCGGAGCAGGTGCGGGCAGACACGCGGGAGCGGGCATGTGAAGACCCGGATCTCCGTGGTCATTACAGTGTGATCGACAGCTTGCGGAGGCCTATGTCTATGGACAGTGTTGATTGCGCACAAATCGGACCCCGGAAACGGACTCAGTGCGAGAAATTGATCAAGATTGGTTAATTGGGAATTTCGTCAAAAAATAGAGGTGGTTTCGCACAAAATGGACTTCGTATTTGGATTCAGCACGAAAAAACGTTGGAAATCGACTGTTTGGTTGTATTTTTCGGAGTCCGGATGAGCGAAAACGGGCAACCGGAAGTTCAGGGGGTTTTTCGGGTGCATGAATAGGCTGTGGACCGAGGGTGCCACGTGGCGTCACCCCATTGGTTCGGTGTTGGGAGTGTGGTCCATCAGGCATGCTAGGCTGCCACATGGCTAGCCATGATGGGCCAGCCGTACTTCACGTGGGGTGGAGTGTGGGAGAGGGAGAGAGAGAGGATTGTTTTAATCAATTTTTTTCCTTTCTTCTTCTTCCTCCTCTTCTTCTTCCTCTTCTTTTTCTTCCTCCTTCTTCCTCCATGGACCATGGATTGTTGGAGGGTTTTGTGCAGAGCATCACCAACGTTTCTTCTTCAAAATCATCATCTTGGGTGAGCCATTGGAGCTAGCTTGGTCATCTTCTTCTCCATGATGGAGCACAAGCACCATTGCTGGATTTTCGGAGCTCCACCGTCGCGTTTCAGTGCAAAAATTCCCCAGGACTCATTTCTTGGAGTTTTGAGCTCATTTTTGGTTCTACGTCTTCACAAGAGGTAAGGCTACAATTTTTGTATTCAACTCTTCCCCCAGATATCATGTTTTTTTCAGAGTTTTAAGGCCATCTTTGGGACCCTTTGTTGCAGCCTGAGATTTTGGGCAATCTGTGGTATTTTGGCCTTTCTGAATTGTAGGAGTGGATTTTTTGGATGATATTTGCGGGAAAATTTCCAGGACTCGAAGATGTAAAATATTGGTAAGTATCATTTTCCCCAGATCTGAGTTTTTATTAGGGTTTATTCTTGATCTTTGGAGCACCTTGCTGCAGTCCTGTACAGATGGAACTTGGTGATAGTTCAAAGTGTTTATGGGTTTTCTCCTTCATCCGAGCACGAAAATTGGAGTTCTTTAGCTCAATTTGTATCTATTCTCGACAAGGAATCCAAGGGTACCTATCTTGCAGGATTTGGAGCACGTTTGATTAGGTAACTTTAATGATCTTTTTAAGTGCGATTATATGGTTTACTGCAGTCCCTGTTTTAGTTTTGATTTGAGCAAGGCACCTTGGAATGCAGATAACTTTGTAGATATAAGGTCTTTTGCAGAAATTCATGTTGGGACTTATTCTTAACTTCAAGGTGAGCAAATTCTCTTTTATGAGCTGTGGATGAATCCCTTTGGAAAAGCCCCTAAATAAGCTTGGGAATGCTAGCAAGTTTATGTTAGCAATTTTGGACAGCATTGTGATTTTGTTGTATTTGAATGTCAAAGGAAAATTAATGGTGGATTTTGAGGACTTAAAGATGTTTGTATGAAAGAGGATATCTTTGCTTTACTGCTGGGAACTTTATTTTGAGGTATTTGTGGTTGCACATACATTTTAATTAACCTTGTTGCACATGCCGAAATTCTGGAATTTGAATGCGCAGTGTGCATTGTTTCAGTGATAGCGCCTAATCCGTGAGGCGGATTTGGATGATTTTCGCGGCATCGGACTCCTGGGAGGATAAGGATTACTCACGCCAAAATTCGGCCAGATCGGGCATCAGATCGTTGAGTTTCAGGTGGGTGGTTGTGTTATGCCGAAAACAATGATTTACCCACTCGGGCTATTGGTTTCCCTTATGGCATAGTTGATTGTTGTTCTCTTTTCTGTGGTGAATCATGCTTAAATCTCCATATTTATGTTAGGTTAATTAATCCTTAGCTTATGCATGAATAAATGATCGGTTGGTTGAGATTACATTATTTCATATGAAGTTGATTAACGGTGGTCATCCTTAAATCTATGCTATGTGAGGGTAATTGGAAAATCACTCTTCAACCTATACCTTGTGATGAATGATTAGCATTATTATGTGAGAATGATGGCGATAGATATATATGTAAATGGTTGGTTGATTTATGTGAGGACTTGATGGGGTTATGTGAGAAGTGCTTGGTTGCTTATGTGAGAAGGACTTGGTTCATTTATTTGAGAATGGCTTATATGATAGTAGTTGGTTTTGTTGATCCTTAACCTACAATGTGTGATGTTGGGCATAGATGTTGATTCATAACCTATTTATGTGAGAATAATGAGTTGATTGATCTTTGATCTAGTTTATGTGAAAATGGGTGTTGATGTTGGTTATTGATCTAGTTAATGTAATAATGACCTAGGCTTTTGATTCCTAATTCCTTCACAAAAAGGTGGATATCATTGTTGAGTTGAGGCCTATTCCTTATGAGAAAAAGCAATTTCATGACTCCTATCACTTACAAATGAGATTGGATGTTGTTGGTAGATCCTATATTCATCCTATGTGAGATCAATGAAGATTGTTGGACCTTAAGCTATTCATTGGTGATACTTGATTGAATGTCCCTGTTTAAGTGATGTTAAATGATCTTGGGCTTATTCCAGTATGAATGTGAGGGTTGACAAGCGTTGTACCATCTTATGTGATTTTTGATTAGGTATGGCAATTCCTTATTTTCATACTTTGTGAACATCGTGTATGTGGTACTGGCAGGCATAGGCTATGTTGCACTTAATGTTCTTATGCAATCATCAATATTATGGAATAGCATGCTCTAATAAATGTAGAACATCGACACCTGTTTACTTTATATCATCTTTGGACATCTTCATGCTTGTATGGTCATCTAGATAGGCCACATTTTTCTGCTACACTATCATGTTGGACTTGACTTAGGAGAAACCATGTTTCTTGCTTTTCTCCTTTCATACTAGGCTCAGGGTATTTGTAGCTCGTGCGCGAGCAGGGGGTTTTGGGATAGTGTAGACAGATTCTTGGGATCTGGGATAGGCTGGCCTGAGGGCAGGGTATTGCGGCTACCGCGGACTTTGGGCGGTTGACCGGATGGTGACTTGTGCATCGGATTAGGGATGGCAGGTCGGGCTTGATTTGGGGGATTTGTGGGATATTGCGGCGACCGCGGACTTTGGGCGGCGGACCGGGTATTTACAGTGCATCAGATTGGTGGGATCGGGCTTTCTTTAGTGGATGGGTTTTCCCACTTTGATCAGAGTCGTGATCCAGTTCTGCTAGTTTTGATACTTGTTACTGAGATACTTACTCGTGTGGGTCGCTCCCCTCGAGTGCCACTCCGGAGTGTGCGACAGACAGGCTTTGAGTCCGTGAGACTCCTTTTTGCATTGGTGTTATGCGTAGGCTGGCATACCCGATGCGGTAGGCAGAGCAGGCAGTACCAGTGTTTACTGGTGGTCGGATTGGGTTTATTCAGGCAGGCATTTATTTACTGATGCATACATTTAGCTATACTTCTTAGCACGACATTTAGAGGCATACTAGTGGTAGCTTCCTCTTATCAGTATTTCTGTTTTTGGCTTACCACCTCTCTTATTCTTTTCTTGCCTCTGGTAGACTTAGTGGGTACGTCGGGGTTTGAGGCTTTACCCACAGGGGGAGGCTACTGGTTTTACTAGTGGTTCTCACCCCCATTGTTGTTTTTCTCTTTCCTCCCTTTGTTTTGCAGTGTCTGCTGCAGGAGTTGCTGATCTTTCAGTTGACGGTTCGAGGCGAGGGAGTCGTGAGATAGATCCCTACCAGTGTTGATTTCTACAGTGGGATAGATGTACCAACCCGGATTGTGGGTTTCACTATACACAGTTGTATTTTATTATTTTAGTTTATCTTCCTTTTTGGATTTGTAGATGATGTATAGGTGGCTTTTACTTGTGTTACTGTTTCGGTGGACCGGATTATTGTATTACTATTTTTGGGAGATGGATATTGTACCTTTATTTTTCAGTTGTACAGTGATTCAGGTTTTTATTATAGCAGTTTTCTTCAGCTCTGATATCTATTTAGTTGTTAGATGATACTTTGCAGGTTGGACGCTTCGCTTATGCGGGGTTTCGCATAGGTGGCGGATCTATTGGCGAGCCCGGGTCGCAGTTTCGACCCCCGGGGCGTGACCGATTAGAGTGGTATCAGAGCCTAGGATGTAGGTCATTATGGACTTAGAAACCCTAGGCTTGTGGTTGGACCTTAGGATGACTACGTGAGAGTCGTGACTTACTGCGAGAGTCCTGATTGAGTTTTATACCTCTCCCAAGGGACGGGATGAGTGATTGGCATGTTTATTCTCCTTGGTGATTATGTTGGCTGTAGACAGCATAATGCCATGGAATGGGTGACATGTTCTAGACTTTCGCTGGATTGGGTCGAGTTTCGGTGGTGTGTTTTGTGTGCGGTTCGTCGTGGTGAGCGGTGTCTCCCTGACGCAGAGTTCTGACCCGTGTGCACCCCATTGCAGCTTTTGGGCGAGGATAGGCAGTTCTGGGTCGGATACCCAGATTGGGGTCAGAGAGCTCTGGACCCATATGACAGTATTGGCAGTGGCATATCGGCGGCGGAGAGAGCAGCTGATAGGATGATACAGTTGCTGGAGCTGTGGACATCTCCGATAGTGCTTTCCGTTGAGACCAACCCCTTTGTAGATCCTGGGTGGCAACGATTCCAATGGCGCCGGTTGGGCGAGCAGCCCTCTTTGGGTCGACTTTTAGTGTAGAGGCACTGAGGCAGGGTGGATAGTTGATAGCAGATAAGCAGTGGGATATCATTGATCGACTGAGATAGCTTTGGCTGTTAGACCTGTCCCGACTCGAAGGATTGAGTTTGGAGCCTTTAGAGGCAAAGTCGTGGGTAGGGGTGCTGGATAGACTATTTGAGAGTCTTTTATGCCAGAGGGTTTACGCAGTTGATGAACTGCACGCTCCCCGTTTTGAGGGACGAGGCGCATGGAATGTGTGTGTGCTGGGTTAGGATTGCGCTAGGATATCTTTTTGGCTCATTCGGTCCCTCTGACTTCAGATTTGGATGCCCCGATGGAGCATAGCGTTGTAGTTCCTTGGGACAGATGGAGGCACTCGGTGCCAGTTGATGGAGAGCAGACTAGTAGGCTGAGGCATTCTCGATTCCTTTTCAGAGTCGTGGACTTCTGAGGTGCCAGAGGTTGGGTGGACCCCGATGGCAGCATATGCATCAGTATCAGAGTAGCGCAGCGGAAGCGTGATGGGCTGCGATCATTGCCGGAGTATGAGTGGAGGCAGAGATGGTGCCTTCTTTGGAGATAGTCAGGATATTCTCAGGCTGATTGAGCGACGACCACTAGCGCTGGCAGTTGAGTCCGGGCAACCGAGTGGGAGGGCGTCCCATCAGTGGGATGTGTTGTCGCAGGCATGATTTCCTTTACAGCTATTTGAGTTAGGATGAGGTGCATCCCTGCATGGACTAAAGGTAGAGTTGTCACCACGCGCACTTGAGGTATAGATCCTTGTTTAGGATGTGCACGTGGAGGAGGTTTGTGGAATATGTCCAGTGCAGTTAGGCTATGGGTTACACCCGTTGACTAGCTGGTCTTATGGCAACCCAGGATTTTCGACTCGGCGTATTGGATTGGTCGGGGTGACATCTTGCAATTTTTGATTGGGGTGAGGACCGTGAACTTCTGCGAGTTGGACAGAAGGAGTTGGTTTACAGGTGGTGGTAGATTGCACTAGTTGCAGTGACAGCGTGCCAACAGGAGTCAGGCAGATGATGAGCCAAGGATGTATTGCCCAGTTAGTGACTGTGATAGAGGTGCCTACGGCGGCCCCGGGACTCAAAGGTGCCCTTAATGCCCGCGAGTTCTTGAATTTGAGTCCACCTGAGTTGATGAGAATGCCGCCGGGCAAGGAGATTAAGATTTCTATTAACGTGGTTCTGGGAACCGCGTCGATATTGAAGGCACCTTATCGGATGGCACCAGCACAACTGAGAGTTGATGGTACAGTTATTGATTATGATGGATAACTGTGAGGGTGTACTTCAGGTTTCTTGAAGGAGTTGGTTTTGAGGAGGAGATTTTGGGGGTGTTGTGGATCAGTGGTTACCTGTTGTTTCTTCTTTTCCCCGTGACATGTTTGAATCCTTGTTGTTGTCCCTGTCTCCGCTTAGAGGTGATATGTTTGGTTTGCCCGTCGATGTTTGACTCGCTCCACTTGAGACTAGTGAGTGTCTGGAGTGCTGGAGGTACCGTTGTGGATTATGGCTCGAGAGATGAGGAATGGCGCAACTAGGCCAGGTCGTACAGGCGGTTGATGTTGTTGTGGAATAACCACGGGAAGCGAGTGACGCCTTGAGAGCTGGTGACGAGGATGTTGGATATTTGCCCTTCTGATTTGAGACTTCTTTTGAGCTATGTTAGTTTCGAGGACGAAACTTTCTTTTAGTGGGGGAGGATGTGAAGACCCGGATCTCCGTGGTCATTACAGTGTGATCGACAGCTTGCGGAGGCCTATGTCTATGGACAGTGTTGATTGCGCACAAATCGGACCCCGGAAACGGACTCAGTGCGAGAAATTGATCAAGATTGGTTAATTGGGAATTTCGTCGAAAAATAGAGGTGGTTTCGTGCAAAATGGACTTCGTATTTGGATTCAGCACGGAAAAACGTTGGAAATCGACTGTTTGGTTGTATTTTTCGGAGTCCGGATGAGCGAAAACGGGCAACCGGAAGTTCAGGGGGTTTTTCGGGTGCATGAATAGGCTGTGGACCGAGGGTGCCACGTGGCGTCACCCCATTGGTTCGGTGTTGGGAGTGTGGTCCATCAGGCATGCTAGGCTGCCACATGGCTAGCCATGATGGGCCAGCCGTACTTCACGTGGGGTGGAGTGTGGGAGAGGGAGAGAGAGAGGATTGTTTTAATCAATTTTTTTCCTTTCTTCTTCTTCCTCCTCTTCTTCTTCCTCTTCTTTTTCTTCCTCCTTCTTCCTCCATGGACCATGGATTGTTGGAGGGTTTTGTGCAGAGCATCACCAACGTTTCTTCTTCAAAATCATCATCTTGGGTGAGCCATTGGAGCTAGCTTGGTCATCTTCTTCTCCATGATGGAGCACAAGCACCATTGCTGGATTTTCGGAGCTCCACCGTCGCGTTTCAGTGCAAAAATTCCCCAGGACTCATTTCTTAGAGTTTTGAGCTCATTTTTGGTTCTACGTCTTCACAAGAGGTAAGGCTACAATTTTTGTATTCAACTCTTCCCCCAGATATCATGTTTTTTTCAGAGTTTTAAGGCCATCTTTGGGACCCTTTGTTGCAGCCTGAGATTTTGGGCAATCTGTGGTATTTTGGCCTTTCTGAATTGTAGGAGTGGATTTTTTGGATGATATTTGCGGGAAAATTTCCAGGACTCGAAGATGTAAAATATTGGTAAGTATCATTTTCCCCAGATCTGAGTTTTTATTAGGGTTTATTATTGATCTTTGGAGCACCTTGCTGCAGTCCTGTACAGATGGAACTTGGTGATAGTTCAAAGTGTTTATGGGTTTTCTCCTTCATCCGAGCACGAAAATTGGAGTTCTTTAGCTCAATTTGTATCTATTCTCGACAAGGAATCCAAGGGTACCTCTCTTGCAGGATTTGGAGCACGTTTGATTAGGTAACTTTAATGATCTTTTTAAGTGCGATTATATGGTTTACTGCAGTCCCTGTTTTAGTTTTGATTTGAGCAAGGCACCTTGGAATGCAGATAACTTTGTAGATATAAGGTCTTTTGCAGAAATTCAAGTTGGGACTTCTTCTTAACTTCAAGGTGAGCAAATTCTCTTTTATGAGCTGTGGATGAATCCCTTTGGAAAAGCCCCTAAATAAGCTTGGGAATGCTAGCAAGTTTATGTTAGCAATTTTGGACAGCATTGTGATTTTGTTGTATTTGAATGTCAAAGGAAAATTAATGGTGGATTTTGAGGACTTAAAGATGTTTGTATGAAAGAGGATATCTTTGCTTTACTGCTGGGAACTTTATTTTGAGGTATTTGTGGTTGCACATACATTTTAATTAACCTTGTTGCACATGCCGAAATTCTGGAATTTGAATGCGCAGTGTGCATTGTTTCAGTGATTGCGCCCAATCCGTGAGGCGGATTTGGATGATTTTCGCGGCATCGGACTCCTAGGAGGATAAGGATTACTCACGCCAAAATTCGGCCAGATCGGGCATCAGATCGTTGAGTTTCAGGTGGGTGGTTGTGTTATGCCGAAAACAATGATTTACCCACTCGGGCTATTGGTTTCCCTTATGGCATAGTTGATTGTTGTTCTCTTTTCTGTGGTGAATCATGCTTAAATCTCCATATTTATGTTAGGTTAATTAATCCTTAGCTTATGCATGAATAAATGATCGGTTGGTTGAGATTACATTATTTCATATGAAGTTGATTAACGGTGGTCATCCTTAAATCTATGCTATGTGAGGGTAATTGGAAAATCACTCTTCAACCTATACCTTGTGATGAATGATTAGCATTATTATGTGAGAATGATGGTGATAGATATATATGTAAATGGTTGGTTGATTTATGTGAGGACTTGATGGGGTTATGTGAGAAGTGCTTGGTTGCTTATGTGAGAAGGACTTGGTTCATTTATTTGAGAATGGCTTATATGATAGTAGTTGGTTTTGTTGATCCTTAACCTACAATGTGTGATGTTGGGCATAGATGTTGATTCATAACCTATTTATGTGAGAATAATGAGTTGATTGATCTTTGATCTAGTTTATGTGAAAATGGGTGTTGATGTTGGTTATTGATCTAGTTAATGTAATAATGACCTAGGCTTTTGATTCCTAATTCCTTCACAAAAAGGTGGATATCATTGTTGAGTTGAGGCCTATTCCTTATGAGAAAAAGCAATTTCATGACTCCTATCACTTACAAATGAGATTGGATGTTGTTGGTAGATCCTATATTCATCCTATGTGAGATCAATGAAGATTGTTGGACCTTAAGCTATTCATTGGTGATACTTGATTGAATGTCCATGTTTAAGTGATGTTAAATGATCTTGGGCTTATTCCAGTATGAATGTGAGGGTTGACAAGCGTTGTACCATCTTATGTGATTTTTGATTAGGTATGGCAATTCCTTATTTTCATACTTTGTGAACATCGTGTATGTGGTACTGGCAGGCATAGGCTATGTTGCACTTAATGTTCTTATGCAATCATCAATATTATGGAATAGCATGCTCTAATAAATGTAGAACATCGATACTTGTTTACTTTATATCATCTTTGGACATCTTCATGCTTGTATGGTCATCTAGATAGGCCACATTTTTCTGCTACACTATCATGTTGGACTTGACTTAGGAGAAACCATGTTTCTTGCTTTTCTCCTTTCATACTAGGCTCAGGGTATTTGTAGCTCGTGCGCGAGCAGGGGGTTTTGGGATAGTGTAGACAGATTCTTGGGATCTGGGATAGGCTGGCCTGAGGGCAGGGTATTGCGGCTACCGCGGACTTTGGGCGGTTGACCGGATGGTGACTTGTGCATCGGATTAGGGATGGCAGGTCGGGCTTGATTTGGGGGATTTGTGGGATATTGCGGCGACCGCGGACTTTGGGCGGCCGACCGGGTATTTACAGTGCATCAGATTGGTGGGATCGGGCTTTCTTTAGTGGATGGGTTTTCCCACTTTGATCAGAGTCGTGATCCAGTTCTGCTAGTTTTGATACTTGTTACTGAGATACTTACTCGTGTGGGTCGCTCCCTCGAGTGCCACTCCGGAGTGTGCGACAGACAGGCTTTGAGTCCGTGAGACTCCTTTTGCATTGGTGTTATGCGTAGGCTGGCATACCCGATGCGGTAGGCAGAGCAGCAGTACCAGTGTTTACTGGTGGTCGGATTGGGTTTATTCAGGCAGGCATTTATTTACTGATGCATACATTTAGCTATACTTCTTAGCACGACATTAGAGGCATACTAGTGGTAGCTTCCTCTTATCAGTATTTCTGTTTTTAGCTTACCACCGTCTCTTATTCTTTTCTTGCTTCTGGTAGACTTAGTGGGTACGTCGGGGTTTGAGTCTTTACCCACAGGGGGAGGCTACTGGTTTTACTAGTGGTTCTCACCCCCATTGTTGTTTTTCTCTTTCCTCCCTTTGTTTGCAGTGTCTGCTGCAGGAGTTGCTGATCTTTCAGTTGACGGTTCGAGGCGAGGGAGTCGTGAGATAGATCCCTACCAGTGTTGATTTCTACAGTGGGATAGATGTACCAACCCGGATTGTGGGTTTCACTGTACACAGTTGTATTTTATTATTTTAGTTTATCTCCCTTTTTGGATTTGTAGATGATGTATAGGTGGCTTTACCTTGTGTTACTGTTTCGGTGGACCGGATTATTGTATTACTATTTTTGGGAGATGGATATTGTACCTTTATTTTCAGTTGTACAGTGATTCAGGTTTTTATTATAGCAGTTTTCTTCAGCTCTGATATCTATTTAGTTGTTAGATGATACTTTGCAGGTTGGACGCTTCGCTTATGCGGGGTTCCGCATAGGTGGCGGATCTATTGGCGAGCCCGGGTCGCAGTTTCGACCCCCGGGGCGTGACCGATTAGAGTGGTATCAGAGCCTAGGATGTAGGTCATTATGGACTTAGAAACCCTAGGCTTGTGGTTGGACCTTAGGATGACTACGTGAGAGTCGTGACTTATTGCGAGAGTCCTGATTGAGTTTTATACCTCTCCCAAGGGACAGGATGAGTGATTGGCATGTTTATTCTCCTTGGTGATTATGTTGGCTGTAGACAGCATAATGCCATGGAATGGGTGACATGTCCTAGACTTTCGCTGGATTGGGTCGAGTTTCGGTGGTGTGTTTTGTGTGCGGTTCGTCGTGGTGAGCGGTGTCTCCCTGACGCAGAGTTCTGACCCGTGTGCACCCCATTGCAGCTTTTGGGCGAGGATAGGCAGTTCTGGGTCGGATACCCAGATTGGGGTCAGAGAGCTCTGGACCCATATGACAGTATTGGCAGTGGCATATCGGCGGCGGAGAGAGCAGCTGATAGGATGATACAGTTGCTGGAGCTGTGGACATCTCCGATAGTGCTTTCCGTTGAGACCAACCCCTTTGTAGATCCTGGGTGGCAACGATTCTAATGGCGCCGGTTGGCGAGCAGCCCTCTTTGGGTCGACTTTTAGTGTAGAGGCACTGAGGCAGGTGGATAGTTGATAGCAGATAAGCAGTGGGATATCATTGATCGACTGAGATAGCTTTGGCTGTTAGACCTGTCCCGACTCGAAGGATTGAGTTTGGAGCCTTTGGAGGCAAAGTCGTGGGTAGGGGTGCTGGATAGACTATTTGAGAGTCTTTTATGCCAGAGGGTTTACGCAGTTGATGAACTGCACGCTCCCCGTTTTGAGGGACGAGGCGCATGGAATGTGTGTGTGCTGGGTTAGGATTGCGCTAGGATATCTTTTTGGCTCATTCGGTCCCTCTGACTTCAGATTTGGATGCCCCGATGGAGCATAGCGTTGTAGTTCCTTGGGACAGATGGAGGCACTCGGTGCCAGTTGATGGAGAGCAGACTAGTAGGCTGAGACATTCTCGATTCCTTTTCAGAGTCGTGGAATTCTGAGGTGCCAGAGGTTGGGTGGACCCCGATGGCAGCATATGCATCAGTATCAGAGTAGCGCAGCGGAAGCGTGATGGGCTGCGATCATTGCCGGAGTATGAGTGGAGGCAGAGATGGTGCTTCTTTGGAGATAATCAGGATATTCTCAGGCTGATTGAGCGACGACCACTAGCGCTTGCAGTTGAGTCCGGGCAACCGAGTGGGAGGGCGTCCATCAGTGGGATGTGTTGTCGCAGGCATGATTTCCTTTACAGCTATTGAGTTAGGATGAGGTGCATCCCTGCATGGACTAAAGGTAGAGTTGTCACCACGTGCACTTGAGGTATAGATCCTTGTTTAGGATGTGCACGTGGAGGAGGTTTGTGGAATATGTCCAGTGCAGTTAGCTATGGGTTACACCCGTTGACTAGCTGGTCTTATGGCAACCCAGGATTTTCGACTCGGCGTATTGGATTGGTCGGGGTGACATCTTGCAATTTTTGATTGGGTGAGGACCGTGAACTTCTGCGAGTTGGACAGAAGGAGTTGGTTACAGGTGTGGTAGATTGCACTAGTTGCAGTGACAGCGTGCCAACAGGAGTCAGGCAGATGATGAGCCAAGGATGTATTGCCCAGTTAGTGACTGTGATAGAGGTGCCTACGGCGGCCCCAGGGACTCAAAGGTGCCCTTAATGCCCGCGAGTTCTTGAATTTGAGTCCACCTGAGTGATGAGAATGCCGCCGGGCAAGGAGATTAAGATTTCTATTAACGTGGTTCTGGGAACCGCGTCGATATTGAAGGCACCTATCGGATGGCACCAGCACAACTGAGAGTTGATGGTACAGT
>CM055064.1:27831528-27873907 GCA_029204045.2 Tillandsia leiboldiana
TTGATCAGAGTCGTGATCCAGTTCTGCTAGTTTTGATACTTGTTACTGAGATACTTACTCGTGTGGGTCGCTTCCCCTCGAGTGCCACTCCGGAGTGTGCGACAGACAGGCTTTGAGTCCGTGAGACTCCTTTTTGCATTGGTGTTATGCGTAGGCTGGCATACCCGATGCGGTAGGCAGAGCAGGCAGTACCAGTGTTTACTGGTGGTCGGATTGGGTTTTATTCAGGCAGGCATTTATTTACTGATGCATACATTTAGCTATACTTCTTAGCACGACATTTAGAGGCATACTAGTGGTAGCTTCCTCTTATCAGTAATTTCTGTTTTTAGCTTACCACCTCTCTTATTCTTTTCTTGCCTCTGGTAGACTTAGTGGGTACGTCGGGGTTTGAGTCTTTACCCACAGGGGGAGGCTACTGGTTTTACTAGTGGTTCTCACCCCCATTGTTGTTTTTCTCTTTCCTCCCTTTGTTTTGCAGTGTCTGCTGCAGGAGTTGCTGATCTTTCAGTTGACGGTTCGAGGCGAGGGAGTCGTGAGATAGATCCCTACCAGTGTTGATTTCTACAGTGGGATAGATGTACCAACCCGGATTGTGGGTTTCACTGTACACAGTTGTATTTTATTATTTTAGTTTATCTCCCTTTTTGGATTTGTAGATGATGTATAGGTGGCTTTTACTTGTGTTACTGTTTCGGTGGACCGGATTATTGTATTACTATTTTTGGGAGATGGATATTGTACCTTTATTTTTCAGTTGTACAGTGATTCAGGTTTTTATTATAGCAGTTTTCTTCAGCTCTGATATCTATTTAGTTGTTAGATGATACTTTGCAGGTTGGACGCTTCGCTTATGCGGGGTTCCGCATAGGTGGCGGATCTATTGGCGAGCCCGGGTCGCAGTTTCGACCCCCGGGGCGTGACCGATTAGAGTGGTATCAGAGCCTAGGATGTAGGTCATTATGGACTTAGAAACCCTAGGCTTGTGGTTGGACCTTAGGATGACTACGTGAGAGTCGTGACTTATTGCGAGAGTCCTGATTGAGTTTTATACCTCTCCCAAGGGACAGGATGAGTGATTGGCATGTTTATTCTCCTTGGTGATTATGTTGGCTGTAGACAGCATAATGCCATGGAATGGGTGACATGTCCTAGACTTTCGCTGGATTGGGTCGAGTTTCGGTGGTGTGTTTTGTGTGCGGTTCGTCGTGGTGAGCGGTGTCTCCCTGACGCAGAGTTCTGACCCGTGTGCACCCCATTGCAGCTTTTGGGCGAGGATAGGCAGTTCTGGGTCGGATACCCAGATTGGGGTCAGAGAGCTCTGGACCCATATGACAGTATGGCAGTGGCATATCGGCGGCGGAGAGAGCAGCTGATAGGATGATACAGTTGCTGGAGCTGTGGACATCTCCGATAGTGCTTTCCGTTGAGACCAACCCCTTTGTAGATCCTGGGTGGCAACGATTCTAATGGCGCCGGTTGGGCGAGCAGCCCTCTTTGGGTCGACTTTTAGTGTAGAGGCACTGAGGCAGGGTGGATAGTTGATAGCAGATAAGCAGTGGGATATCATTGATCGACTGAGATAGCTTTGGCTGTTAGACCTGTCCCGACTCGAAGGATTGAGTTTGGAGCCTTTGGAGGCAAAGTCGTGGGTAGGGGTGCTGGATAGACTATTTGAGAGTCTTTTATGCCAGAGGGTTTACGCAGTTGATGAACTGCACGCTCCCGTTTTGAGGGACGAGGCGCATGGAATGTGTGTGTGCTGGGTTAGGATTGCGCTAGGATATCTTTTTGGCTCATTCGGTCCCTCTGACTTCAGATTTGGATGCCCCGATGGAGCATAGCGTTGTAGTTCCTTGGGACAGATGGAGGCACTCGGTGCCAGTTGATGGAGAGCAGACTAGTAGGCTGAGACATTCTCGATTCCTTTTCAGAGTCGTGGAATTCTGAGGTGCCAGAGGTTGGGTGGACCCCGATGGCAGCATATGCATCAGTATCAGAGTAGCGCAGCGGAAGCGTGATGGGCTGCGATCATTGCCGGAGTATGAGTGGAGGCAGAGATGGTGCCTTCTTTGGAGATAATCAGGATATTCTCAGGCTGATTGAGCGACGACCACTAGCGCTTGCAGTTGAGTCCGGGCAACCGAGTGGGAGGGCGTCCCATCAGTGGGATGTGTTGTCGCAGGCATGATTTCCTTTACAGCTATTTGAGTTAGGATGAGGTGCATCCCTGCATGGACTAAAGGTAGAGTTGTCACCACGTGCACTTGAGGTATAGATCCTTGTTTAGGATGTGCACGTGGAGGAGGTTTGTGGAATATGTCCAGTGCAGTTAGGCTATGGGTTACACCCGTTGACTAGCTGGTCTTATGGCAACCCAGGATTTTCGACTCGGCGTATTGGATTGGTCGGGGTGACATCTTGCAATTTTTGATTGGGGTGAGGACCGTGAACTTCTGCGAGTTGGACAGAAGGAGTTGGTTTACAGGTGGTGGTAGATTGCACTAGTTGCAGTGACAGCGTGCCAACAGGAGTCAGGCAGATGATGAGCCAAGGATGTATTGCCCAGTTAGTGACTGTGATAGAGGTGCCTACGGCGGCCCCGGGACTCAAAGGTGCCCTTAATGCCCGCGAGTTCTTGAATTTGAGTCCACCTGAGTTGATGAGAATGCCGCCGGGCAAGGAGATTAAGATTTCTATTAACGTGGTTCTGGGAACCGCGTCGATATTGAAGGCACCTTATCGGATGGCACCAGCACAACTGAGAGTTGATGGTACAGTTATTGATTATGATGGATAACTGTGAGGGTGTACTTCAGGTTTCTTGAAGGAGTTGGTTTTGAGGAGGAGATTTTGGGGGTGTTGTGGATCAGTGGTTACCTATTGTTTCTTCTTTTCCCCGTGACATGTTTGAATCCTTGTTGTTGTCCCTGTCTCCGCTTAGAGGTGATATGTTTGGTTTGCCCGTCGATGTTTGACTCGCTCCACTTGAGACTAGTGAGTGTCTGGAGTGCTGGAGGTACCGTTGTGGATTATGGCTCGAGAGATGAGGAATGGCGCAACTAGGCCAGGTCGTACAGGCGGTTGATGTTGTTGTGGAATAACCACGGGAAGCGAGTGACGCCTTGAGAGCTGGTGACGAGGATGTTGGATATTTGCCCTTCTGATTTGAGACTTCTTTTGAGCTATGTTAGTTTCGAGGACGAAACTTTCTTTTAGTGGGGGAGGATGTGAAGACCCGGATCTCCGTGGTCATTACAGTGTGATCGACAGCTTGCGGAGGCCTATGTCTATGGACAGTGTTGATTGCGCACAAATCGGACCCCGGAAACGGACTCAGTGCGAGAAATTGATCAAGATTGGTTAATTGGGAATTTCGTCGAAAAATAGAGGTGGTTTCGCGCAAAATGGACTTCGTATTTGGATTCAGCATGGAAAAACTTTGGAAATCGACTGTTTGGTTGTATTTTTCGGAGTCCGGATGAGCGAAAACGGGCAACCGGAAGTTCAGGGGGTTTTTCGGGTGCATGAATAGGCTGTGGACCGAGGGTGCCACGTGGCGTCACCCCATTGGTTCGGTGTTGGGAGTGTGGTCCATCAGGCATGCTAGGCTGCCACATGGCTAGCCATGATGGGCCAGCCGTACTTCACGTGGGGTGGAGTGTGGGAGAGGGAGAGAGAGAGGATTGTTTTAATCAAATTTTTTCCTTTCTTCTTCTTCCTCCTCTTCTTCTTCCTCTTCTTTTTCTTCCTCCTTCTTCCTCCATGGACCATGGATTGTTGGAGGGTTTTGTGCAGAGCATCACCAACGTTTCTTCTTCAAAATCATCATCTTGGGTGAGCCATTGGAGCTAGCTTGGTCATCTTCTTCTCCATGATGGAGCACAAGCACCATTGCTGGATTTTCGGAGCTCCACCGTCGCGTTTCAGTGCAAAATTCCCCAGGACTCATTTCTTGGAGTTTTGAGCTCATTTTTGGTTCTACGTCTTCACAAGAGGTAAGGCTACAATTTTTGTATTCAACTCTTCCCCCAGATATCATGTTTTTTTCAGAGTTTTAAGGCCATCTTTGGGACCCTTTGTTGCAGCCTGAGATTTTGGGCAATCTGTGGTATTTTGGCCTTTCTGAATTGTAGGAGTGGATTTTTTGGATGATATTTGCGGGAAAATTTCCAGGACTCGAAGATGTAAAATATTGGTAAGTATCATTTTCCCCAGATCTGAGTTTTTATTAGGGTTTATTCTTGATCTTTGGAGCACCTTGCTGCAGTCCTGTACAGATGGAACTTGGTGATAGTTCAAAGTGTTTATGGGTTTTCTCCTTCATCCGAGCACGAAAATTGGAGTTCTTTAGCTCAATTTGTATCTATTCTCGACAAGGAAACCAAGGGTACCTCTCTTGCAGGATTTGGAGCACGTTTGATTAGGTAACTTTAATGATCTTTTTAAGTGCGATTATATGGTTTACTGCAGTCCCTGTTTTAGTTTTGATTTGAGCAAGGCACCTTGGAATGCAGATAACTTTGTAGATATAAGGTCTTTTGCAGAAATTCAAGTTGGGACTTCTTCTTAACTTCAAGGTGAGCAAATTCTCTTTTATGAGCTGTGGATGAATCCCTTTGGAAAAGCCCCTAAATAAGCTTGGGAATGCTAGCAAGTTTATGTTAGCAATTTTGGACAGCATTGTGATTTTGTTGTATTTGAATGTCAAAGGAAAATTAATGGTGGATTTTGAGGACTTAAAGATGTTTGTATGAAAGAGGATATCTTTGCTTTACTGCTGGGAACTTTATTTTGAGGTATTTGTGGTTGCACATACATTTTAATTAACCTTGTTGCACATGCCAAAATTCTGGAATTTGAATGCGCAGTGTGCATTGTTTCAGTGATTGCGCCCAATCCGTGAGGCGGATTTGGATGATTTTCGCGGCATCGGACTCCTGGGAGGATAAGGATTACTCACGCCAAAATTCGGCCAGATCGGGCATCAGATCGTTGAGTTTCAGGTGGGTGGTTGTGTTATGCCGAAAACAATGATTTACCCACTCGGGCTATTGGTTTCCCTTATGGCATAGTTGATTGTTGTTCTCTTTTCTGTGGTGAATCATGCTTAAATCTCCATATTTATGTTAGGTTAATTAATCCTTAGCTTATGCATGAATAAATGATCGGTTGGTTGAGATTACATTATTTCATATGAAGTTGATTAACGGTGGTCATCCTTAAATCTATGCTATGTGAGGGTAATTGGAAAATCACTCTTCAACCTATACCTTGTGATGAATGATTAGCATTATTATGTGAGAATGATGGTGATAGATATATATGTAAATGGTTGGTTGATTTATGTGAGGACTTGATGGGGTTATGTGAGAAGTGCTTGGTTGCTTATGTGAGAAGGACTTGGTTCATTTATTTGAGAATGGCTTATATGATAGTAGTTGGTTTTGTTGATCCTTAACCTACAATGTGTGATGTTGGGCATAGATGTTGATTCATAACCTATTTATGTGAGAATAATGAGTTGATTGATCTTTGATCTAGTTTATGTGAAAATGGGTGTTGATGTTGGTTATTGATCTAGTTAATGTAATAATGACCTAGGCTTTTGATTCCTAATTCCTTCACAAAAAGGTGGATATCATTGTTGAGTTGAGGCCTATTCCTTATGAGAAAAAGCAATTTCATGACTCCTATCACTTACAAATGAGATTGGATGTTGTTGGTAGATCCTATATTCATCCTATGTGAGATCAATGAAGATTGTTGGACCTTAAGCTATTCATTGGTGATACTTGATTGAATGTCCCTGTTTAAGTGATGTTAAATGATCTTGGGCTTATTCCAGTATGAATGTGAGGGTTGACAAGCGTTGTACCATCTTATGTGATTTTTGATTAGGTATGGCAATTCCTTATTTTCATACTTTGTGAACATCGTGTATGTGGTACTGGCAGGCATAGGCTATGTTGCACTTAATGTTCTTATGCAATCATCAATATTATGGAATAGCATGCTCTAATAAATGTAGAACATCGACACCTGTTTACTTTATATCATCTTTGGACATCTTCATGCTTGTATGGTCATCTAGATAGGCCACATTTTTCTGCTACACTATCATGTTGGACTTGACTTAGGAGAAACCATGTTTCTTGCTTTTCTCCTTTCATGCTAGGCTCAGGGTATTTGTAGCTCGTGCGCGAGCAGGGGGTTTTGGGATAGTGTAGACAGATTCTTGGGATCTGGGATAGGCTGGCCTGAGGGCAGGGTATTGCGGCTACCGCGGACTTTGGGCGGTTGACCGGATGGTGACTTGTGCATCGGATTAGGGATGGCAGGTCGGGCTTGATTTGGGGGATTTGTGGGATATTGCGGCGACCGCGGACTTTGGGCGGCCGACCGGGTATTTACAGTGCATCAGATTGGTGGGATCGGGCTTTCTTTAGTGGATGGGTTTTCCCACTTTGATCAGAGTCGTGATCCAGTTCTGCTAGTTTTAATACTTGTTACTGAGATACTTACTCGTGAGATACTTGTTACTGAGATCCACAGGCGCGGGCTGGCACGTGGGCAGGCGCGCGCGGGTCCAGCGCGGTGCAGCGGGGGCATGTGCCACGTGGCGTCTTCTTATTGGCGAGGGGTGGACACGTGGCAGCTTTGGATTTGCTGGTGTAGTAGGCGCGGTCCACAGGCTGGTGCGGCAGGTGCCTCGGGAAGCGTGCGCGGCAGGGGGCGTGGGCGCGGCGTGGGCGCACGTGGGCGAGAAGCCCGAGGTGTTGACGTGCGGTTCCCGCGCGTGGGAGCGCCACGCGTCAGCGCTCGCGGTGGGCCACGCGGCGCAACGCGGCGCGACAGGGGCGTTCCGGGCGCTTGATGAGCGGCTGTGGATCGAGGCACTGTTAGCGCCCGAAAGTTTCGGGCGCCCGGAAAGTGTACCCCAAACCGTGTTTTGGGCTTGGATTTCAGCCTATAAATAAGCTGTAGGGGCCATTTGTGCGGGATTTTTGGATTTCTGGGAGCTCCCCTTTGAGCTGATCACTTCACCACTTTGTCCTCTACCCTTCCTTGGATCTTGGGTATTTTTGGAGGCCGCGGCATCGGCGTTTTCTGCGACGCGGCGCACTTCGACGCTCCTTCATTTTTAGCTTCTACCGTCGCATTTCAGTGCGTGAGGCCCCCTGAGTTACCCCGATAGACTTTCGAGCCGATTTTTGTGGCAGCACGTTCAAGAGAGGTACGCCTTCGATTTTTTTATTGATCACTTCATCTCATTTTGAGTTTTTGGCACAGTTACCGAGGCAAACTTTGACCCCTTGTACTGCTGTGAGTTTTGGGATAGCGGTGGAGTATTGTTGGATTTTCTCGGTCTACGAGCAACGGAATATGGCGTTTAAGGACTCGATTGATATCTACGCTTCGAGAGGAACGAACTCGTATTTTTGTCGGAATTTTTGGAGGATTTTTCGATGGTATATTTAAGCTTCTTTCGGACTGGTTTCCTGCAGAATTTTGATAGTGGATAGTTTGACTTGCCGCAGTGTTTCATTTATATCTTGGCCTACAGGTGTCGGAACGAGGAGTGTAAATACTCGATTTGTATCTACTCATCGTGAGAATCGCAGCCGTAATTTTTTTGGATTTTTCTGAGGACAGAAGGTAGGTGAAAAAGGCTTTTCTTTGTGCTGTTTTGGAAAAACAGCAAGAGTGTGTTGTGGTGTTATCTAATTGTGGGCTGTGTTGTTGGTTCGAGCAGAGGCTTGTGTGACCGAGTACCGAGGGTGCAGTTTCGACAGATTTTGGATTGTGAGTGACTGCGCACTTCACCGACTTCAGCTTTTGTCACGCCCCGGAGGTTCTAAATAACCGGAAAAGCATATACATTTTTTGTTTTTTTTTTTTTTTGAAAACTTCATCCTCCGGTGCGCGCCAGACCCGCCACATATACAAATTTACCTCGATCATGGACGGAGTCTCCTCTGTATATGCACGGCGTCACAATCATAGCATTCACTTTAACCACGCTAGTGCACATAAGTAAAGGAAAGCAAAGACCACATTGCATCGGGAATTAAAGAGGCCGATTAACTTTGAAAGGATAAATTCACAGGGTTTTATAAACGGTGCCCATACGACACCTATGTTTTTCAAAATATTTTCGCAATCCATAAATCCACAGGATTTTAAAAACGGTGCCCACCCGACGCCTATGTTTTCAAAACATTTTCGCAAAGCTTTTTCAGTTATTTGCAACCGGCCGGCCAGCAGGTAATAGAGTAAGACAGTCATCCACAAGAATACGAAACCATCCCAACATCCACATCAACCATACAGAGGTATCAACTCACATAAGCTACTAACTCAAATGAAATAAACAAAAAAGCAGGCAAACAAGTCCTTAGCCCTGAATAGGGCCACAGTCCTCAAGTTGCGGCCTCACCGTCACCCCAGCTCTCACCCCTGACTGGACCTGTCACAACGTGGGAAGTCAGTGACACAGAGAGTAAAGTAAAACATGCTGTAAAGACTGTAAATAAAGCAAACTGAAAGAACCGGAGCATCCGCACCCCTCATCGTGCAGTCAATAGTAACCCCCCTGAACAAACCAGACCGAGCACCTGCCTCGGTAAACCACACCGCTCGTACAAACCAGACCGAGCAGATTTAATGCACATTCCATCAATCTTGGAGACAGGGCCACCCACCTGAAAACGCTAACTGTCCAACGTTCCACAGCTGAAAAATACCAGGAAATTGATATGTCCAAATCCAATGGGTCCAGCAATACCCGCAAACCCTCCTGGGTACAATACAAAGCTAACAGTTACACTTAATTCCATAATTTACCCAAATACACATAATCTGAAAATCAGTCCCAAAGATGCCACTTTCTCACCTGAAAATAATGCTCTAAAAATTCCAATAAAAATACTACGGCGATCCTCGCGTCGAGACCTTCGAAACGGGTACCTGCACGTCCAATTCTGAACCCCGTAGGCCGAGTTACAAATTCCACAACACAGGCGCGCAAAATCTCACAACCACATAACTGTAAAACTCTGCACAGTAAAAGGGGAAACAGTATACCTTCGGGCAAGCCTCAGAAAAATCCCAAAAAAATACGATGATAATCCTCGCGACGAGTAGATCCAAAAAGTGTACAGGCTCGTCTCGATCCGACGCTCGAGTGCGGAGATAAAATTTCGGCAAGGGGCTTCTGTCCAAAAACTCCACCAGCAAACAGCGGCTTAGAAGTGTCTCGAAAACCATGCCATAAACTCTGAATCCAGCAAGATGATCAACACAAAAGTCGAAGAAGTACCTCTCGTGATTCCAACGCCATGAAAATCGTCCAAAAATACTGAAGGAGTAGCTTTGTGGACCTCTTAGATCGAACTGCGATGATAATGGGCCTCCGATGAAAGATCGCCACACTGCGCTCCGATGCCGAAGTCGTCGACGCTACGGCTTCCAAAAATTTTGGACCTCTGCCAAAAGATGCGCAACACGAAGATCTCCAACTTTGCTAAAGGGTCCAAGGGCAGGGGAGCTCGGGAAAAGGGGCAAAAAGCCCAAGCAAACAGCCTATTTATAGGCCCAGCCCGAAAAAATCCAACTTTGGACTTTTGGGCCCAAAACCGGGGGCCCGGGCATTCCGGGCTGCTACAGTAACGGGCCCGGCCCGTTACTGTTCACGCCCGGAAAATCCCCAGGCCGCCACGTGTCCACCCAAGCAGCAAACAGCTGTTTGGGCCAATGGCGCTGCGCCACGTGGCCAAAGCAGGCGCCGACACGTGGCGCCCACGCCGGGAGCCGCGGGTCAGCGCGCCCACGCCGTGCCCCACGTGCGCCCACGCGCGCCTGTCGGGCACGCAGCCCGAGGTACCTGCTCCCCGCACCGTGGACCGTGCGCACAACACCACCCAACCACGTGCTGCTACGTGTCCACCCCCGGTCCACCGTGCACCAGCGCCTTTCCCGTGGACCGCGCCCACTACGCCCGCCAACCGGGTGCCGCCACGTGGCCAGCGCCCGGGTTCACGCCTCTGCGGTGGACCGGGCGCCAACGCCGTCGCCAACCGCCGTGCTCCGCCGTCCGCCGCCGCCGCCGTCGCTTCTCCGGCTGCCGGAACAGTACCAAATCACCTCGAAAACCGTGTTTTCGCGTCCGGGCTCCGAAAAATACAAGTAAATAGTCCATCTTGACCGTTTTCGCGCGCTTAATCCAAATCCGCTATCCGTTCTGTCAAATTCCACTTCTAAAATTTGTCGAAAATTCCCGGGAAGGTGAGCTTGATCTATTTTTCGCACCGAGTCCATTTCTTGATTCCAAAACGCGCGCAGAAACCTCAATCACCCCCAATGGGCTTCCTGCAAGCAATCATGCTCCCATTTACACCAGGAATCCATTTCCGGGGCCCGACACCCGCACAAACACTCCCAGAAGCTACTATTCCAACCATAAACTCTTAAGTGGGGATTCGGGTCCTCACATCCTCCCCCACTAAAAGAAAGTTTCGTCCTCGAAACAAACACGGCTCAACAGGGCACTCAAAGCCAAGAGTAAGCATCCATCAACACGGCCTCCAACTCCCCAGTCGCCACACACTCTCCACAAAGCGAGTCCAAAAGCTAGAAAAACCACAGGGATTCCAAACACTAGGGATAGAGAGAAGAACAGTCAACTCTACTCGTCCAAACAACACGAATTACGCCACAAAACCAAAAGGAAAGGTAAGGGCCCCACCAGTAGGAAAGTCATCAACCCCCAACTCTCCAATTTAGAAAACAACTGAAATTAGCGAAAAGTTTAAAAATTTCGAAAGACCAGTGCCCTCACCCCAATCAAACAAGAACAGGTTCGGGCACCGTCTCCATTTCTGGAGTAGCCTTTCGAATCTTTCGTCCTGTTCGCAAATTTCAGCGTAAGGGCGAGAAAGAGGGAGAGAAGTGTTGATGCCGTTCCTGCTGTGGCTATAAAAACGGAAGCTACAATCTATCCGTGCCCCTAAAAAGAAAAACACAACCCTATCCGAGACCCCTAGAGGCACGACCTCTAGTCCTAGGCGTCACATACGCACAACAAGTAGCAACTAACGCAAAACTGCTGAAGCCACTGCTGCAGGAGGGATGCCTCGGTGACATGTGGAAATGATCTCCTGTTGTCCAACTCGCGGAAAGGTCACTATTCTCAATCCATAATCGATCGTTGCACGATACCGCACCAACTGGTCCATCCCGTGTGCTCAAACTGAGTCGTGGAGCTGTAACTGAACCGTCACACCTGCTGGTGTACATCCTCAAGTCTCAGCTGTCCCGATCATGCCCCTAAATTCACCTCTGCTCGCAGGATACAGGGAAGAATCCAATCGCTCATACATGTAACAAAATTCCTATCCCTTATTCATGCAGAGATGCAAATGCCCTAATATCATGCAAAAGGATGCCGTGGTACCAACAAGCTCACACAACTGACTGAAAATAAAGCCATACCTATGGTGATAGGATCTGCTGCCAGGGTGCCCTCCACCAGGGCCGCGTAAACCCGTCCACTGGGTGCTGAAGACCGTCGTCCCGTCTGTCCCAACGTCGTACCCCACTCTGTCTGACGGTGTACTGGAGGGGCTTCCGCTTCCTGAATAGGCAAGGGGGGTGCTATAGCAAGGGGCCGCACTGACAGAATGGCTCGGGGACAAGCTGCTCGAAAATATCCCAACTCTCCACAAAGGAAACACCGTCCCTGTCTCTGGTCACACTACGACGGTGGATGAGGGCCGCCACAGATGACACACCGCTCCTGTCGCGGCTGCCGATAATGCTGCTGCTGAAACTGCTGCTGTCGGGGGTACTGCTGCTGAGACTGCTGGCGCTGCTGGTGCTGCTGACACCGTGGCTGCTGCCGGGGCCCACCTGACCTCTGGCGCCTCCAAAACCCACGACCCTGAGGATGAGATCGTGGAGGTCTCGGAGGTCCCTGCCGACTTGTCTGTCCCTCAACATCCTGTGCTGGGCGCTTCGCCCCCGAAATCCCTGCGGGAGCTGAAGCCACCTCAGCCATCACCGCCTCTCTGTGCTCCGAACTCTGCCCCGATAAACGATGTGGATTAGACTGACGGAATTTCATGAACAATTCAGCCATCTCTCGCTCCTCTGCGGGGGTCGACGGTCCTGTTGTCCCGAACGGCTGACCACTGGTAGCCGGTGCAGTAGGGGCTGCCTGTGCTGCTGGTACAACTAGGGGTGTCACAACTGGCGAAGAAAGTACAGGGGAACTCTCTGGGGGTGCTACAGCTGACTGTGCCGTCTGCTCCATCATGCGCACCACCCGACCCATGGTCTCCCCCTGGCGCCGAACAGCCTCTGACAACTGAGCCAACTGAGCCCGAAGCTCCTGCACCTCACTCTGCTGACCCTGTGCTGACTCCTCCTGCTCAGGCTCAAGGGAGGAGGAAGGCTGAGAACGTGTCTGCATCCTACGTCGGGGAGGCATCGTGCTCACCTGCAATCCACATGCAAACATCAGGACAGCACCAAACAACACTCGACCCAATCCAGCGAAAGTCTAAGACATGTCATCCATTCCATAGCATCATGTTGTCTGCAGCCAACATAATCGCTTAGGAGAATAAACATGCCAATCACTTATCCCATCCCTTGGGAGAGGTATAAAACTCAATCAGGACTCTCGCTAACCATCACGACTCTCACGTAGTCATCCTAATGTCCAACCACAAGCCTAGGGTTTCTAAGTTCTCAATGACCTACAACCTAGGCTCTGATACCACTCTAATCTGTCACGCCCCGGGGTCGAAACTGCGACCCGGGCTCGCTAACAGATCCGCCGCCCATACGGTGAACCCCGTATAGACGAAGCGTCAAACCTGCAAAATAAAGATGCTATACTAAACAGATATCAGAGCTGGAAGTAAACTGCTAGAAATAAAAATAATACAACCCAAGTCCTCACCAAAAGTACATAAGCCTCTCAACTCTGAAAAAAGTACAACTCTATACCTCACTACAAGGTCTCTCAACATGTAACTCTCAAAATATAACAAGGGTACATCTACTCTCTGGACGACGACTGGTAGGGATCTAGCTCGCGACTCCCTTACCTCGATCTGAAGAAACAACAGCTGGAACAGACGTCCCTGGGGAAAAATACACCACGACGGGTGTGAGAACTACATCCCACAGTAGTTCTCAGTGGGTGCCGTCAACAAGCCCAACGGTCTGCCCACTAAGTCTACTAGAGGCATAAGGTAATAAATGAAATACTGAAAGAAGAGCTGGAAAAGAATATCTCTACAGCTACTATGCTCCTATCTAGATGCTCAACAAGTGAAACAGAAGGAAAACATGATGCATCTATTAACTCTCAGGTATAGTAACCCAAACTATAAAGACTGCCATTATAGTAACCCAAACTATAATGGCTGTTGCACATCCTCAACAGGACGGTCTACCGTAGGGTGTCCATGACTGCCACATCTGGGCCAGCCAGAGGGACGGCGTCGAGAAGTCACGATAGAAGAACTCAATATCACGCCGGTTACAACAACCCGCTCTAAAGCTCAATCTCAACGCCGGTTACAACAACCCGGTCTAAAGCTCAATCGCGACGCCGGTTACAACAACCCGGTCTCGCCTACTCCGGAGTGGCACTCGAGGGGAGCGACCCGCTCGAGTCAAAAAGTAACCCATGTCCAACAGCTCTGTCATGTATCTCAGTCAATCAGGCAAAAGTTGACACTATGCTCAAAGTGGAGACTCACTCAATCCACAATGCAAAACCTAGCCCCAACTGATGCATAACACTAATCGGTCCAACCGCCCACAGTTCGCGGTTGCCAAAACAATAACCCGAGTCGATAATCTGGTGCTATCCCACTCGACTCAACAAATCACTGTCTCACTCACTGGCTGGAATCAACACAGCTGAGACTCACTGTCACTATGACAGCTCACAGCACAAAGCCCACTGGCTGGAGATGCTCTACAGCCAGGATCGGCCCACAACTCACGGCTAACAAATCTGGTCGGACAACATTCAACGACCCGGGACCACCGTCAACTCCGACGGTTTCCAACAACAGAACATCAACCCAACCTGCAGACTCACAGACAGGATAAACTCCACAACAAACGCAGAGAAGGGTCCGGGAACCCCGAAAGACTAGAACCTACAACCCTAATCAAACAAGAATAGGTTCTAGGCATAGCCTCTCATTGTTCTCGTCCCAAAGGAAAAAGGGCAGACCTTGGAACACAGACCACTCGAATCATCTCGGGTGGTTAAATTTATCAGAAAAAGGTGGTATTTCTTATTGAAAGCCCTTTGATCTGAAAGAAATCTATATTTAATGATTTTTAGTTCTTTTTAGGAAAACAATTGAAAACAAGTTTTATATCCAAGCCTCATAGAGTTAATGCCTTTGTCCGATCAAACAAGAACAGACTCGGCGACTCTACGATGCTCGGAAGAAAATATTGGTTGACTAAAATCATATGTGTGCCCAAAAACAATTCTGGGTTCAAGGTCCTGCTATCACTGGTATATCGCTGCCACTGACACACTGGCGACAATAAAACAAGGAACCAAAACATCTCGGGACCGCCGTTTACCCAAACGGCTCCCGCCACAGATGATCAATCAACTACTTCTACCAGACTCCACTCTGCTCCCAGGCACGAGTGTAAAATGCATCCCACACTAAAGGAATCCCGACCACTCGGCCCACTACCCTGTTACGGAATTTGAGTTGGCGTAATTTCGTGAAAGGTTCAAGTCTTGAAGATTGAAGGTGAAGAAGGTTGGATCATTTAACTCAATCTCAAGAAAGAAGAATTCAAAAGGATCAGGTATGTTTAACTAAAGATTTTTGGTGATCCGAATACTTCTTGTAGTGTAGAAACACCTGGAAGAATTTTTCATTGCATAAAAATCAAAAACTGGACATGGGACATGTTCAGGATCCGGATCAGACATTCCAATCCGGATCCCGAAGGGTGTTCGTTCATACACTGGTTCAATCCGGATCGCAGCATCTCATGATCCGGATCCCGAACACTAGTTTTACCTTTTTACTTGCACGATCCGGATCAGGATTTGCAATCCGGATCCCGAACGTTGATGTTTGGTGAAACTGTATGAACGATCCGGATCAGCCATTTCGATCCGGATCCCGAACTATTGTTTTTCTGGAAACCGTCTTTCTTGCTACTGCAATCCGGATCGCCGAAATCCGATCCGGATCGCCGTCCGTAAAATTTCCAAAAATGGTAGGTTTTTGATTCTTATCTCCTTCCAAATGTTTCTAACCTATAAATAGACCCTATGATTCTTTTTCTAGGGCTAAGAAGAAAATAAAAAGAGCGGCATATATTGAAAAAGACGGCCGCGATAGAATAATCCACATATAGAGAAGAAAGGAAATACTAGATTTAATTCTATGTTTCTTCATCTATAATTGATTGATTTGATTCTAGGTTTTCATACTCAGATTTTGAGTAGAATCAAATCAATGAATACTTAGATGGTATTTTCGATCTATTTCTAATCTAAGTATTCGGCGGATCATCACCACCCAAAAACAACGATTTCCCCAAAATCGGCGCGTGGATTCGCGTGTCCTTGTGGATTCAAGGTTCAACCGCTCTCGTGGATTCGGAGCGAGGTACGTTCGTGGATTCGAAGCGTGCTACTGGGTGAAGACCGTGGATTCGGTCGGACGTCGTGGACTCGACGTTGGACGCCGTGGATTCGGCGTTGGACGCAGATCGTGGATTCGAGACGCGTTGCGGAACGAGCGGAGAAGATCAAGTAGGAGCGTATGGTAAAAGGTTGAGTCGTCTGTGAGTACGTTAAATCACCTTGTACGTGTTTCAATTCTAGTGGATTTCACCGTGTTATCGGTCCCGTGGTTTTTTACTCCGGTTTGGAGTTTTTCCACGTAAAAATCTTGCGTGTTCATTTATTTTTCCGCATTGGGTTTTATTGCGCAATGATTTTTTGAGTGTTTATTGTTTACACCTATTCACCCCCCTCTAGGTGTTTTTTCCCCTATTTAGATCTATATTACATATAACCCAACAAGTGGTATCAGAGCGGGAATAGGGTTGTAAACAATGGTTGAAGGTGGAAACATCAACAGACCCCCATTCTTCGATGGAACAAATTATGCGTACTGGAAAGTACGGATGAAAGCCTTTTTAATTTCCATCGACGAACGGGTGTGGCAATCAATTGAATTAGGATGGACTAATCCAACTGAAATTATTGCTGATGTTCGCACCATCAAACCTAGGTCGAAATGGACCAAGGAAGAGTTAGATTCATCTTCTTACAATGGCAAGGGAATTAATGCTATTTTTAATGCCTTATCTCAAACTGAATTCTCTCGCGTCTCGGCATGTGAGACTGCGAAAGAAATCTGGGATGTTCTTCAGGTTACACATGAGGGAACTAACCTCGTGAAGATTCAAAAGCTGCAAATGCTTATGAGCAGATTTGACTCCATTTTTATGGCAGAAAATGAATCTTTCACGGACTACTATACACGATTGCAAGACATCGTAAATTCATGTGCTAACCTGGGAGAGAAGATTCCAGAATTTAAGGTTGTAAGAAAAATCTTAAGAACTCTTTCTGAACACAATGTGATAGGTACCAAATGGATTTTCAAGAATAAGAAAAATGAGGATGGTACTATCATCAGGAACAAGGCACGATTAGTTGCTCAAGGCTACTCTCAAGTAGAAGGTATAGACTTTGATGAAACTTTCGCCCCTGTAGCTAGACTCGAGTCCATTCGTATACTATTTGCTATTGCTTGTCATTTTAAAATCAAATTATTTCAAATGGACGTTAAGAGCGCTTTTCTAAATGGGTTTTTAAATGAGGAAGTTTATGTGGCTCAACCGAAAGGTTTTGTAGACCATAAACAACCTAACCATGTTTTTCGTTTGAAAAAGGCTCTTTACGGTCTGAAACAAGCACCGCGAGCATCGTACGAAAGGTTGACAAAGCACCTTTTGGAGAAGGGCTATACTCGAGGGGGAACTGACAGGACTCTCTTTGTGAAGCATTATCAAAACAATTTCATTGTAGCACAAATCTATGTCGATGACATTGTATTTGGCGCAACAAGAGATAATGATGCTTCTAAATTCGCGGAGACCATGGAAAGCGAATTTGAGATGTCCATGATGGGCGAATTGACTTATTTTCTTGGATTGCAAATTAAACAAAATGATGAAGGTATTCACTTGTGTCAATCCAAGTATGCAATGGAGTTGGTTAAAAAGTTTGACTTAGAAAATTCGAAGGATTTTCCGACTCCAATGGGAACTAGCCACAAGGGACTTGGAAGTGAATCACATAGTGAGAATGTAGACGAGAAACTGTATCGAAGTATGATTGGAAGTCTACTTTACCTCACGGCTAGTCGCCCGGATATATCCTTTAGTGTTGGGATTTGCGCGAGATATCAATCAGCACCAAAGGAGGTTCACCTGAAAGCGGTGAAAAGGATCATCCGGTACATCAAAGGATCAATTAATTTCGGAATTTGGTATCCTATGGGAACTAGTTTGGATATTGTTGGATACTCAGATGCCGATTGGGCAGGATCAGTGGATGATCGGAAAAGCACAAGTGGTGCATGCTTCTATCTTGGCCATTGCCTTGTTGCATGGCACAGTAAAAAGCAGAATTGCATAGCACTCTCGACTGCCGAAGCGGAATACATTTCAGCGGGTAGTTGTTCAACTCAACTTATTTGGATGAAAAGTGTGTTGAGCGACTTCCGGATTTCAGCATCTTCGGTAACAATTCTTTGTGACAACACAAGTGCAATTAACATTTCTAAAAACCCTGTGTTGCACTCTAGAACAAAACATATTGAGCTTAGATATCATTTTCTTAGAGAGCTAGTTGAATCAAATACTCTTCAACTTTCATATATTTCAACTGAGGATCAATTAGCTGACATTTTAACAAAACCTTTGGATCAAAAACGTTTTATTCATTTGCGAAAAGCAATTGGAATGCTTTCCTTGAAATAATTTTTAAAACCTTTGCTTAGGATAGGTTTTGCTTTTGTTTTGTTTTGTTTGTACATAGGACATTAATTGAGCATAGATCATAATTGACTTTAATTGCATCTTTTCACACATTTAGAAATTTATTATGCTTTTGACATCATAATATTTCACTGTTGCAATGATCATTTACGTTAATTAAGTCATCTTCTAAGTGATCAAAGTCAATTTCTCTCTCAATGATCTCTTGGTATAGTCATTATCTTATTTGACTGCTTAGTCGAGTATGAATGCGAGATCAATTTTTGGTTGAATACCGTATATATTAAATAATTGATAGCCAATTGAGGGGGAGTCAAAGAAAAGTAAAATGCTCAAAAGATGTGGAAAGAGTTACATCCCAATGAGGAGTGTGAAAACTACCACCACATGGAGGAAAGAGCTACCACCTCGGTCGTCCGAGTACTGTGTGCAGCTACCACATGTATACCAAGCATGGTTGTTCAATTTTTGATTAAGTAAAATGCATATTGAGATACTTGACTCTGTCAAATTTCAAGGTTGGTATAAGGTGGGATTTTAAAGAAAGATGCTCAAAGAGCCACTCCTTCAACAGATTGTCTAAATACATTATCTAACTTATTTGGGATTTCAAACATCTATTGATCTTGGTATTTCATTTTCTTTACCAAATTGATGATTTGATAAAGGCATTACGCATAAGATCATGTTAGATGTGATTGAAGTTGTTCAACTTTAGGGGATTTAATTTTTGTAAATTTTCGTTTCATTTTTGGATATTATTGATAGATTTGGCATAATCTAATTCTTGTTGTATGAAACGATGTTTTTGTTTAAAGTTGATACACAATTATGCTTACATACTTTTTCTGGATCTTATGAAATTTTTCTAAATTTTTCTGAAGAAAAAGTTGGAGCCGATCCGGATCGGGCAAGCTGATCCGGATCCCGAACGCAGGCTTCTTCCTGCGGCTGGCCGATCCGGATCAAAATCTCGATCCGATCCGGATCACGGCTAGGGTTTTTAATAGAACGAAAGGGTTTTGATTTCTTTTACCCTAATCTTTTGTTCTCAAGTCTCTAAAGCTTCTCTCTCTAGAATTCTTGCATCTTGGAGCTTTCCTAACTCAAGTTCTTCAAATCCAAGTAAGTTTTATTGATCAAAATCTCGTTTTTCACAGGTTTTCTCTATTTTCTTCAAAACGTGATGAGATTTTTCTATCCTTTTCGTTTGTGAATGGTTTTTGGTCAAATTTCTTTTGAAATAAGAACTCTGGGTAGATTAGTTTTGATTATATGCTAGGTATTCTCCTGATTAACGAATTTTTGGGCTTCAATTTCTGAATATTCTGTTTTAGGGCATATAATAGGAATTTTTGAAAAACATGCAATTGATCTTTTTTTTTTTAAATTCTTTTTGCAAAACTAATTTGATTTTTAGTCTCTCTACATGATTATGATTGTTTGGGTACAATTTTTTCAAATTTTTGAAAATTAACAATTTTTCATGTGTTCTTGAGTTATTGCTCACAGGATTTCTTTTCTCAAGAAACCAATAGCAATGGTGATCACGTGGATCATTTTTCTTCTAGCTGTTATGGTACATACGAGAGACACTGTCAAGCCCAAGAGGGCCAAGAAAGCGAAGAAGACTAAGGATGATTCTGACATTGAATCTGAAACAGAATCGATCGATTGGGATGAGTTGCAAATTGAAGCAACAACTGTTCCCACTGCCTCAAAAGGGAAAGCCCCTGCTGAAACCTCAAAGGCTCCACCTACTGCTGCTGAAAAGGGCAAAGCCCCAATGGAAGAAACCTCTGGGAAGACAAGAAGAAAAGGTGTTGCTCGCAAAAGAGGGTGTGCTCAAGGAATCTCCATTGAGCAACCAGCTGCTAGCCAAGCACCTCCACAAGACTTTATCAGCTCGGCTAGGATTAAGGAAAATGAAGAGGGAAGTGGAATTCAAATTACTGAATCCCTCTCTAGAGCACACTCGGTACCTAGCAAATCCCCATGGGCTGAAGACCAGCATGCATCATCTGCCTCTACAACTCGTCCGGCGACTTCCAAGAGAAACGCTCTAGAAGCTACTGTATTGGCCGCCATTAATCAGGACCAAAGAAGACTTTCTGCTGACCAAGAGAGATTGGCATTAGGTCTCCGACAAATGGCCGCTGACCAAAAACAGATGAAGAAGAAATGTTCCAAATTATCGCGAATGCTGAAAGGAATCTTGAACAAGATAGACGATACTAGCTCAGACAGTTCTGATTTGGCTTGATCTTTTATGCTCTAACCCTTATCGTTTCTATTGCAGGTTTTTAAGTTTTAGGTTTTAGTTTTAGTTCTCAGGATTTTCTTGATTGTGAACTTTTTAACTCTCCTTGTGTTTTATAATTTTTGGCTTAGTTTGTGACAAAAAGGGGGAGAGAGTTTAAAGCTTAGAGTGAGAACTTTTGGTGTGAATGTGTGAACATCAAGGTAAGTATCACTTCAACTTCAACTCTGGTTTTTATCTTGTGTTCTGTGTGCATGTCACTACTAACTATTCGACTAACTACTTGGACATGCAATATGACTAACAAGTTGATGTTGGACTAACACTTTGTGACATTTGGTTTTTGAATGCATAGAAGATATGTTGGTTTTTGACTATGATTCTCTTACATATCTGAATTCTCAAATGTCATGATGATCAGATAAACTCTATCTCTGTACTTGGTTTTGTATGTTTCAATTCTTGAGGTATCTAACGATTCTTTTTGTCAAGAATGATTTCTTTGTGCAGAGAGTACAGATGTCTAAGTCTAGAGTCTGTTTTAGGAGTTTATCTCATGTTTTTAAAGTTTTTAAATTTTTGGATCTCCATTGTAAATTTTTGTTGTATGGTGATAGCAACAAAAATATCTTTTTGAATTTTCTTTAGTGGATTTGTGTTTTGTCACGAAACCGCCAAAGGGGGAGATTGTTACGGAATTTGAGTTGGCGTAATTTCGTGAAAGGTTCAAGTCTTGAAGATTGAAGGTGAAGAAGGTTGGATCATTTAACTCAATCTCAAGAAAAAAGAATTCAAAAGGATCAGGTATGTTTAACTAAAGATTTTTGATGATCCGAATACTTCTTGTAGTGTAGAAACACCTGGAAGAATTTTTCATTGCATAAAAATCAAAAACTAGACATGGGACATGTTCAGGATCCGGATCAGACATTCCAATCCGGATCCCGAAGGGTGTTTGTTCATACACTGGTTCAATCCGGATCGCAGCATCTCATGATCCGGATCCCGAACACTAGTTTTACCTTTTTACTTGCACGATCCGGATCAGGATTTGCAATCCGGATCCCGAACGTTGATGTTTGGTGAAACTGTATGAACGATCCGGATCAGCCATTTCGATCCGGATCCCGAACTATTGTTTTTCTGGAAACCGTCTTTCTTGCTACTGCAATCCGGATCGCCGAAATCCGATCCGGATCGCCGTCCGTAAAATTTCCAGAAATGGTAGGTTTTTGATTCTTATCTCCTTCCAAATGTTTCTAACCTATAAATAGACCCTATGATTCTTTTTCTAGGGCTAAGAAGAAAATAAAAAGAGCGGCATATATTGAAAAAAACGGCCGTGATAGAATAATCCACATATAGAGAAGAAAGGAAATACTAGATTTAATTCTATGTTTCTTCATCTATAATTGATTGATTTGATTCTAGGTTTTCATACTCAGATTTTGAGTAGAATCAAATCAATGAATATTTAGATGGTATTTCCGATCTATTTCTAATCTAAGTATTTGGCGGATCATCACCACCCAAAAACAATGATTTCCCCAAAATCGGCGCGTGGATTCGCGTGTCCTTGTGGATTCAAGGTTCAACCGCTCTCGTGGATTCGGAGCGAGGTACGTTCGTGGATTCGAAGTGTGCTACTGGGTGAAGACCGTGGATTCGGTCGGACGTCGTGGACTCGACGTTGGACGCCGTGGATTCGGCGTTGGACGCAGATCGTGGATTCGAGACGCGTTGCGGAACGAGCGGAGAAGATCAACTAGGAGCGTATGGTAAAAGGTTGAGTCGTCTGTGAGTACGTTAAATCACCTTGTACGTGTTTCAATTCTAGTGGATTTCACCGTGTTATCGGTCCCGTGGTTTTTTACTCCGGTTTGGAGTTTTTCCACGTAAAAATCTTGCGTGTTCATTTATTTTTCCGCATTGGGTTTTATTGCGCAATAATTTTTTGAGTGTTTATTGTTTACACCTATTCACCCCCCTCTAGGTGTTTTTTCCCCTATTTAGATCTATATTACATATAACCCAACATACCCGGGCGAGTAAAACACTATGTCCAGGAAAGAACAAGAAGTGTGGATGTCTAAAGCAGAATAAACCTAGCCCAAGTTGGAGTTTTCTACAGTCTGGCTGAACATGCTGCATATGACGAGGGTGCTAGGTCAAGTTCCAAGACAACAATAATTTTACAGATAGTAGGAAACATGAGATCGCATGATCATCAAATAACTCTAGAATCAACAGCTGTCACATTCTAGCATGGTACACAGGAATATCACTATCATGCATGGTCCTACTATAGCAGATTTAATGCACATTCCATCAATCTTGGAGACAGGGCCACCCACCTGAAAACGCTAACTGTCCAAGGTTCCACAGCTGAAAAATACCAGGAAATTGATATGTCGAAATCCAATGGGTCCAGCAATACCCGCAAACCCTCCTGGGTACAATACAAAGCTAACAGTTACACTTAATTCCATAATTTACCCAAATACACACAATCTGAAAATCAGTCCCAAAGATGCCACTTTTCTACCTGAAAACAATGCTCCAAAAATTCCAATAAAAATACCACGGCGATCCTCGCATCGAGACCTTCGAAACGGGTACCTGCACGTCCAATTCTGAGCACCGTAGGCCGAGTTACAAATTCCACAACACAGGCGCGCAAAATCTCACAACCACATAACTGTAAAACTCTGCACAGTAAAAGGGGAAACAATATACCTTCGGGCAAGCCTCAAAAAAATCCCGAAAAAATACGATGATAATCCTCGCGACGAGTAGATCCAAAAAGTGTATAGGCTCGTCTCGATCCGACGCTCGAGTGCGGAGATAAAATTCCGGCAAGGGGCTGCTATCCGAAAACTCCACCAGCAAACAGCGGCTTAGAAGTGTCTCGAAAACCGTGCCATAAACTCTAAATCCAGCAAGATGATCAACAAAAAAGTCGAAGACGTACCTCTCGAGATTCCAACGCCGTGAAAATCGTCCAAAAATACTGAAGGAGTAGCTCTGTGGACCTCTTAGATCGAACTGCGACGATAATGGGCCTACGATGAAAGATCGCCACACTGCGCTCCGATGCCGAAGTCGTCGACGCAGCGGCTTCCAAAAATTTCGAACCTCTGCCAGAAGATGCGCAACACGAAGATCTCCAACTTTGCTAAAGGGTCCAAGGGCAGGGGAGCTCGGTAAAAGGGGCAAAAAGCCCAAGCAAACAGCCTATTTATAGGCCCAGCCCGAAAAAATCCAACTTTGGACTTTTGGGCCCAAAACCGGGCGCCCGGGCATTCCGGGCTGCTACAGTAACGGGCCCGGCCCGTTACTGTTCACGCCCGGAAAATCCCCAGGCCGCCACGTGTCCACCCAAATAGCAAACAGCTGTTTGGGCCAACGGCGCTGCGCCATGTGGCCAAAGCAGGCGCCGACACGTGGCGCCCACGCCGGGAGCCGCGGGTCAGCGCGCCCACGCCGCGCCCCACGTGCGCCCACGCGCGCCTGTCGGGCACGCAGCCCGAGGTACCTGCTCCCCGCACCGTGGACCGCGCGCACAACACCACCCAACCACGTGCTGCCACGTGTCCACCCCCGGTCCACCGTGCACCCGCGCCTTTCCCATGGACCGCGCCCACTGCGCCCACCAACCGGGTGCCGCCACGTGGCCAGCGCCCGGGTTCACGCCTCCGCGGTGGACTGGGCGCCAACGCCGCCGCCAACCGCCGCGCTCCGCCGTCCGCCGCCGGCGCCGACGCTTCTCCGGCCGCCGGAACAGTACCAAATCACCTCGAAAACCGTGTTTTCGCGTCCGGGCTCCGAAAAATACAAGTAAATAGTCCATCTTGACCGTTTTCGCGCGCTGAATCCAAATCCGCTATCCGTTCTGTCAAATTCCACTTCTAAAATTTGTCAAAAATTCCCGGGAAGGTGAGCTTGATCTATTTTTCGCACCGGGTCCATTTCTTGATTCCAAAACGCGCGCAGAAACCTCAATCACCCCCAATGGGCTTCCTGCAAGCAATCATGCTCCCATTTACACCAGGAATCCATTTCCGGGGCCCGACACCCGCACAAACACTTCCAGAAGCTACTATTCCAACCATAAACTCTTAAGTGGGGATTCGGGTCCTCACACCTTTAACCCCCCACCTGCGGGGGCCCCCACTACGTCACCTTGGGGGGTACACGGGTCAACATACCACCCTTCCGAAAAAGTACACCCACATGGTGGCCAAACCGCGGGTGTGCGTGTAAGCAACCTCGAGCATCGTACCCGAACATGATGTAATATATAGCACCGCGGCACTCGATCGCCGCAGATAATAGTGATAATAATCCACAAACATAAACAGGGAATAATGGGATTTTAACATGCATATACTTTACCCTTACCACTTTACCCTTCGTTCCAGACCCTGAAAGTGTTGAAAAAGGTACCCACCTTAACGTGCGTCGACCGGACACTCGGACTCGTCCTGCGTCCTCGTGTGACTCCCGAACCTAAAAAGTCCCCCGAAGAAAAGCATCAGTGACACTACAACTGACCACCCCGAAATAACCGCAAAACGAACCGCGTGTGACTCCCGAACCTAAAAAGTCCCCCGAAGAAAAGCATCAGTGACACTACAACTGACCACCCCGAAATAACCGCAAAACGAACCGAACCCGTCACGCAATAGCGGCTCCAGGGACCCGGCGGCGGAGCCACTCCGCGCTGCGTGCGGCAGCCCCGCGCGGCACTGGCCCGCGCGGGCGCGCACTGACTGCGGGCAGCCCTGCCAGCGGGCGGCCCCGCGCGGATGCCTGCAGGCGCGGGCGGCCCCGTGTGGCACCAGCCCGCGCGGGCGCCCCGCCTGCGGGCGGCCCCGCGCGGCACCAGCCCGCACGGCATTAGCCCGCGCGGGCGCCTTCCCTGCGGGCGGCCCCGCGCGGCACCAGCCCGCGCGGCACCAGCCCGCGCGGGTGCCCTGCCGGCAGGCGCGGGCGACCCCGCGCGACACTAGCCCGCGCGGGCGCCCCGCTTGCGGGCGGCGCCGCGCAGCACCAGCCTGCGCGAGTGCCCTGCCTGCAGGCGCGGGCGGCCCCGCGCGGCACCAGCCCGCGCGGGCTCCCCGCCTGCGGGCGGCCCCGCGCGGCACCAGCCCGCGCGGGCTCCCCGCCTGCGGGCGGCCCCGCGCGGCACCAGCCCGCGCGGGTGCCCTGCCTGTAGGCGCGGGCGGCCCCGCGCGGCACCAGCCCGCGCGGGTGCCCTGCCTGTAGGAGCGGGCGGCCCCGCGCGGGCGGCCCCGCGCGGGCGCCCTCTGCGGCCAGGCCCTCGCGGTGGCGGTGGCGGCGGCGGCACAAGCTAAAAACTCACCCATGACCCCTACGCGGCTACCGAAAGAAAACCCAACACGAACACCGAAACAAACGCGGACCGCTCACCTTGATCTCGCGGAAGGGAGAGGAAGAAGAAGGGTCACCCGCTCCTCGCAGGCGCTGGGGCTCCGGTTCCGTTCTTCGCCTCAGGCACGCTTGATCAACAACGTCGATGGAAACCCCTCCATCTTTCTCTCGGTCTAGGGTTCGCCTGTCGCGTTCCTTGAAAACAGAGAAAATGTGGGATTTGAGCTCTCCACTGTACGCACCCGATCCAAAAACAAAATAATAAAAGTAACCCTTAGTCGTTTGAAATTTGAACGAGGGGTCCAGATTACCTCGGAAAGCCTGCCGATCGCCAGCATGGATTCCGATGCACCTTAGCGAATAGGGAACTTGAAAACTCTTTTCCATCAGATCCAGGAGTCGGAATTCAAATCCGATCGCGCCACCGTTCCCCGTTTTGCGAGCTCTAGCACCTAAAAATACCCACAAACACCGACGATCAGCCCAGGAATTCACGAATTTTCAACCCCTTAACAACTAGTTAATTTAAATTAAAATAAAACGAAAAGCGGGAAGGTCGAGATACTACATCACTCACCCCTTAAAAGAAGTTTCGTCCTCGAAACTTAACCCCGGTCAACGTCGAACAAAACTGGGTAGCACTCCCTCATCTTCGACTCTAATTCCCATGTCACTTCCCGCTCTTCGCGGTTGCTCCATAGCACCTTTACATAGGGGACTGTTCGATTGCGCAGCTTTTTGTCCTCCCGTGCCAAGATCCGCACCGGTGTTTCCTCAAAGCTCAAGTCCGCTCTGAGCTCGATAGCAGTGACATCAAGAACATGCGACGGGTCGGGGAGGTATTTCCGGAGCATCAAGACATGAAACACATTGTGTACCCGGTCGAGGTTTGGCGGCAGGGCTAGACAATAGGCCACCGGGCCGACGCGCTCCAATATTTCAAAAGGTCCCACAAACCATGGGCTCAACTTGCCTCTCAGACCGAACCGCTTAATCCCTTTGGGCGGCGAAACCCGGAGTAGCACGTGTTCCCCCACTTGGAATTCCAAGTCGCGACGTCTCTGGTTTGCATAGCTCTTCTGCCGGCTCTGGGCGGTCAACAATCGCTGCCTAATAAGGCGTACCTTTTCCTCGGTCTCCTCCACCAAGTCCGGGCCCAAGAACTTTCGCTCCCCCAAGTCGTCCCAACAGATAGGGGATCGACAGCGTCGCCCATACAAGGCTTCGTACGGCGCCATTTGAATGCTAGCCTGGTAACTTGTTGTTGTAGGCGGATTCCACGAGAGGTAGATAACGTGACCATCCGTCACCCAAATCAAGTATGCAGGCTCGGAGCATATCCTCGCTCCGATTGTCCGTCGGTCTGGGGGTGAAAAGCCGTGCTGAAATGCAATTTAGTCCCTAAAGCCCGCTGTAAACTTTGCCAAAAGTTCGAGGCGAACCGGGTGTCTCTATCTGAAGTAATAGATACCGGCACCCCATGCAATCTCACAACCTCGCTGATGTAGACTTGGGCCAACCGGTCTCGAGTCCACGTCGTATGAATGGGTAGAAAATGCGCTGACTTCGTTAATCGATCCACTATGACCGAGACCGCGTGTAGAGTACCGGGACTTTGTAGAGTGCACCGACCTCACGAGATGGCGTGGTGCGGGGGAAATCGCCATGGGCGTGTTCTATTTGTGTTTACAGATGAGTTCGGGTTGATTCGGATCGACGCGGAAGCCCCAGCTTGTATCGGCATTTTTAGGGCATTGCGCACCTGTAGAGTATTGGATTGGATAGAGTACCGACTCCGCCGTGGTGCACAGAAAAATTGGAAAAGCTTGGGACACATGTATTTTCAGATTACAGCGGAGTTCGGGAAGTTTCGGATTGATGCGGAGGCCCCGAAGGCAAAAAGTGAGTTGGAGTTGGCAATTAAAGGATTAATTAATTAATTTAATTAATTGATTGTAACCTGCTTTGGAGTTAAGAAGAGAAACGAGAAGAGAATGAGAAGAGAATGCAAGTGAGGGTTTTTTTTGTAGAGTACCGGATTTTGGATTGAGCACACTGACTCCACAGTTGAGCTTTTTGAGCGGAAAAAGCTTTGGACATGTGTATTTTATGTTTACAGTGGGGTTCAGGGGGTTTCAGAGTGATGCGGAAGCTTTCGGGGCAAAAAGCGAGTCGGCGGCGAAGATTTGGAGCATTATGTCGGATTTTGGGCTGTGGAGCAGCTGGGTTCCGGAACCAAGTGCTGGGTTCCGGAACCAGCCTCTTGGTTCCGGAACCAGCTTGTGGGTTCCAGAACCTAGGGGAGGTACCGGTACCCAGCTTGGAGTACCGGTACCCAGCAGCAGGTTGGTTCGGATTTAGCTGCTGGGTTGGATTTTGGGAGGGGGGGGGGCAATTGGGTCATTTCACTTCCATGATGTTTGCCCTACGCCATCCTCTATTTATACAGCCAACCCACCATGCTTCTTCTCCACTACAACCTGAGGAAAGAAAGAAAGAAAGAAAGGAAGAAAAGAGAAGTAGAAGTGATGTCACGCCCCGGGGTCGAAACTGCGACCCGGGCTCGCCAACAGATCCGCCACCTATGCCAAACCCCGCATAGGCGAAGCGTCCTACCTGCAATGTTGGGTTAGACTTATAATAAGGATCTAAATAGGGAAAAAACCACATAGAGGGGGGGTGAATAGGTATAAACGATAAACACTCAAAAATCTTTGCGTAATAAAAACCCAATGCGGATATGAAAATAACACGCAAGATTTTTACGTGGAAAACTCCATCACAGGAGTAAAAAACCACGGGACCGATAACACGGTGAAATAAACTAAGATTAAACACGTACAAAGGTGATATAACGCACTCACAGACGACTCAACCTTTTTCCATACGCTCTGAGTTGATCTTCTCCGCTCGCTCCGCAACGCGCCTCGAATCCACGATTTGCGTCCAACGCCCAATCCACGGCGTCCAACGTCGAATCCACGACGTCTGACCGAATCCACGGTCTCCACCAAGTAGTACGTCTCGATCACACGAACGTACCTCGCTCCGAATCCACGAGAGCGGTAGCACCTTGAATCCACAAGGCCACGCGAATCCACGCGTCGATTTTGGGGAAAATCGTTATTTTGTTGGTGGTGATGATCCGCCGAATACTTAGATCAAAGATAGATCAGAAATGCCATCTAAGTATTCATTAATTTGATTCTACTCAAAATCTGAGTATGAAAACCTAGAATCAAATTAATTAATATAGATGAAGAAACATAGAATTAAATCTAGTTATTTCCTTTCTTCTCTGTATGACTATAAGTTTTTTCTCCGTTAATATTTTTCCGTCATTTCCCGGAGTATAAAACTTATTATGGATTACCCTAAAAGATAGAATTAGGGTTTACTTATAGGTTAGAAACCATTGGAAGAGGATAAGAATCAAAAACTGATTGTAACAGAATTTTTCCCGCACGACGGTCCGGACCGGATTAGGCTCGTTCAGGACTGTCGTTGTTTTTCAGAGAATTCCTCAAAAATCAAGGTTTGGGGTCCGGAACGAAATCCTACGGTCCGGACTGTTCATGCAGTTTCTGCAAAAACTACGTTCGGGGTCCGGAACGAAATCTCACGGTCCGGACTGTTCATGCAGTTTCAGCAAAATCCACGTTCGGGGTCCGGAACAGAATCAGGTGTGTTCCGGACTGGATTTGTGCATGAACTACCAACGTTCGGGGTCCGGACTGTATTCCTCTGTTCCGGATCCTGAACATATACCATGTCCAGTTTTTGATTTTTATGCGATTAAAAATCCATCCAAGTGTTTCTACATTATAAGAAGTATTCAGATCACCAAAAATGTTTAGTTAAACTTACCTGATTCTTTTGAATTCTTCTTTCTTGAGATTGAGGTAAATGATCCAAGCTTCTTCATCTTCAATCTTCAAGACTTAGAGACTTTCACGAAATACGCCAAAACTAAAATCCTTAACAATCTCCCCCTTTGGCAGTTTCGTGACAAAACAGAGATCCACTCAAGAAAATTCAAAAAGATATTTTTGTTGCTATCACCATACAACAAAAATTTACAATAGAGATCCAAATAAACTAAATACATGAGATAAACTCCTAAAACAAACTCTAGACTTAGACGTTTGTACTCTCTGCAAAAAGAAGTAATTCTTGACAAAAGAAATCGTTAGATACCTCAAGAATTTTTAGCATTCAAACACCAAACAGAGAGATAGAGTTTATACTCACCATGATATTCATGAACTCATATATGTATTAAGATCACAATCAGAAATAGACATATCTTCTAAGCAATAAAATCCAAATGTCATAAATTTGTTAGTAATCAAACAACTTGTTAGTAATAATACATGCCCAAATAGTTAGTCAAATAGTTAGTCGAGGAATGCATTCAATCACAATACAAAACCAAAAGTTGCTTTGATACTTACCTTCCAAAGTTCTCACAAACCATTGTCAATCATTGTTCTCAATCAATTGTTCATTGTTCTCTCTCCCCCTTTTTGTCACTAAATTAAGCCAAAATTACTACACGAAAGGAGAGTTAAAAGTTCAGAAAGAGAAGGAAATGTAAGAACTAAAACTACAAACCTGCAAAACAAAAAAATATGTTAGAATAACAAAAAGACCCCAGATTAGATCATTAGAGCAAATGATCATTCTAGATCAGACGGGTCTGAACTGCTACAGTCCAATTTGTTCAAAATCCCTTTAAGCATTCTTGATATTTTGGAACATTTTCTTTTCATCTTGTGAATGTTTGTGGACATTCTTTCTTGTTCTTCAAACATTCTCCTCTGTTCTCGTTGGATAGATAATATATCAGCTTCTGTGGTGTTTCTCCTGGAGATAGAAGGAGGTTGTGTAGATGCGGACGGTGCATTTTGACCTTCATTCCATGGAGATTCTCTAGGCAGAGAGCGTGCTCTGGCAAGAGGTTCATTAATCTGAATTCCACTACCCCTTGAATTCTTTCGCCTAGTGTACTGCTTGGTTGTTGAAGAAGGCTTCATCAGCTTTTTGTTCTTTAAATAGAACCTATCTTCGTCATCAACAGCCTGTTGTACTTCTTTACAAAATATGTCCCAGTCCTCTTCATCTTCTGATTCAGACTCAATTTGAGGAACAGTCTTTGTCTCTTCTTGATTTGTTCCATCTTGTACCTTTTTAACAGATGCTCGAGTTCCCACGAATGCTACAATGAGCACAATAATCCAAGCAAAAACCATCCTTGCTAGTGCGATAGTTAAGAACAACCTGCGAGCAAGAACTCAAGAACACGAAAAAATTATTTATTTTTAAAAATTTGAAAAATTCTACCTAAATAATCATTATCGTGTAGAGAGACTAGGAATCAAATTAGTTTTGCAAAAAGAATTTTAAAAATAGATCAATCCCATGATTTTCAAAAATTCTCATTATATGCCCTAAAACCGAATTTTCAGAAATCGAAGCCCAAAAATCCGTTAATCAAGAGAATACCTAGCATATAATCAAAACTAATCTACTCAGAGTTCTTATTTCAAAAGAAATTTGACCAAAAACCAATCTTAAACGAAAAAGTTACAAGATTTCCATGCACGTTTTGAGAAAGTTGAGTAAAACTGTGAAAAGCCAATGTTTTGATCATAAAAACTTACTTTGATCCGAAGAACTCGAGTTGGAAAGGCTCCAAATTGGTTGATTTCTAGAGAGAGAAGCTCTGGAGACTTGGAAACAAAAGATTGTGGTAAAAAGAAATCAAATCCCTTTTGTTTCTTATAAAACCCTAGCCGCGGTCCGGAACGGATCAAGAATCCAGTCCGGAACGGCTACCCGCAGAAAATTCCTGCGTTCGGGATCCGGAACGGATATTCCGGTCCGGATCGGCTCCAAACTTTTTCTTCAGAAAAATTTAGAAAAATTCCAGAAAATCTAGAAAAGTATGTAAGCACTTTTGCATGTCAACTTTAAACAAAAGTCATGATTTCACATAAAAAGAAATAGATTATGCAAAATCTATCAATAATATCAAAGTAATGAAATGAAAATTTATAAAAATTAAAAACCTTTAAAGGTGAACAAGCTCAATGACATCTATCATGATCTTATGAGTAATGCGTTTATCAAATCATCAATATAGTAAAGAAAATGAAGTACCAAGATCGATAGATGTTTGAAATCCCAAATATGTTAGATAATATATCTAATCAATTTATTGTAAGGAGTGGCTCTTTGAGCATCTTTCAATAAAATCCCCACCTTATACCAACCTTGGAATTTGACAGAGTCAAGTATTCCAAAAAGCATTTTATCTTATCAACTTGAAAAACCATGCTTGGTATACATGTGGTAGCTGCACACAGTACTCAGACGACCGAGGTGGTAGCTCTTTTCTCCATGTGGTGCTAGTTTTCACACTCCTCATTGGGATGTAACTCTTTCCACATCTTTTGAGCATAAATATTTTAACAAACTCTCCCTCAATTAGCTATCAATTATTTAAGATATAAGGTATTCAACCAAAGATTGATCTCGAGTTTCATACTTAACTCAATTTTCAAATATGATAAAAACTATACCAAGAGATCATATGAGAGAGAAATTAACTTTGATCAATTAAAGATAACTTAATTGACATAAATGATCATTGCATCAAATGAATTATTATGATATCCAGAGCATAATAAATTTCTAAATATATGAAAGTATGCAAGTAAAGTCAATTACATATGCTCAATTAATATTCTATGTACAAACATAGATAAGGAACAAAAACACAAAACCTAACCTAACCTAAGCAATGATTTCAAAAAGTGTTATTTCAAAGAAAGCATTCCAATTGCTTTACGTAAATGAATAAACTGTTTTTGATCCAAAGGTTTTGTTAAAATGTCAGCTAATTGATCCTCAGTTGAAATATAGGAAATTTGAAGTAAATTTGATTCAACTAGCTCTCTTAGAAAATGATATCTAAGTTCAATGTGTTTTGTTCTCGAGTGCAACACAGAATTTTTAGAAATATTTATAGCACTTGTGTTGTCACAAAGAATTGTTACGGAATTTGAGTTGGCGTATTTCGTGAAATTGGTTAAATCTTGAAGATTGAAGATGAAGAAGTTTGAATCATATACCTCAATCTCAAGAAAGAAGAATTCAAAAGGATCAGGTACGTTTAGCTAAAAATTTATGGTGATCCGAATACTTCTTATAGTGTAGAAACACTTGGATGAATTTTTGATTGCATAAAAATCAAAAACTGGGCATTTTACATGTTCAGAGTCCGGACCGTGGATCTCAGTCCGGACCCCGAACGTAGGTTTGTTCATGTGCAATTCCACTCCGGACCTTGGAAATTTCAGTCCGGACCCCGAACGTGAAATTGTTGAAATTGCATGAACAGTCCGGACCGTGGATTGCAGTCCGGACCCCGAATGTCGTCTTTTCTGGAAAAAGTCTGTTTCGCTGAGATAGTCCGGACCGTCAATTCCAGTCCGGACTGTCGTCCTGTAAAATTCCAGAATTGGTTAGTTTTTGATGCTTATCTTCTTCCAACGGTTTCTAACCTATAAATAGACCCTACGATTCATTTTTTAGGGTAATCCAAATACGGTCAAAAATAGAAAAATCCACATATAGAGAAGAAAGGAAATACTAGATTTAATTCTATGTTTCTTCATCTATATTATTAATTTGATTGTAGGTTTTCCAAACTCAGATTTTGAGTAGAATCAAATTAATGAATACTTAGATGGTATTTCCGATCTATTTCTAATCTAAGTATTCGGCGGATCATCACCACCCAAAAATAATGATTTTCCCAAAATCGGCGCGTGGACTCGCGTGGCCTTGTGGATTCAAGGTGCTACCGCTCTCGTGGATTCGGAGCGAGGTACGTTCGTGGATTCGAGACGTGCTACTGGGTGAAGACCGTGGATTCGGTCGGACGTCGTGGACTCGACGTTGGACGCCGTGGATTCGGCGTTGGGCGCTGATCGTGGATTCGAGAAGCGTTGCGGAGCGAGCGGAGAAGATCTACTAGGAGCGTATGGAAAAGGTTGAGTCGTCTGTGAGTACGGTATATCACCTTGTACGTGTTTAATTCTAGTGGATTTCGCCGTGTTATCGGTCCCGTGGTTTTTTACTCCGGTTTGGAGTTTTTCCACGTAAAAATCTTGCGTGTTTATTTTTATTTCGGCATTGGGTTTTATTGCGCAATGATTTTTTGAGTGTTTAACGTTTACACCTATTCACCCGCCTCTAGGTGTTTTTTCCCCTATTTAGATCCAATTATACATAACCCAACAAGTGGTATCAGAGAGGGAATAGGGTTGTAAACAATGGTTGAAGGTGGAAACATCAACAGACCCCCGTTATTCGATGGAACAAATTATGCCTACTGGAAAGTACGGATGAAAGCCTTTTTAATTTCCATCGACGAACGGGTGTGGCAATCAATTGAATTAGGATGGTCTAATCCAACTGAAATTATTGCTGATGTTCGCACCATCAAACCTAGGTCGAAATGGACCAAGGAAGAGATAGACTTATCTTCTTACAATGGCAAAGGTGTTAACGCTTTATTTAATGCTTTGTCTCAAACTGAGTTCTCTCGCGTCTCGGCATGTGAGACTGCGAAAGAAATCTGGGATGTTCTTCAAGTTACACATGAGGGAACTAACCTAGTGAAGATTCAAAAGCTGCAAATGCTTACGAGTAGGTTTGACTCTATTTTCATGGCAGAAAATGAATCTTTCACAGACTACTATACACGATTGCAAGACATCGTAAACACATGTGCTAACTTGGGAGAGAAAATTCCAGAATTTAAAATTGTAAGAAAAATTTTAAGAACTCTTCCTGAAAGATTTCGATCCAAGGTTACGGCCATTGAAACTATTAAACACCCGGACGAAATCCGTGTAGAAGAATTAGTTGGTTCATTACAAACTTATGAAATGACATTTCCTACTAACTATTCTTCTGGAAAAGCATCCTCTTCTAAGTCTTCATGTTATGCGTTGAAAACAACAAAAGAAGAAGACGCGGATTCATCCTCCTCAGACGATGACGAGAACCTATCTATGGAGGACTTTGAGAAGCAGCTCGCTCTCTTGACAAGGAAGTTTTGCCGAAATTTTCGAAGGGGTAATTCAAGCAAAACTCCATCCTTCGGAAAGTCGAAGAAAGGCAAAGGCTCTCCAAGTTACAAGCCAAGAAAGCAAGAGAACTTCTCAAAGGATAAGAAAAGCTCAGAAGGACAAGTCCAATGCTTCAAGTGCCGAGGATACGGCCATATCTCAACGGAGTGTCCAAATAAGAATCCATCCAAGAAGAAGGCGATGCAAGCCGTCACTTGGGATGACACCTCAACGTCAAATGAGTCATCTTCCAGTGATGAAGAGAACAACGCAACGACATTCCACGCGTCCACATCTTCACCCTTCATGTGCTTAATGGCAAGTACATCCGACTCACTGTCCAACTCCACTGTTGAAAAGATTGCAACGGACGATGAATCGGATAATTCGGAAGGTGAAGACTTTGCTCTTGCCTACCATAAGCTTTTGAGGGATTCAAAGAAACTGGCAAAGCAAAACAAGAGTTTGAGAGGGAGATTGCAGGATCTCGAAGAAGAAGCAAAAAGGGCATCTTCTCTCTCAAACGCTCTTGAAGTGGAAAGGGATAATCTGATTAAAGTAAATGTTTCCCTTCAAGAGTCCAATGAGCATTTCGAGAAGAATTATGTAGATATGGTGAACAAAGCGAATTACTTCTTGAAGCTCTACGGCGAGGCTCGAAAGGAAAAATTGGAAATGACGGAGACCATTTTCCAACTCAAGGATGATCTAAAGCAATTTTCTTCTGGAAGGAGTAAGTTGGATAAGATTCTTGGTCTTGGTCAAACAAACAAATTCGGCCTCGGATACAATCGAACTGAAGACAATTTTAGTTCGGTTGGGACAGTTTTTGTGCCTCAGTCGGTATCTCCTCCTCCGACACCGGAATTGACGACAAACAACGACAACAAACCTACTTCCCCCTCTTCGGGATCGTCTAGAACAAAGGTATGTTTTCGTTGTGGTTATGCAGGGCACATAAGAAGAAACTGCAAGAATGGAGCTCAAAGATCAAATCAAGCACATCTTGCAACTACTACCAATGAGTTCATTTCCCGCAAATCAAAGAAGGATCTTTCAAAAGGAAAGAACATCGGTAGTTCATCAAACAAGACGACGACGTCAAGGAAAAGCGATGGATCAATCAAGACGCTTTCACCAAAGGTATCAACTTCACAATCATTTCCGACGTACACCAAAACTCGAAAGGTTTGGGTACGCAAAGGTGAAATCTTCCCTTGTCTTGTTACTAATATTTCCTTGCATGCATATGATAATTCGTCTTGGTATCTGGATAGCGGTTGTTCCCGTCACATGACCGGTGACAAAAACTGCTTTCAAAATTTTGAGAAAATCTCCGGAGGACTTGTAGTTTTCGGAGACGGTCGGTCTTCCAAAATTGTTGGAAAAGGAACAGTAGCTATTCCAGATGGCCCGATTCTGAATAATGTGTTATTTGTTGAAGGCCTTAAGACTAACCTCATAAGTATCAGTCAACTTTGTGACAATGGTTTTTCAGTTAATTTTTCATCTGTTGAATGTGTTGTAACTGATAAGGACCATGTTTTCTTTTTAAAGGGGGTTAGATCTGAAAACAATTGTTATGTTGTTTCCAATAAAATTTCTGAAAACTGTAACTTAGCCTCTTTGAATAATGAAACACTTTGGCATGAAAGGCTAGGTCACATAAATTTTAAGGAACTTGCTAGAATTTCAAACAAAGACGTGGTCAAGGGGGTTCCAAAACTTTCACTTAAACAAAACATTGTGTGTGGTGGTTGCCAAAAGGGAAAACAATCCAGGACTGCACACAAGAACTTGAACCACGTTGGTACTAAACGGCCTTTGGAACTATTGCACATGGATTTAATGGGGCCAACACGTCAACCATCTTTGGGAGGTAAATGGTATATTTTCTTATTGGTTGATGATTTCTCTAGATACTCATGGGTAGCATTTTTAAAAGAGAAAGATGATACTTTTGATTCTTTTCACGAGATTTGCCATCGTATTATGATTGAAAAGAATGAAAAGATCATTCGTGTTAGAAGTGATAGAGGTGGAGAATTTATACATTCTAAATTCATTGATTTTTGCACTTCCAACGGCATTAAGCATGAATTCTCAGCACCCTATACACCTCAACAGAATGGTGTAGTCGAGCGCAAAAACAGGGTTGTACAAGAGATGGCACGTGTTATGCTTCATAGCCGGAATTTACCGTTACATTTTTGGGCTGAAGCTGTGAACACTGCAGTCTATGTTATTAATCGAGTTTATTTGCGCCCGGGAACTTTAAATACACCATATGAACTATGGTTTTGTAGAAAACCAAACATCAAATATTTTCGTATCTTTGGGAGTCGGTGTTACATTTTACGTGACCGCGAAAATCTTGGAATATTTGACTCTTGAAGTGCCGAAGGGATTTTTATGGGTTATTCTACAAACAGAAGAGCATATCGGGTATTTAACTTAGAATCTAAAACGATTGTAGAATCTATAAATGTTAAAGTAGATGAAGCTTTTCACTTTGCATCTGATAAATCTACCCCTGATATCTCTCTTGATGATGATACTCCTGCAAATGCATCTTCTCATAACAATTCTTCCAATAATAATGATGCATCTAATGGTTCTTCAAGTTTATCTGATGTGCAGGAATTATCTCATGTACCTCCGAGTACTCCGTTACCTCAAACGTTACGCATCTCCAAGGATCATCCGGAATCTAATATTATTGGAGACTCACAAGAAGGAGTCAGGACTCGGAGTTGGTTTGTGGATTCGCTTGTTACGTTTCCTTAATCGAACCAAAGAACGTCGATGAAGCTCTTCAGGATGACTACTGGATTAAAGCAATGCAGGAAGAGCTCCATCAGTTTGAACGAAACAAAGTCTGGGAATTAACGACGCCTCCGAAGCAACACAATGTGATTGGTACTAAATGGATTTTCAAGAACAAGAAAAATGAGGATGGTACCATCATTAGGAATAAAGCACGTTTAGTTGCTCAAGGATACTCTCAAATAGAAGGTATAGACTTTGATGAAACTTTCGCCCCTGTAGCTAGACTCGAGTTCATTCGTATCCTATTTGCAATTACTTGTCATTTTAAAATAAAACTTTTTCAAATGGACGTTAAGAGCGCGTTTTTAAATGGGTTTTTAAATGAGGAAGTTTATGTGGCTCAACCGAAAGGTTTTGTAGACCTTAAACTACCTAACCATGTTTTTCGTTTGAAAAAGGCTCTTTACGGTCTAAAACAAGCACCGTGAGCATGGTACGAAAGGTTAACAAAGCACCTTTTGGAAAAGGGCTATACTCGAGGGGGAGCAGACAGGACTCTCTTTGTGAAGCATTATCAAAATAACTTCATTGTAGCACAAATCTATGTCGATGACATCGTATTTGGTGCAACAAGAGATAATGATGCTTCTAAATTCGCTGAAACCATGGAAAGCGAATTTGAGATGTCCATGATGGGCGAACTGACATATTTTCTTGGATTACAAGTGAAACAAAGTGACGATGGCATCCATCTGTGTCAATCCAAGTATGCAATGGAGTTGGTCAAAAAGTTTGGTTTAGAAAATTCTAAAGATTTTCCGACTCCAATGGGAACTAGCAATAAGGGATTAGGAAGTGAATCTCTCAGTGAGAATGTAGACGAGAAACTTTATCGCAGCATGATTGGAAGTCTACTTTACCTCACGGCTAGTCGCCCGGACATATCCTTTAGTGTTGGGATTTGCACGAGATATCAATCAGCACCAAAGGAGGTTCACCTGAAAGCGGTGAAACGGATCATCCGGTACATCAAAGGAACCATAAAGTTCGGAATTTGGTATCCTATGGGAACAAGTCTAGATATTGTTGGATATTCAGATGCCGATTGGGCAGGATCTGTGGATGATCGGAAAAGTACGAGTGGTGCATGTTTTTATCTTGGCCATTGCCTTGTTGCGTGGCATAGTAAAAAGCAAAACTGCATTGCACTCTCGACTGCCGAAGCGGAATATATCTCAGCGGGTAGTTGTTCAACCCAACTCATTTGGATGAAAAGTGTGTTGAGCAACTTCCGAATTTCAGCAACTTTGGTAACGATTCTCTGTGACAACACCAGTGCTATAAACATTTCCAAAAACCCTGTGTTGCACTCTAGTACAAAACACATTGAACTTAGATATCATTTTCTTAAAGAGCTAGTTGAATCAAATATTCTTCAACTTTCATATACTTCAACTAAAGATCAATTAGCTGACATTTTAACAAAACCTTTGGATCAAAAACGTTTTATTCATTTGCGTAAAGCAATTGGAATGCTTTCCTTGAAATAACCTCTTTTTGAAACTTTGCTTAGGTTAGGTTTTGTTTTTGTGTTTTTGTACATTATCTATGGTTAGACATAGAACATTAATTGAGCATGTGTATTATTGACTTTAATAGCATCTTTTCGTCTATTTAGAAATTTATTATGCTTTGGATATCATAATAATTCATTTGATGCAATGATCATTTATGTCAATTAAATCATCTTTGTTTTGATCAAAGTCAATTTCTCTCTCAATGATCTCTTGGTATAGTTTTTATCTTATTTGACTATTTTGTCGAGTATGAAATCGAGATCAATTTTTGGTTGAATACTTTATATTTTAAATAATTGATAGCCAATTGAGGGGGAGTCAAAGAAAAAGTGTTATGCTCAAAAGATGTGGAAAGAGTTACATCCCAATGAGGAGTGTGAAAACTACCACCACATGGAGGAAAGAGCTACCACCTCGGTCGTCCGAGTACTGTGTGCAGCTACCACATGTATACCAAGCATGGTTGTTCGAGTTGATTAAATAAAATGCTTTTTGGAATACTTGACTCTGTCAAATTCCAAGGTTGGTATAAGGTGGGGATTTTATTGAAAGATGCTCAAAGAGCCACTCCTTACAATAAATTGACTAGATATATTATCTAACTTATCTGGGATTTCAAACATCTATTGATCTTGGTATTTCATTTTCTTTACCAAATTGATGATTTGATAAAGGTATTACTCATAAGATCATGTTAGATGTGATTGAAGTTGTTCAACTTTAAGGGATTTAATTTTTATAAATTTTCGTTTCATTTGTTGGATGTTATTGATAGATTTGACATAATCTATTTCTTGTGCTTACATACTTTTTCTAGATTCTCTGGAATTTTTCTGAATTTTTCTAAAGAAAAAGTTTGGAGCCGGTCCGGACTGGACAAGCCGATCCGGACCCCGAACGCAGGAAAATCCTGCGGGTAGTCGATCCGGACTGCATTCTTCGGGCAGTCCGGACCGCGGCTAGGGTTTATATGAAACGAAGTGGTTTTTGATTTTATTTCATCACAAGTTTTCGTTTCTAAATCTCCTGAGTTTCTCTCTCTTAAAGCAAGGATCTTGGAGCCCTCCAAACTCATTCTCTTCAATTCAAAGTAAGTTTTATTAATCAAAATCTCGGTTTTTCACGGTTTTACATATTTTTGCTCAAAACGTGAAGAAAATTTCATATCTTTGTCGTTTGTGGATGGTTTTTTATCAAACTTCTTTTGAAATAAGAACTCTGGGAACATTAGTTTTGATTATATGCTAGGTTTTCTCAGGATAAACGGATTTTTGGCATTCGATTTCTAAAAATTCGGTTTTAGGGCATATTTTCTGAATTTTTGAAAATCATGGAATTGATCTATTTTTGAAATTCTTTTTGGAAAACTAATTTGATTCCTAGTTTCTCTACACGATAATGATTGTTTAGGTACAATTTTCAAATTTTTGAAAATAAATAATTTTTTCTCGTGTTCTTGAGTTGGTCTTCACAGGACACTTCTCTCTTAAGCACTTTTAGCAATGGAGTTTGCATGGATCATCTTTCTGCTAGTTGCAATGGTCCACGCTCGAACCACAAACAAGCCTAAGAGAACAAAGAAGGCCAAGAAAGCAAAGGATGACTCGGAGACAGAGTTAGAAACCGAGTCCATAGACTGGGATGAGCTTGTGGTAGAAGCAACTGCTCCTACTGCATCAAAGGGGAAAGGCCCAGCTGGAACCTCAAAGGCTCCGCCTACTGCAGCTGAAAAAGGGAAAGCCCCTATGGATCCAAGTCCAACTGGAACAAAAAGAAAGAGTGTTGCAAGGAAACGAGGAAGTGCTCGGGGTATTTCAATTGAAGAGCCATTGGCAAGCCAGCCCCCTCCACAAGACTTTATAAGCTTGACAAGGATAAAGGACTTTGAGAAAAGAGACTGCATTCGCGAAAGACACGTCAATGTCAATGCTTTGAAGGAGCGGAATGAACTTTTTGGGACTTTGTTTGACCATGCAGGTCTTGCACCCATATGCCTTTTTCCTGAGACCACTGGATACTGTCTCCATTCGGTAAGAATGTTCTATCAGAATGGATCAAAATTGGTTGATCAGGATGAAGGACAGCGTGAATTTCTAACAAGGGTTAGAAATACTCAGATAAAGGTCACTCCACAACTGATTGGAGAAGTTTTAGGGATGAAGGCTAGGGCTGAAGGCCGACACTACTTAAAAGGTCATGTCTACTCCACTGACTCTTGGAGAGTGGTTGTGAATGGGATTTGTTTGCCCGATACGCAGTCAACAGGGAACTCGGTTTTCTCAAAAGAGCTTAGACCTGAATATCGATATCTAAACTTTATTGTTTGCTACAATATTCTTCCGAATATGCAAACTAAAGTTCTTCGATGGGACAGGATGCTTTTTCTCTATCTTATTGGACACCCGGCAACTGCTATGGGGTCTAACTTCAACATTCCATTCCTTATTTGGTCTAGAATGGCTCGGTATGTCGAACATGTGAACCCCACCGAGAGGCTTCCCTATCCAATGATAATTATGCGTATTTTGAAAAAATTCAAAGTCGACACTTCTTCATCGACTTATATGTATAGCTTGGGTACTATCAACGAGACAACCGTCATAAGTTTCTCTCCACAAGCAAGATGAGCCTCCATCACCTCCTGGCCGAAGAAGAGCACAACCGGCAACAACAACTTCAGTCCCAACAGCACCTGCAACACAACGAGCACGTCCTTCCACCTCAGATGATGATGCCTCGGTGACCTCTATTTATAAAGAACAGCAACGTCTCTCCAACGAGCAAGAGCGAATGTCAAATGAGTTCATTGAAATGAAAGGAGAATTCAGGTAGTGAAAAAGGAACTTGAACTGATTACTGCATCTCAGATCACTTTGACTAAACAGTCTCATCAATGAAAAAGCTGATGAAGAGAATGTTTTCAAAAATGGGATGTAGTGCCTCTGATGAATCCGACTCAGATGACTAATTTGTGCACTCTTAATTTTAACTTTTCTTGTGCAGGTTTCAAGTTTTAGTTTCTTAGTTTTAGCTCTCAAACTTTTGGTTCTTGAACTTGTTAAGTATTCTCTCCATTTTGTAATTTTGGCTAAGTTTTGTGACAAAAAGGGGGAAGGAGTATAGGAGAACTTTGAACAATGCACACAAGTTCT
>CM055064.1:27874007-27913968 GCA_029204045.2 Tillandsia leiboldiana
GCCACGCGAGTCCCGCGCCGATTTTGGGAAAATCGTTGTTTTTGGGTGGTGGATGATCCGCAGAATACTTAGATTAGAAATAGATCGAATACCATCTAGCTATTCATTAATTGATTCTACTCAAAATCTGAGTTTTGGAAAACCTAGAATCAAATTAATAATATAGATGAAGAAACATAGAATTAAAAACATGTTTTCCTTTCTTCTCTATATGTGGATTTTTCTTTTTAGGTCGTATTTTACGCTTTTCTGTACCCTAAAAGATGAAAACATAGGGTCCATTTATCGGTTAGAAACTATTGGAAGAAGATAAGATCAAAAACAAAACTATTTCTGGAATTTTGCAGGACGACAGTCGACTGGAATTGACGGTCCGGACTGTCTCAGCGAAACAGACTATTTCCAGAAAAGTTGGACATTCGGGGTCCGGACTGCAATCCACGGTCCCGGACTGTTCATGCTTTTCTTGCAATTCACGTTCGGGTTCGGATTAGATCCACGGTCCGGACTGGAATGGGCACGAACAAACCTACGTCGGGGTCCGGATGAGATCCACGGTCCGGACTCTGACCATGTAAAATGCCCAGTTTTGTTTTTAGCAATCAAAAATTCATCAAGTGTTTCTACACTATAAGAGGTATTGGATCAACAACCTTATGTGAATTAAACGTACCTGATCCTTTTGAATTCTTTTACTTGAGATGGAGGGGATACGATCCAACTTCTTTCATCTTCAATCTTCAAGACTTAACCGATTTCACGAAATACGCCAACTCAAATTCCGTAACATTCCCCCTTGGCGGTTTCGTGACAAAACACAAATCCACTCAAAAAAATTAAAAGAATATTTTTGTTGATATCACCATACAACAAAATTTACATTGGAGATCCAAATAAAGATAAATACATGAGTAAACTCAAAACAGACTCTAGACTTAGACATCTGTATCTCTGCAAAAAGACGCATTTGACCAAAAGAAATCGTTAGATACCTCAAGAATTTTCAGTCAATCAAAACCAAACACAGAGATAGAGTTTATACCATCATGACCATTGCAAATTCAGATATGTATGGACATCACAATAAAAAATCGACATATCTTCTAAGCAATACAATCCAAATGTCACAGAAAGGTTAGTCAACAAGCAACTTGTTAGTTATATTACATGCCAAATAGTTCGTCGAATAGTTGTTTTGAGGCCGCATCAAATCACAAGATAAAAACCCAAAAAGTTGAAGTTATACTTACCTTAATTTCAGCATTGTGCATTGTTCAATTACTGTTCCAAGTTCAAAGTTCTCTAAACTCTCTCCCCCTTTTTGTCACAAAATGAAAGCCAAAAAATTAAGGAGAGTTTAAAAAAGTTCAAGAACCAACGTAACAATCGGAACTAACAAAAAAAATGTAACGCCTGCAAGACTAACAGAAGGTTGTACAAGAATAAAAACTGAAACGATAGTGAGATAAAAGATATTACTCCGAATCGTAGAGCGATGCATCCGAGCTTCTGAAATATTTTCTTGATGGCGTTGTTCATGAAAACTTATTCTTTCTTTACCTCTCTAAGATCCTCTTTCATCTCAAATGAATCGTTAGCATGCGTTCTTGCTCGTTGGAGAGGCACTGTTGTTCTTTGTAGATTGAGGTAACGGAGGCCATCATCATCGGAGGTTGAGGGAGGTATGGGGGGAACTGATGTGTAGCTGGTGAGGTGGAGTGCAGATTGTGTTCTTCGTCGACGAGGAGGTGATGGCGGCTCATCTTCTTTGTCAGAGGATTTGACGATAGTCGTGTCGTTGATAGTCCCAAGCTCACATATAGTCGATGAAGCAGTATCGACTTTGAATTAAAAATACGCATTATAATTATCATTGCTAGGGAAGTCTCTCGGTGGGATGCGCCTGTGCGACATACCGAGCCACATCCTAGCCAGATAAGGAACGGATGATGAATTGAGTTAGAAACCCATAGCGTTGCCGGGTGTCCAATAAGATATGAGAAAAGGTATCCTGTCCCATCGAAGAACTTTAGTTTGCATGTTCGGAAGGATATTGTAGCAAACAACAATGAAGTTTAAGATATCGATATTCCGGTCTAAGCTCTCTTGAAGAAAGAGTTCCCTCGTGACATCGTCTCGGCATATAATCCCATCTACAACCACTCTCCAAGAGTCAGTGGAGTAGACATGACCTTTCAAGTAATGTCGGCCTTCAGCCCTAGCCTTCATCCCCACAACGTCCTCCATCAATTGTGGAGTGACTTGATTTGAATATTCTAACCTTTGTTGAAATTCGCGCTTCCGTCCTCCTGATCAACCAATCCTGAACCATCTGATAGACATCCTTCGGATGGAGACAATATCGGTGGTCTCAGGAAAATGGCATATGGGGCCAAGACCTGCTGGTCAAACAAGGTCCCAAACCAGTTCCTTCCGTTCCTTCAGAGCATGACATTGACGTGATTTTGCAAATGATGTCTCCTTTTCTCAAACTCTTTGATTCGATAGGAAACTGAAACGTCTGAGAGGAGGCTGGCTAGCTAGTGGCTCTCTCAATTGAATACCCCGAGCACTTCCTCGTTCCTTGCAACATTCTTTTCTTTGGTTTTAGGAGGAGTGCTTCCATGGTGCTTTCCCTTTCTCAGCGCGTAGTAAGTGGAGTTTTTTGCCTTGGAGTTCTGCTGGGCTTTCCCTTTTGAAGCAGTAGGAACTGTCGCTTCAACCACCAATCATCCCAGTCGATTGATTCGTTTCTGATTCCGTTCGGAATCATCCGAGTTTCGTTTGCCTTCTTAGCCCTCTTAGGCTTGGTGTGCTTTCGAGTGAACCATGCGGAACAGAACGAAGGAAAATATGAATCCAAGTGATTACCATTCCTACTGTTCGTTGTGAGAGTCAAGTCCGTGAAACAACAACTCACGAATACGACAAAATTGTTTATTTTCAAAAATTTGAAAAATTGTACCTAAACAATCATTCAATAGAGAGACCTAGGGATCAAATTAGTTTGCAAAAGAATTTTAACAGTAGATCAATTCCAGATTTTCGAAAATTCCTATTATATGCCCTAAAACCGAATTTTTTAGAATTGAAGCCTAAAAATCTGTTAATCAGCGAAACCTAGCATAATAATCAAAACTAATGTTCACCGAGTCTTATTTCAAAAGAAGTTTGATCAAAAACAAATACAACCGAAAAAAGAGATGAGATTTGCATCACGTTTTGAGGAAAAATATAGGAAACCCTGTGAAAAACCGAGATTTGATCAAGAAAACTCACTTGGATTTGGAGAACATGCGTTGGGAAGGCTCCAAAATTCTTGAATTCTAGAGAGAGAAGCTCTGGAGACTTTGAACAAAAGATTGTAGAAAGAAATCACATCCCTTTGTTCTTAATAAAACCCTAGCCGCGCGTCCGGACTGCCCGACGAATGCAGTCAGGATCGGCTACCAGCAGGTTTCCGCGTTCGGGGTCCGGATGGCTTGTACCAGTCCGGACCGGCTCCAAACTTTTTCTACAGAAAAATTCAGAAAATTTCAGAAAATTCCAGAAAAAAGATTGTAAGCATTGTTGTGTTATCAACTTTAAATAAAAATCATCGTTTCATACAACAAGAAATGATTATTGCCAAATCTACAAAATATTCAACAAATGAACGAAAATTTATAAAAATTAATCTTAAAGTTGAACAACTTCAATCACATCTACATGTCTTATGATAAATGCCTTTATCAAATCATCAATTTGGTAAAGAAAATGAAATACAAGATCATAGATGTTTGAAATCCCAAATATATTAGATACTGTATCTAGACATTGATTGAAGAGAGTGGCTCTTTGAGCATCTGTCATTAAAATCTCACCTTATACCAACCTTGAAATTTGACAGAGTCAAGTATTCAATATACATTTATTTAATCAACCTTGAAAAACCTTGCTTGGCTATACATGTGGTAGCTGCACACAGTACTCGGACGACCGAGGTGTAGTCTTTCCTCCATGTGGTGGTAGTTTTCACACTCCCATTGGGATAACTCTTTCACATCTTGTGAGCATATACTTTTTTTTACGCCCCCTCAATTGGCTATCAATTATTTAAAATATAAAGTATTCACTCAAAAATTGTCTCGAGTTCATACTCGACCGAAATAGTCAAATAAAGATATAAACTATACCAAGAGATCATTGAGAGAGGAATTGACTTTGATCAAAACAAAAAAAGATGATTTAATTGACATAATGATCATTGCATCAAATGAATTATTATGTATATAAAGCATAATAAAATTCTACACATATAAAAGGATGCAGTTAAAGTCAAGTAACTAATGACTCAATTAATGTTTATGTACAAGCAGAGGTAAAGAACAAAAGCACAAAAACAGAACCTAACTAAGGATTGGTTTCAAAAAGAAATTATTCAAGGAAAGCATTCCAATGCCTTACGCAAATGAATATAACTTTTTGATCCAAAGGTTTTGTTAAAATGTCAGCTAATTGATCCTCAGTTGAAAATATATGAAAGTTGAAGACTATTGATTCAACTAAGCTCTCTAAGAAAATGATATCTAAGTTCATGTGTTTGTTTTCTTGAGTGCAACACAGGGTTTTTGTGGAAATGTTTAGCACTGGTGTTGTCACAAGAGAATCATTACCGAAGTTGCTGAATTCGGAAGTCGCTCAACACTTTTCATCCAAATGGATTGGTGTTGAACAAACCTGCAGAGATATATCCGCTTCGGCAGTCGAAGAGGCAATGCGTTTTGCTTTTTCCTATGCCAAGCCACAAGGCAATGGCCAAGATAAAAATGCACACTCGTAATTTTCCGATCATCCACAGATCCTGCCCAATCGGCATCTGAATATCCAACAATATCTAGACTTGTTCCCATAGGATACACCAATTCCGAAATTAATGGTTCCTTTGATGTACCGATGATCGTTTCACCGCTTTCAGGTGAACCCTTTGGTGCTGATTGATATCTCGGCGCAAACCCCAACACTCAAAGGATATGTCCGGGCGACTAGCTGTGAGGTAAGTAGACTTCCAATCATGCTGCGATAAAGTTTCTCGTCTACATTCTCACTAAGAGATTCACTTCCTAATCCCTTATTGCTAGTTCCCATAGGAGTCGGAAAATCTTTAGAATCTTCTAATCCGAATTTCTTTACCACTCTTTGCATATGGATTGACACAGATGGATCCTTCATCATTTTGTTTCACTTGCAATCCAAGAAAGTATGTAGTTCGCCCATCATTGACATCTCAAATTCGCTTTCCATGGTTTCAGCGAATTTGAAGCATCATTATCCTTTGTTGCTCCAAATACAATGTCATCGACATAGATTTGTGCAACAATGAAGTTATTTGATAATGCTTCACAAAGAGAGTCCTGTCTGCTCCTCCTCGAGTATAGCCCTTCTCCAAAGGTGCTTTGTCAACCTTTCGTACCACGCTAGCGGTGCTTGTTTTTAACCGTAAAGAGCCTTTTCAAACGAAAAACATGGTTAGGTAGTTTACAGTCTACAAAACCTTTCGGTGAGCACTAAACTTCCTCATTTAAAACCCATTTAAAAACGCGCTCTTACGTCCATTGAAAGAGTTTTATTTTAAAGTGACAAGCAATAGCGAATAAGATACGAATGGACTCGAGTCTAGCTACAGGGGCGAAAGTTTAATCAAAGTCTATACCTTCTATTTGAGAGTAGCCTTGAGCAACTAAACGTGCTTTGTTCCTGATGATGGTACCATCCTCATTTTTCTTGTTCTTGAAAATCCATTAGTACCAATCACATTGTGTTTGCTTTCGGAGGCGTCGTTAATTCCCAGACTTTGTTGCGTTCAAACTGATGGAGCTCTTCCTGCATTGCTTCAATCCAGTAGTCATCCTGAAGAGCTTCATCAACGTTCTTGGTTCAATAAGGAAACATAACAAGCGAATCCACAAACCAACTGTCTCCGAGTCCTGACTCCTTCTTGTGGGTCTCCAATAATATAGATTCCGGATGATCCTTGGAGATGCGTAACGTTTGAGGTAACGGAGTACTCGGAGGTACATGAGATGATTCCTGCACATCAGATAAACTTGAAGAACCATTAGATGCATCATTATTATCGGAAGAATTGTTATGAAAGATGCATTTGCAGGAGTATCATCATCAAGAGAGATATCAGGGGTAGATTTATCAGATGCAAAGTGGAAAGCTTCATCTACTTTAACATTTAGATTCTACTATCGTTTTAGATTCCAAGTTAAATACCCGATATGCTCTACTGTTAGTAGAAACCCATAAAAATCCCTTCGTCGCTTCGCGAATCGAACTTACCAAGGTTTTTCGCGCATCACGCAGAATAAAACATCGACTCCCAAAGATACGAAAATATTTGACAATTGGTTTTCTACTAAACCACAGCTCATATGGTGTATTTAAGGTTCCGGGCGCAAATAAACTCGATTAATAACATAGACTGCAGTGTTCACGGGCTTCAGCCCAAAATATAACGGTAAATTCCGGCTATGAAGCATAACACGTGCCATCTCTTGCACAACCCAGTGTTTGCGCTCGACTACACCATTCTGTTGAGGTGTATAGGGTGTTCGAGAATTCATGTTTAATGCCGTGGAAGTGCAAAAATCAATGAATTTAGAATTTATGAATTCTCCACCTCTATCACTTCTACACATGAATGATCTTTTCATTCTTTTCAATTATATACGATGGCAGATCTCGTGAAAAGAATCAAAATATCAGCTTCTCTTTTAAAAATGCTACCCATGAGTATCTAGAGAAATCATCAACCAATAAGAAAAATATACCATTTACCTCCCAAAGATGGTTGACGAGTCGCCCCATAAGATCCATATGCAATAATTCTAAGGGCCGTAGTACCAACGTGGTTCAAGTTCTTGTGTGCAGTCCTGGATTGTTTCCCTTTGACAACCACCACACACAATGTTTTGTTTAAGTGAAGTTTTGGACCCTTGACCACGTCTTTGTTTGAAATTCTAGCAAGTTCCTTAAAATTTATGTGACCTAGCCTTTCATGCCAAAGTGTTTCATTATTCAAAGAGGCTAAGTTACAGTTTTCAGAAATTTTATTCGGAACAACATAACAATTATTTTCAGATCTAACCCCCTTTAAAAGAAAACATGGTCCTTATCAGTTACAACACATTCAACAGATGAAAAATTAACTGAAAACTATTGTCACAAAGTTGGATGATACTTATGAGGTTAGTCTTAAGGCACTTCAACAAATAAACACATTATCAGTACCGGGCCATCTGGAATAAACAGTTCCTTTCCAACAATTTTGGAAGACCGACCATCTCCGAAAATACAAGTCTCCGGGATTTTCTCAGATTTGTTGAAAGCAGGTTTTGTCACCGGTCATGTGACGGAACAACCGCTACCAGATACCAAGACGAATTATCATATGCATGCAAGGAAATATTGTAACAAACAAGGGAAGATGTTCACCTTTGCGTACCCAACCTTTCGAGTTTTGGTGTACGTCGGAAATGATTGGAGTTGATACCTTGGTGAAAGCGTCTTGTTGATCTATCGCTTTTCCTTGACGTCGTCGTCTTGTTTGATGTACTACCAATGTTCTTCCTTTTGAAAGATTTTTCTTTGATTTGCGGGAAATGAACTCATTGGGTAGTAGTTGCAAGATGTGCTTGATTTGATCTTTTCGCTCCATTCTTGCAATTTCTTTTATGTGCCCTGCAATACCACAACGAAAACATACCTTAGTGCTTGACGATCCGAGAGGGTGAAGTAGGCTTGTTGTCGTTGCTTGTCGTGAATTCGGTGTGGAGAGAGGAGAGATACCGACTGGGGCACAAAGACTGTCTACTCGAAACTAGGAATGTCTCCAGTTTGAGTGTATCCGAGGCCGAACCGATTTGTTTGACCAAGACCAAGAAGCTTATCCAACTTACTCCTTCCTGATGAAAATCGCTGTAAGTCATCCTTGAGTTGGAGATTGGTCTCTGTCATTTCCAATTTTTCCTGTCGAGCCTCGCCGTAGAGCTTCAAGAAGTAATTCGCTTTGTTCACCATATCTACAAATTCTTCTCGAATTGCTCATTGGACTCTTGAAGGGAAACATTTACTTTAATCAGATTATCCCTGTCCACTTCAAGAGCGTTTGAGAGAGAAGATGCCCTTTTTGCTTCTCTTCGAGATCCTGCATCTCTCCCTCTCGAACTTCTGGTTTTGCTTTGCCCAATTCTTTGAATCCCTCAAAAGCTTGTGGTAGGCAAGAGCAAATCTTCACCTTCAGAGTTACTCGATTCATCATCCTTTGCAGTTTTTTCAACCCGGGAGGAGTTGGACAATGAATCTGAAGTACTTGCCATTAAGCACATGAAGGGTGAAGATGTGGTGGAAGCGTGGAATGCCGTTGCGCTCTTTTCTTCATCACTTGAAGACGACTCATTTGACGATGAGGTGTCATCCCAAGTGACGGCTTGCATCACCTTCTTCTTGGACGGATTTCTTATTTGGACACTCCGTGAGATATGGTCGTATCCTCGGCACTTGAAGCATTGGACTTGTCCTTCTGAGCTTTCTTATCCTTTGAAAACTTTCTTGCTTTCTTGACTTTTGGCTTGAAAAACCTTTGCCTTTCTTCCACTTTCCGGAGGATGAGGTTTACTTGAATTACCCCTTCGGAAGTTTCGGCGAAAATTTCTTGTCAGGGAGAGCAAGCTGTTTCTCAAAGCCTCCATAGATAGGTTCTCGTCATCGTCTGATGAGGATGAATCCGCGTCTTCTTCTTTTGTTGTTTTCAATGCATACCTGAAGACTTAGAAGAGGATGCCTTTCCAGAAGAATAGTTAGTAGGAATGTCATTTCATAAGTTTGTAAGAACCAACTAATTCTTCTACACGGATTTCGTCCGGGTGTTTAATAGTTTCAATGGCCGTAACCTTGGAACAAAATCTTTCAGGAAGAGTTCTTAAGATCTTTCTTACAATTTTAAATTCTGGAATCTTCTCTCCCAAGTTAGCAAATGTGTTTACGATGTCTTGCAATCGTGTATAGTAATCTGTGAAAGATTCATTTCTGCCATGAAAATGGAGTCAAACTTGCTCGTAAGCATTCGCAGTTTTTGAATCTCACAAGGTTAGTTCCCTCATGTGTAACTTGAAGAACATCCCGATTTCTTTCGCGTCTCACATGCCGAGATGCGAGAGAACTCTGTTGTGATAAGGCATTAAATAAAGCATTAATTCCTTTGCCATTGTAAGAAGAAAATCAATCTCTTCCTTGGTCCATTTCGACCTAGGTTTGATGGTGCGAACATCAGCAAGAATTTCAGTTGGATTAGACATCCTAATTCAATTGATTGCCACACCCGTTCGTCGATGGAAATTAAAAAGGCTTTATCCGTACTTTCCAGTAGGCATATTTGTTCCATCGAAGAACGGGAGTCTGTTGATTTTCCACGTTCAACCATTGTTACAACCATATTCCCTCTCGATACCACTTGTTGGGTTATGTATATTGGATCTAAATAGGGGAAAAAAATACCTAGAGGGGGGTGAATAGGTGTAAACAATAAACACTCAAAATCTTTGCGATATAAAACCAATGCGGAAAAATAAATAACACGCAGAGATTTTTACGTGGAAAAACTCCAATCCGGAGTTAAAAAACCACGGGACCGATAACACGGTGAAATCCACTAGAATAACCACGTACAAGGTGATTTACCGTACACACTTACGACTCAACCTTTTCCATACGCTCCTAGTAGATCTCTCCGCTCGCTCCACAACGCTGCTCGAATCCACGATTAGCGTCCAACGCCGAATCACGGCGTCCAACGTCGAGTCCACGACGTCCGACCGAATCCACGGTCTTCACCCAGTAGCACGTCTCGAATCCACGAACGTACCTCGCTCCGAATCCACGAGAGCGTGCACCTTGAATCCACAAGGCCACGCGAGTCCACGCGCCGATTTGGGAAAATCGTTGTTTTTGGGTGGTGATGATCCGCCGAATACTTAGATTAGAAATAGATCGGAAATACCATCTAAGTATTCATAATTTGATTCTACTCAAAATCTGAGTTGGAAAACCTAGAATCAAATTAATAATATAGATGAAGAAACATAGAATTAAAACATGTATTTCCTTCTTCTCTATATGTGGATTTTTCTTTTTCGGTCGTATTTTACGCTTTTCGTCGTACCCTAAAAGATGAAACATAGGGTCTATTTATAGGTTAGAAACCATTGGAAGAAGATAAGCATCAAAAACTAACCATTTCTGGAATTTTGCAGGACGACAGTCCGGACTGGAATTGACGGTGACTGTCTTAGCGAAACAGACTATTTCCAGAAAGACGACATTCGGGTCCGGACTGCAATCCACGGTTCCGGACTGTTCATGCTTTTCTTGCAAATTCCACGCGGGGTCCGGACTGAGATCCACGGTCCGGACTGGAATTGCGCACGAACAAACCTACGTTCAGGGTCCGGACTGAGATCCACGGTCCGGACTCTGAACATGTAAAATGCCCAGTTTTTGATTTTTATGCAATCAAAATTCATCTAAGTGTTTCTACACTATAAGAAGTATTCGGATCAACAAACTTATTGAATTAAACGTACCTGATCCTTTTGAATTCTCTTACTTGAGATTGAGGTATACGATCCAACTTTTTCATCTTCAATCTTCAAGACTAACCGATTTCACGAAATATGCCAACTCAAATTCCGTAACACCTCCCAATGCCTCTTCATGCCATTTCACCAGAAGTGTGCCTTGAGGTCCTTATATATCTTAGTCCCCTAGCATGGAGGGTGTAAAGTGTATAATGGGCTCTCTCAATATCCTCTTGATATCTGAGTCCACAGGCACACACACTCGGTCCCTGTACCGCAGTACTCCCGCAGCATCAACTCCAAGTCCCCAGACTTCTCGCTCGAAATCTGACCTCTGATCTTGGTCAAGTGGGGGTCCTCACTCTGCCTCTCTGGATTCTGTCCAGTAGAGTGGGCTGCACAACTAAGAACGTCAGTCTAGCGGAGACCCAAGGGGACACAACCTCAAGCTCAAGCCGCCCCATCTCCTCAAGTAGTGGCGCCTGGTCAGTAATCATCATGGACACACTTGGCACTGCTCTCCTACTCAGGGCATCGGCAACACGTTGGCCTTCCGGATGGTATAGTATATCAACATCATAATCCTTTATCAGCTCCAGCCATCTGCGCTATCTCAAATTGAGATCCTCCTATGTAAACAGGTACTTCAAGCTCTTGTGGTCGGGTGTAAATCTCACAGTGCTCCCCATAAAGGTAGTGCGCCACAACTTCAATGCAAAAACCATGGCAGCAAGCTCCAGATCGTGGGTAGGGTAATTCTTCTCATAATCCTCAAGCTGTCGGGACGCATAAGCAATTACCCTACCCTCCTGCATCAGCACGCAACCAAGTCCACTGCGTGATGCGTCACTGTAAATCACATATCCTTTCCCCATAACAGGGAGGGAAAGGATAGGAGCTGACATCAATCTGTCTTTCAAGTCCTCGAAGCTCCTCCGACAATCCTCACTCCAAATAAACTTAATTTCTTTATGCGTCAAACGAGTGAGGGGTGTTGAGAGTTTCGCAAACCCTTCACAAACCGACGATAATATCCAGCCAAGCCCATGAAGCTGCGCACCTCAGAAACGGTCGTCGGTCGGGGCCAATCCGGACTGCCTCAAATTTCGCCGGATCCACTGCCACACACTGCGGCCGAAATCACATGGCCCAAGAAAACGACCTCCTGAAGCCAAAACTCTCACTTCAACAATTGGCATGCAACTTCCTCTCTCGTAGAAGTTGCAGCACAATCCTCAAGTGCTCCTCGTGATCCGTGTCGCTCCGGGAGTAAACTAGGATACCAACGATGAACACAACTACAAACCGATCCAGGTACGGTCGGAAAAAAAATCCGGTTCATCAAATCCATAAAGACGGCAGGGGCATTAGTCAATCAAAAGGCATAACTGTAAACTCATAATGCCCGTACCGTGTCCTGAATGCTGTCTTCGGGATATCCTCGGCCTTCACCTTCAGCTAGTGGTAATCGGACTGCAGATCTATCTTGGAGAAGACACAAGACCCTTGCAGCTGATCAAAGAGATCGTCGATGCGCGACAAAGGGTACTTGTTCTTGATGGTCACTCTGTTCAATTCCCTATAATCCACACACAGTCGAAGTGACCCATCCTTCTTCATCACGAATAGCACCCGGCGCTCCCCAAGGCGACACACTTGGTCTAATAAAACCCTTATCCATCAAATCCTGGAGTTGCGCTTTAGCTCTCGCAGCTCAGCCGGTGCCATCCAGTAAGGAGCCTTAGAGATTGGCGTAATTCCTGGAACTACGTCAATCACAAACTCAATCTCTTTGTCTGGCGGCATGCTAGTCAGCTCAGGTGGAAAGACATCCGGGAACTCGCGAACAATAGGGATATTCCCGAGTCCCGGCGCCGCCTAGGCCCCTCAACAACGCTTGTCCGCCCCGGGGTCGAAACTGGACCCGGGCTCGCCACAGATCCGCCACCTATGCCAAACCCCGCATAGGCGAAGCGTCCTACCTGCAAGAAAAGTACTATAGCTAACAGATATCAGAGCTATAAATGAAAATCCGCTGTATAACTAAAATCAACCACTGTACAACTGGAAATAATACAATAATGTCCATCTCCCAAAATGATAATCATACAATATTCTCATATACAAAGGTCGAGGACTCAACCGGGAGATACCTCCAATAAATACATCAGTGTATAGGCCTCAATACATATCATATCCTCACTACATCAGTCTCTCAAAAGAGGAAATAAAACAACTAATCTACTGAAGCTCTCCTCTGAAGGGGGTACCGCTACTCTCCAAACATGGGTAGGGATCTAGCTCGCGACTCCCTCGCCTCGATCAACAACCGCAGAATCAGCAACTCCCGCTAGACTCTGCAAAACAAAGGAGAGGAAGAAAAAAGAAGGGGGAAAACCCCAAAGGGTGTGAGAACTACACCGAAAAGAGAGTTCTCAGTGGGTAACACCGCCAGACCCGACGGTCTGCCCACTAAGTCCTCAAGAGACAAAAACTAACCAAAGCCGTAAAGACTGAAATAAGGAAGCTGGAGACTCTCAACAGCTATCATGCCTCTATCTAAATGCCCAAGATGGGAGAACCAAGAATGGTATGCAACCACTAGCACATGAAGTGCACAATCGACCCAATCGATAGACCAGTAATCACCGGCACTACCTGCTATGCACATGAAGTGCACAATCGACCCCAATCGATAGACCAGTAATCACCGGCACTACCTGCTATGCCTGCTATGCCTGCTATGCCTGCCATGCCTGTAGAGTTATTAATCCCAAGGGATCTAATAGGTACTATCAAACACCTAGAGGGGGGGTGAATAGGTGTAATACTTAAAAACTCAATCTCAGTGCAAAATAAAAACCAATGCGGAAAATAAAAACAGCACACCGAGATTTACGTGGAACTCCAATCCAGGAGAAAAACCACGGGACCAACACGCAATAACAATCCACTAAGAATAGAAGAATAACAAGGTGATTACCGACTCCACGGACTCAACCCCTCCTTCAGCTTCTTCGGACCTTGCGCTGACCGGTTGGATATCCGCGCAATAACAATCCCTAAGAAAAGAAGAATAACAAGGTGATTACCGTCTCCACGGATTTAACCCCTCCTTCAATTTCTTGGACCTCGCACTCCACCGTTTTGCCCGTCCACTGCTCACGTTCGAATCCACGAACGCACGCTTCGAATCCACGAAAGCCTTTAGCACACCGAATCCACGATGCCACGTCGAATCCACGACGCAAACTCAGTCGATAAGAATATTGACTTCGATGGTGATCCTTTGCTTAGATTATCAATGAAGAACCGTAGAAGAAATCTCTAAGCAAAGATTAGATCAATTCGACCAAAGATATGTTCTTGAAGGAACCATCGAATTGACCTAAAAGAGGCTATAAAGAAGAACGATGAAAACCTAGCCTCTAGGGTTGCTCTCAAGAGTTTTATAAAAAGATCGGCCGTAGCTCCCACGTTTTTGAGAAACCCTAAGTGTCTATTTATAGTTTAGAAACCTTTGGAAAGAGATAAGAATCAAAAACTTACCTTATCTGGAAATTTTCAGGACGGCGATCCGGATCGGATTTACTGCGATCCGGATCGTCGTAACGAGATTGACGATTCCAGAAAACCAAGGGTTCGGGATCCGGATCGCATTGCCCGATCCGGATCGTTCATACAAATCAGAAAACTTAACATTCGGGATCCGGATCGGAAATTGCATGGATCCGGATCGAAGTCTTGTATGAAGCAACAACCTTCGGGATCCGGATCGTTGGCCCTGATCCGGATCCTGAACATGTCCGAACACCAGTTTTTGATTATTATGAAATTAAAATTCTTCCAAGTGTTCTATACTATAAGAAAGTATTCGGATCACCAAAATTATTTAGTTAACCATACCTGATCCTTTTGAATACTTTCTTCTTGAGATTGATGTAACTGATCCACAATTCTTCAACTTCAATCTTCAAGATTCAAGACACTGAGTGTCAACTTGAGCTCTTGTTGAATCTTCTCTAAGTCTTTGATTGCTGATTGACAATTTGATCCCTTTAAGACTCCGACTCAACTCACTGACTTGACTCACGAAATATGCCAATACCAAAATGCCGTAACAATCTCCCCCTTTGGCAATTTCGTGACAAAACCCAAAAATACATAAAAGCGCTCAAGTCACTTATCTTAAACCAAAATCGAAATTCAATGTTATCACCAAAACATTGATTTTCTTTGCGTGAAAGATCCAATAAATACAAAATTACATTTGAACCAAATAGTCCTAGAACATACTCTATGACTTAGGACTTGGAGTCTTAAAGTGATGTAATTCCTGCAAAACAAAACTCCAAACAAAATCAAACGTCAGTCGTTAGAAATTAAAATCCTACATTTGATTCATCCTTTTGGTTCTTTTGTTTTTCCCAGCTCTTTCAACCTTTCTTTGTCTCCCCCTATCTTGAGCATCTCTAACATGTTCTCCATGTTCTTGAGCATCTATGTTCTCCCCCTTTGTGGTACGATCATCATTTTCCGTTCTCTCCCATTTTTCCATTTTCGTTTCGTTTGTCCTCTCTTGATGATCTCATCTCCGTCATTTCTCTTCTCCCCCTTTTTGTCACAAATTGTCAAACAGTGAACATACTAGACAAAAGGAAATTACTAACAAAATTAGTTCATGGAGAAAGAGAGATAAAAGCTCAGTTCTGGTATATATAACAAAAATGCAGATTGCGTACCGGTACCAGAAAGCAAAAATTAAATAATTTCTTGAAACAAATCCAGATTTTAGAATCTTTTCAAATACCGATTTGTATTCCATCAAGAAATCAATTTAAGTGCTTTAAACAGTGAATTCACACAGATGTCATTCAATCCAATTAATTTCACAAAATTAAAAAGATTTACTCCAAAATCATGAAAAATAAAGGTAAAACATTATAAACCGTTTTTCATGTTATATTCATCAAACACAAGTCATCAAAAATAATCTTGAGATCCAAAGTCTATCAAGATGTAACGGATTTACAAAGATGACATACGGAGATTTCCAAACGACATCAATCTTGAATTCTACCCTTTCAAATTGAGATAAGCACTAAAATACCTAAGGGTGGCTCTTTGAGCATCTTTCAACTATCCCACCTTATACCAACCAGGAGATTGTTCAAAATATAAGAGTTTTGCATATAAATCTCCAAATGCTTCAACTAAAGATTTTCTCATAAAATACTATCAAGCATCCATAACATGTGGTAGCTTCACACACAAACCGGACGACCGGGGTGGCAGCTCTTTCCTACATGTGGTGGTAGTTTTCACACTCCTTTCGGATGTAACTCTTTCCACATCTTTTGCAAATCATTTCAATACCCTTGAAAGAATGCAATCTCTTACGTGAAAGAATTAAATCCCAAATTTTAGTCTATCGGTTGTCTCACGTTTATCACAATGAATTCACACAACCGAGATAGATTAAGCATCTAAAGATCACACATGATTTCTAAAATTTGATGCTTATAAATCAAAAACTCCTATAATGAAGTATCTTCAAGATTATGATTAAGGAGTAAAGTTGATAATCCAAATAAAATTAATTTGGAGTGAATAAAAGTGAAGCCCTTTTTATTCAATGCACTTGTTCAGTAAAAACCCTTTTGTTCAAAAACAAAGTATAAAAACGAAGAGCATTGAGAAACATGTAATGCAAAGATTAAGAAAAATATGAAAGGAAAACTAATCAAAGCATTACATATAGTCATAAGCTATTTAGAACTTAAGACAAGGAAAGATATCACCTTTCCGAATCCAAAATCGCTGGATTTTGGGTTGTCTTGATTCGTTGTGGCCGGGGGTTGTCCGCTTTGACTGTTGATCCACCTTAGGTCTTTGCCTCGCAGTGATCCACTTGAATGATTGATGTTGTGGCTCGGACCTTTGGTGGGTTGAGTGAACTCCTTTGACTTGATGTGTCTTTTGATTCCGTTGAGTTCGCTCCGTAGATGAAGTTGCCGAAGGACTCTTCTTTCTCTTTTTCGGGCAATTCTTCACCAAATGTCCTTCAAGTCCACAAAGGTGACACGTTCTTCCTTTCAATTTGAATGTGGAACTTGAAGCATGCACAGTTTGATCCTTTTTAAATCCCAAACCAACCTTGCTTGTTTGACCTAATCCGGACATACAATCTAGTTTCTTGGAATCGGTTGAAAGCCTTTGTATGTCGGATTTAAGTTGATGAACTTGCTTGGTCAAAGCTTGATTGGTGACATGAATATCCTCAAACTGTTTTTCTAGAAAACCAATCTTGTCCATATATGATTTAGCGTTTGTCTCCGATTGGTTTCGCTCTTCTTGGAGGATTTTATTGTTTTCCAATAAACGTTCTCGTTCCTCCTCGAGATCATGAAGTTTTATCTTTAAAGCATGATTCTTGTCTTGATCTTCAAGTCGTTGCTTTCTCAACTTCTTGATATGTTTGGCCATCTTCTTAGATTCCGCAAGAAGTTGTTGATATGCCTCAACGAGTTCTTCCTCGTCCGACTCCCCCTCACTTGATGACTCTCCGCCGGTTGTTGATGTTTCATACAAAATCAAAGGAGTAGAGTTAGTGACTAATGATGATAAACAATTATTAGAAGAGGGAAAATGAGAGGCATGAGAAGCAACGATTTTTTCTCTTTACTTGAGGTCGATTCATTAGAAGTAGAATCGTCCCAAGTTTTCGCTTGCAAAGCCTTCTTTTTATATAATTTCGGAGTAGGACAATCCGTTGAAATATGGCCGTAGCCTTTGCATCTATAACATCGGATTTCCCCTTCGAATTCATCTTTTTCCTTAGAAGATTTTGCAAGGAATTTGAGGTTAGAGGATTTAGAACCCGATGATCCTTTAGATGGTTTCGTGGATGAAGATCCATCGGTTCGATTCTTCCAAAATTTCCGACGAAATTTCTTTGTGATCCGCGCCAATTGTTCTTCAAAATCGGCAAAGGAGATTTCATCGTCGGAACTCGATTCACTATCTTCTTCCTTTGTTGATTTGAATGCAATACCTGTAAGCTTAGAAGAAGACTTGGAAGAAACTTGATTAGTAGGAAAAGTCATTTCATAAGTTTGCAAAGCACCTACTAATTCCTCTACACTCATCTCATCCGGATGACTAACGGTTTCAATGGCGGTAACCTTTGCCCTAAACCGTTCCGGAAGAGTCCGAAGTATCTTTCTTACAATTTTCGACTCCGGGATCTTTTCTCCTAAATTAGCACATGTATTTATTACATCTTGAAGTCTAGTGTAATAATCTGTAAACAATTCATGCTCTTCCATATGAATAGAGTCAAATTGACTAGTAAGCATCTGGAGCTTTTGAATTTTTACAAGATTAGTAACCTCATGTGTAATTTTGAGAATATCCCAAATTTCCTTCGCGGATTCACACGCAGAAATTCTTGTAAATTCAGTCGAGGAAAGAGAATTAAATAAAGCGTTCATACCCTTCCCATTGTAAGAAGATCTTTCAAATTCCTCTTTGGACCATCTAGAGCGAGGTTTTGGGGTAGTAGAATTTCCTACTTCCTCAACAGGATGCACCCAACCGCATTCCACGGATTGCCATACTCGCTCATCAATTGCGATGAGAAAAGCTCTCATCCGCACTTTCCAATAAGCATAATTAGTCCCATCAAAAAGAGGAGGTCTATAAATATTACCACTTTCACCCAACATGATAGATAAACCTAAAACCCGCTCTGATACCAATTGTAGAGTTATTAATCCCAAGGGATCTAAATAGGTACTATCAAACACCTAGAGGGGGGGTGAATAGGTGTAATACTTAAAAACTCAATCTCAGTGCAAAATAAAAACCAATGCGGAAAATAAAAACAGCACACCGAGATTTACGTGGAAACTCCAATCCAGGAGAAAAACCACGGGACCAACACGCAATAACAATCCACTAAGAATAGAAGAATAACAAGGTGATTACCGACTCCACGGACTCAACCCCTCCTTCAGCTTCTTCGGACCTTGCGCTGACCGGTTGGATATCCGCGCAATAACAATCCCTAAGAAAAGAAGAATAACAAGGTGATTACCGTCTCCACGGATTTAACCCCTCCTTCAATTTCTTGGACCTCGCGCTCCACCGTTTTGCCCGTCCACTGCTCACGTTCGAATCCACGAACGCACGCTTCGAATCCACGAAACGCCTTTAGCACACCGAATCCACGATGCCACGTCGAATCCACGACGCAAACTCAGTCGATAAGAATATTGACTTCGATGGTGATCCTTTGCTTAGATTATCAATGAAGAACCGTAGAAGAAATCTCTAAGCAAAGATTAGATCAATTCGACCAAAGATATGTTCTTGAAGGAACCATCGAATTGACCTAAAAGAGGCTATAAAGAAGAACGATGAAAACCTAGCCTCTAGGGTTGCTCTCAAGAGTTTTATAAAAAGATCGGCCGTAGCTCCCACGTTTTTGAGAAACCCTAAGTGTCTATTTATAGTTTAGAAACCTTTGGAAAGAGATAAGAATCAAAAACTTACCTTATCTGGAAATTTTCAGGACGGCGATCCGGATCGGATTTACTGCGATCCGGATCGTCGTAACGAGATTGACGATTCCAGAAAACCAAGGGTTCGGGATCCGGATCGCATTGCCCGATCCGGATCGTTCATACAAATCAGAAAACTTAACATTCGGGATCCGGATCGGAAATTGCATGGATCCGGATCGAAGTCTTGTATGAAGCAACAACCTTCGGGATCCGGATCGTTGGCCCTGATCCGGATCCTGAACATGTCCGAACACCAGTTTTTGATTATTATGAAATTAAAAATTCTTCCAAGTGTTTCTATACTATAAGAAAGTATTCGGATCACCAAAATTATTTAGTTAACCATACCTGATCCTTTTGAATACTTTCTTCTTGAGATTGATGTAACTGATCCACAATTCTTCAACTTCAATCTTCAAGATTCAAGACACTGAGTGTCAACTTGAGCTCTTGTTGAATCTTCTCTAAGTCTTTGATTGCTGATTGACAATTTGATCCCTTTAAGACTCCGACTCAACTCACTGACTTGACTCACGAAATATGCCAATACCAAAATGCCGTAACAATGCCTGCTATGCCTGCCTACTATGCTTGCCATGCCTGCCATGCCTGCTATGCCTGCCTGCCTGCTATGCCTACTATGCCTGCCATGCCTGCCTGCCTGCTATGCCTACTATGCCTGCCATGCCTACTATGCCTGCCATGCCTACTATGCCTGTCATGCCTACTATGCCTGTCATGCCTACTATGCCTGCCATGCTTGCTATGCCTGCCTGCTATGCCTGCCATGCCTGCCATGCCTGCTGTGCCTGCCATGCCTGCTATGCCTGCCTGTTATGCCTGCCTGCTATGCCTGCCATGCCTGCCATGCCTGCTATGCCCGCCTGCCTGCTATGCCTACTATGCCTGCCATGCCAGCCTGCCTGCTATGCCTACTATGTGATGACTGGATCTCCGCAGAGCTGTTGTGGAGTGATTAGTGGCTTCTGGGGGGCCTGTACTGTGTGTTGGAGGTGTTTGTGCACCAATTAGACACAAGTGGCGGACTTCGGGCTTAAATGGATCACGTGGGTGATCGATTGACTCCGTCGGATCTTTAGAAGTGGTTTCGCGCGAAACGGATATTAAAATTGAGCTCAGCGCGAAGTTTGGACAAAAGAACACCTTTCCGGATGCCTTCGGCAAATTTTGGAGTTGGAATTTGGCAAAATGGACATCAAATTCGGATTCAGCGCGCGAAAATTGTAAAAATGGACTATCTACTTGATATTTTGCGCAACTGGTTACTGTTCACGCCGGAACAGTACTCCGGCGGCCGGCGGGCAGCAGCGACGGCGGCGGGCAGCGGCGGAGCACGGCGGGCAGCGGCGGAGCAAGGCGGCGCAGCGTCGCGGGTAGCGCGGAGGCGCGCGGGCAGGCCCGCGGTCCACGGGCCGGCGTGCACCGGAGGGGCAGGACACGTGGCGTGTTTGGATTGGACGGTTCTGCGGGCGCGGTTCACGGAGTGGAGCGGGTGTACGGTGGACCGGGCGGGGCCACGTGGCGACCGTTGGTTGGCCAGTCCACGTGTGCCCAGTCCATGGAAATGGTGAGGCGACCTCGGGATGCGGGCCTGGCAGGTGGCGCAGGCGGCGGGCGCAGCGCGCACGTGGGGCTGTCGGCGCGCTGACCCGCGTTTTCCCGCGCGTGGGCTTGCCACGCGTCGGCCTCTCGGTGGGCCACGTGGCGCGAGGTTAGTGGCGGCATTGGCTGTCGCCTATTTTGTGGGTGTCGTGGCGGCCTGTGAGCATTTCGGGCGCGCACAGTGTTGGGCCGGGCCCAACACTGTAGCGGCCCGATTCTTGCGGGCGCCCGGAAATTGGGACAAAAGTGTCATTTCCGGATTTGTTTTCCCAGCCTACAAATAGGCCGAGAACAAGCGGCTGTATCTCTTTCCCTGCTTGGATTCTCAAAGAGCTACCTTTAGCAAGATTTCTCCTCCTTCAGAGCCGGTTCCATCTGCAGATTTCAGGATTTTTCTGCGGCACGCATCCCAAGGTTTTCATTTTTACGGCGCGGCATGACGCTCGTTCATTTGCGGTCTTCTTCGTCGCGGTTTCAGTGCGAGGACTCCCCCGGCTTACTCCGACCTCCGATTGAGGCGATTCTTACGACGTTGGCTTTAAGACAGGTAGGGCTACATTTTCCGTGTTTACTGGTTTTTCCCATTCCGAGCTTTTCATGGGGTTTTCGGATCATCTTGTGACCTCATTTTCTGGGGCGGAGTTTTGAACAGCGCTGCAGTATTTTGACGATATCTTCGCGCAGAGGCATCGGATTGGGGTGATTCAAAAGGCGTTTTGCATCTACACATCGCGCGAAATATCTCCAAATTTTCTTGGAATTTTATGAATTTTCCCCGAAGGTGAAAAGTTCCTGTTGACAGAACCTTGTGATTCAGATTTTGTGATTGGTTTATTTCGGGGTGGTTCCCTTGTCGAATTTGTATCTCAGCGTAGGAAACTCGGATTTGAACGTGCAGGTACTCATTTCGACCGGTTCGTCGCGAGGATCGTGACAGCATTTTTTCTGGAATTTTTCGAGCAGATCTCGCAGGTGAAAAAGGCAAAACTGTGGACTATTGTGTTTGGGACAGATTTTGTGTGAGCATTGTATGTTAATTGTGTATGTCCTTTTGGGGTGCTTTGTGCAGTGTTGTGGTGATTGCTTAGACCGGGCGTGGACTTCACTGTTGGGACCAGGGCTTAGCGCTCGAGGTGGGTGGTTGTTGCTTACCTCTATTTTGACCTGCTCACTAGGAATATTAGAGTGACCCCCTTTACTTGGACATCTTGATTAATCATGATCGGGGTTGGGTTTATGCATGCCTGTGTGGGGATTGGGTTGCTTTGTTAGCGTTTAACCTTGCATGTGGAATGGAATATTTATTTCGGACTATATGATTATCCTGTTAGTGGTTCTACTTGAGGGTAGGTGACATGCATAGGTGGATACTGTTAATGATCAATGACTTAAATTATATTTCCTTGAGAACACTTGCATGCTAGTATGGACATCTAGATAGGCCATCTTTTACCGCTACACTTTCATGCTGGAACTTGACTTAGGAGAAACCTTGTTTGTTTCTTTTCTCCTTTCGTTAGTCAGGTGGTATTTGTTGCTCGGGTTTGAGCAGGGGTTTGGGATAGTGAAGCCGGGGCCTGGATTATGGATTATGGGTTTTGGCGGCGACCGCGGATATTGGGCGGTTGACCGGATGTCGGTTATAGGACATCGGTGATAGGGCATGATTATGGACTAGAGGGTTTTGTGGCAACCGCGGATAGTAGGCGGTTGACCAGATGTCGGATGTGGGACATAATTGTGATTGTGGGTTATTCCGGCGACCGCGGATATTGGGCGGTTGACCGGAGGTCGGTGGTGAGACCTGGTCGTGGATTTTGGGGTATTGCGGCAATCGCGGATATTGGGCGATTGACCGGATGGTTACTTTTGCATCTGATTGGGAATCAGTTTTCTTTTAGTGGAGGGTTGTGTTCCACTGGGCTTTATAGTTGTGATCAAGTCCTGCTTTTACTTATCACACCGGCGCGGTTATTGCCCGGTGATGCTTTCCTCGTGTGGGTTGCTCCCCTCGAGTTCCCCTCCGGAGGCCGGGGCCAGACAGTTATGGACAGTTTTGCTATCACATCGGCGCGGCTTATTTGCCCGATGATGAGGGCGGCAGCAGGAATTTTGCTATCACATCGGCACGGCTTACTTGCCCGATGATGAGGGCGGTACAGATTGGGTTCATCTGGGACGGTTGGTTATTGTTGCATACGGTTATTCCAGTCTAGGGCTGTATTTTAGAGGCATAGTAGTGGTAGATTTCCCTTTTTCAGCGGTTTCATTTCTTACCACTCTTCTTTCCTTTTTGCCTCTGGTAGACCTAGTGGGTGTGTCAGAGTTTGAGGTTTTACCCACTAGGGGAGGCTACTGGTTTACTAGTAGTTCTCACCCCCATTCTTCTTTCCTCTTTTTCTTCTCCCTTGTTTTGCAGTGTCTTCTGCGGGTGCTGCTGGGCTTTCAGCGGCGGGTCGAGGAGAGAGGACGGCTGAGTAGATAGATCTCGAGGCAGGATGAGCGGGTTAGCTGGACTGTTGATGTACCCATGTTTCCTCAGACGGTTGTACCTTTACTTTTGGGACTGGCTTTTGCCAGTAGGTTGTATTTATTTTAGTGAGCTGGGAGAGACTGATGTATCATTTATACAGATGTATTGTATTTTATTTCCAGCTTCAGTCTGAGATGTATTAGTTTTTAGTTCAGCTCTATTTTTATTGCTCTTTTATTATTATCTCTTATATCTGAGCAGGTTTGGCGCTTCGTGTACGCGGGAAATACCGTGTGCACGGCGGATCTGTAGACGGGCCCGGGTTCCGGTTTACACCCAGGGTGTGACATACTATGCCTGCCATGCCTGCTATGCCTGCCATGCCTACTATGCCTGTCATGCCTACTATGCCTGCCATGCCTGCTATGCCTGCCTGCTATGCCTGCCATGCCTGCCATGCTTGCTGTGCCTGCCAAATCGGGTATGCGGGCCAACGCATAACACCGATAGGGGATAGGAGTCTCAAGGACTCAAAGGTGCCTGCCAAATCGGGTATGCCAGCCTATGCATAACACCGATAGGGGATAGGAGTCTCAAGGACTCAAAGTCTGTATATCGCACACTCCGGAGTGGCACTCGAGGGGAGCGACTTACACGAGTAAAGTGCCTGAGTAATAAGTATCCTGGTAGTATAAGTCAGCAGGATTGGATCACGACTCTGATCAAAGTGAGAAAACCCATCCACTAGAGAAATCAGATACCCAATCTGGTGCATAAATAAATATCCGGTCAACCGCCCAATATCCGCGGTTGCCGCAAATCCCCACAACTAATCCAACCTGTCCCAGACACCAAGTCCCGACTACACTACCCAGAACCCCTGCTCGAACCTGAGTAACACAGACCACCTGACTAACGAAGAAGGAGAAAAGGATAACGTGGTTTCTCCTAAGTCAAGTTCCAAAAGTAGTGCAGCAGTAAAAGATGACCTAACTACATGTCCATGCAAGCATGCTTTGTCCTCGGAAACAATAAAAGTGGGTGAAACATATATTAGTAAAGCATGCTAAAATATTCCTACTATGGTATACCAATCTCACCCAAGTAGGTCATTCCTTACTTACCTCTCACTCATATCGGTTGTACAACAATATGCCTGTTATAAATCATAGAGGGATGATATCCCCACATGTACACTTACATTCACCATGATATAAAAACCTTATACAGTTACCAAATTAAGCTTACCCACCTGAAGTGCTCAATCCAAGGAAAACCTGGGGTCGGCGAAGAGCGCAGACGCTCACAGTCCAGATTCTGCCGAAACTACATCCTTGGTACATGTCGCGAAAGCCTCGGCTCCAAACAGCTGAAAGTACCCCGAAATCAGAGTCTTCAGATCCAACGGGTCCAGCAACACTTGCAAACACCCCTGCAGCAAGAACTCGGAAAAATCCAACAAAAATACTATCACGTTCCTCGCGTCAATACCTTCGAAACGAGTACCTGCATGCCAAATTCCGAGCCCCGTAGGCCGAGTTACAAATTCCACAACACAGGGTGCTCACAAACACACAACCATACATCTGTATTTCCATGCACAGATAAAGGGAGAAAAATCTACCTCCGGGCAAGCCTCAGGAAAAACAAATAAAAATACGGTGATAATCCTCGCGTCGAGTAGATGAAAAAAGTGTACAGGCACGTCTCCAACCGATGCCCGGTTGCGGAGATAAAAATCCGGCAAGGTGTCGCTGTCCAGAAATTCCATCAGAAAAAGGGGTCCCAATAAGCATGGAAACACTCCTCGAACAGCATGAAACTAGGGAAAGTAGAAGATACCAAGATCGTAGCTCTGTCTGTCGCGGATCCAAAGGCGCAAGAATCGCCTGAAACAGAGGTCGGAGTAGGCCGGGGGAGCTCGTGCACCGAAACGCGACCAAGGGGAACACAAATGGACGAGCGTCGCGCCGAGCCGTAAAAATGGGAACCTCGGGATGCGTGCCACCAAAAATCTCCAAACTCTGCAGATGGATGCAGCACTGCGTGGGGATCAACTTTGCTGAAGGCCTCAAGTCGGTTTGCAGCTCGGAAATGGCGAAAAAGGGGGAGAAGAAGCAGCTCGGGTCGCTTAAATAGGCCTAGAAAACAAATCCGAAAATGAAGGCCATGTCCCCACTTCTGGGCGCCCGGAAGATCCGGGCTGCTACAGTGTTGGGCCCGGCCCAACACTGTGCAGGCCCGAATCTTCCACGGGCCTCCACGTAGCCCGCCTAACAGGCGACAGCGAAGACACCCACTACGCGGGCGACATGTGGCGACCCCCAAACGCCGACACGTGGCCCGGCCGTGGGTCAACGCGCGCCTGGCGCGCGCACATGCGCGTGTCAGCGCCGCCTGCGCACTGTGCATGCACGAGGCGGCCTGCACCCGCTCTGTGGACCGCGCGCATGAGGACCAGCCAACCAATGACCGCCACGTGTCCTTCCCCGGTCCACCGTACACCCGCTCGTTTTTTCCCGTGGACCGCGCCCACAACGCCAACAAATTACAAGCTGCCACGTGCCTGCGTCCGGGTGCACGCCTCCGCGGTGGACCGCGCACCTGCCCGTGCGCCCGCGCACCTGCCCGCGCGCCTGCCGCCGCTGCCCGCCGCGCTCCGCCGCCGCCGGCCGCCGGCCGCCAGCCGCCGGAACAGTGACAAGCTGCCTCGAAAATCGTGCGTGATAACCGGGCTCCAAAAAATGCAAGTAAATAGTCTATTTTCATCGTTTTCGCGCGCTGAATCCAAATCCGGTGTCCGTTTTGCCAAATTCCAACTCTAAAAATTGCCGAAGGCATCCGGAAAGATGTTCTTTTGTCCAAACTTCGCGCTGAGCCCAATTTTAATATCCATTACGCGCAAAACCACTTCTAAGCATTCGACGGGGTCATCTGACTACTCTCGTGATCCAATAAACACTCTGAGTCCATCACTAGTGTCCAATTGGTGCACAAACACCACCAACGCACCACATAGGCCTCCAGAAGCTGTTGGTCAACCAGTATTCTCGTCGTGGGGATCCAGGTCCTCACAACGCTAGCCAAAAAGGCTACACATCCTCTGCGGATCATCTGCCTCGCTCGGGAAGTCGAAACCATAGAGGCAAAGAAAACACTCTAACATCCCCGGTATACCAACATCTCCTGGCCTGGCTCTCTAAAAGTGACAGTCCTCGCGGCACAATCAATAGTCACAAAATATCGAGCCAGCCAGTCCATCCCGAGAACTACATCAAAGTCCCTCAGCTGTCTCAAGACCATCAAGTCCGCTGGCATAATCCAAGACTCGATCTGCATCGGGTAGGACCAACAACACTCCTCCACGTGCGAAGTGTGATCGGGAAACTAAACCTCTCGTGAACATGGTAAAAGCCCTACCTCTAACCCATGTGATGATGCAACTGATCTACTAATAAAAGAATGCGATGCTCGTATAACAAATAAGATACGAATCCAAATGCCAGAAATAGACCATACCTGCCACCACACAGTCAGCTGTAGCAGAATCCCCCGCCTGCGCTAAGCCATCCTGACCGCTCAACAACGGCTGTCTCTCACCAGAAGGGTGTGGAGGAGAAACTCGGTCTGCCTGGAGACCTGTCGGTGAAGCTCCCGGTCGCAGCTGGGAAGTGGTAGGAACAGATGCGGAAGTCGGTGCTGCATATGTCTGCTGGGGGCACGAAGCCCTCAAATGTCCAGACTGGCCACAAAGATAGCAGCGTCCCTGCCGCTGATCACAAGTACTGACGAAGTGCTGACCTCCACAAAAGATACACTTGCCAGCCTGTTGGGGCTGCCTCTGCTGCTGCTGCAGTCTCTGTAGTCATGACCGCGACCTCTGCTGGGATGCGGTAGAGGCCAACGCTGAAGAAGGTGCTACTAAGGTCGGAAGGAGGCATGTAGCTCGGATGTGGCCCGGCTGCCCACATCGGAAACAGCGACCCCACCTCAAGTCATAGGTATCTGATGGATGCCGTCCCCTACAGAAAATACACTTGCTACGAAGCCGTGGCCGTCTCCGAGAACTGGCCTGTCCATCAACATCCGGGGCTGGGCGTTTTCTCTCAAAACGCTGCTCTGGAGCCCTGGCCCTCTCCCCGACTGCCGGATCACTCCTCTGCGCCAACAGCTGCTCCAAGCGCTGGTCCTGTCGAAAGCTCCTCACCACCAAATGGGTTACCAAGGCCCGCAGTTCCCCCAGCTCGGCGGATACCGCCTGCCCAAGCTCCTCAGGGGGAGTGGGGGTACCCCCGGCGAAAAAATGACGCCGGGGCGACATCTTGCCAAAGGAAACAAGAAATCAGCAACAAAACCCCACACGACCCAATCTAGCGAAAGTCAAAGACATCCCCCTATTTTTGTTACTTTATGTTGTCTGTAGCCAACATAATTGTTCAACAGAAATAGGATATGTCGATTCCTCTTCACTCACTGGAAGAGTCAAATGACCAAAATCACCGACTTTTGCAAAATATCACGCCACTCACGCCCTATCATCCTAGAGTCTGCCAAAAGCCTAGGGTTTCCTAAGTCCCAACTGACCTATCCCTAAGCTCTGATACCAACCTAATCTGTCACGCCCCGGGTGTAAACCAGAACCCGGGGCCCGTCCACAGATCCGCCGTGCACACGGAATTTTTCGTGTACACGAAGCGCTGGTAACCTGCTCAGATATAAGAGATATAATAAAGGAGCATAAAAACAAAGCTAAACTAAAACTCAAGTATCTCAGACAGAAGCTGGAAAGTAAAAGTGAAATATAACTATCAAAATATACAAGTGTCACTCCTAGCTCACCAAAATAAATACAACCAGTTGGCTAAAGCCAGACCCAAAAGTAAAGTGCTACAGCCTGAGATAGAAAAAGGGGTACAATAAAAGTCCAGCTACTCTCACGGTCGGGGCAGACGATCTAGCTAGTCCGCTATCCTCTTACCTCGATCCGCCGCTGATGACCCAGCAGCTCCCGCAGACGACTCTGCAAAACAAAGGGGAAGAGACAGAAAACAACTATGGGGGTGAGAACTACTAGATAAACCAGTAGCCTCCCCTAGTGGGTAAAGCCTCACACTCTGACGGACACACTAGGACTACTAGAGGCAAAAAGGGGAAGAACAGTAGTAAGCTATAAAGGCTACTGATAAAAGAAAACTACCACTACTATGCCTCTAAATGCAGTATCGAAAGAAATGACTGTATGAATGCATCAGAAAACAGTATCTGTCCAAATAAACCCAATCTAGCCACCAGTAAAACTGGTACTGCCTGCTCTGCTGTCGAACTCAAGAACTCAGTAGGGGACCAGCACACAAGGCTCGAAATCCCAATAAGATGGACCGGCACCCGTCACGGTCTAAAGCCTACTCCGGAGTGGCACTCGAGGGGAGCGACCCACACGAGTAAAGTAACTCTGTCACACATATCTCAATATAGCAGGACTGGATCAAGACTATGATCAAAGCGGAAAACTCCGTCCACTAATGAAACCCCGATCCCCAATCTGGTGCAATAATACTCAATAAGTGGGAAACTCCATCTACTAGAGAAATCTGATACCCAATCTGATGCATAAGTAAACATCCGGTCAACTGCCCAATGTCCGCGGTCGTCGCAACACCCCACAAGTCCAAAATCTGATAAAGTAATCAACATCTGGCTAACCGCCTAATGTCCGCGGTAACCACAATGCCCCACAATCCATAATTGAGTCTAACCTGTCCCAGACTTAATGGCCTCAACTACACTATCCCAAACCCCTGCTCTAACTCGAGCAACATGCATCTGAATAAAAAGGAGAACAGCTAAACATGGTTTCTCCTAAGTCAAGTCCCAATATGATAGTGTAGCAATGAATAGTGGCCTAACTAGGTTTCCATACAAGCATGCAAATGTCCCAAGATGATACAAAAGAAATACAGGTATCGATGTTCTTACATTGTTCGAGCATGCTATTCCCAGATATAATAATAATTGCATAAGAACATAAGTACTAACAGCCTATACCTGCCTATACCACGTGTACAATGCTCTCAAGGAAAATAAATGGCCTTTGATCATAACAAGCATGCAATTATTGCTAATTGGGTGCAATTAGCCTTCTAATAGGGAAAACACTCCAATAAGCCTAGTGGGTAGTCAAAAGTAAGAGATTCGCAACAACACCCACCTCGATCGCTAAATCCAAGTCCAACAGTGCCCTCGCCCAAAAGAGATTGTCCGCCGCGATAACTGTAAAAATACCCCCAAAAGCACAAATAAACACACAAGTCCCCAATTACAAGCTGTCCAGAATTACAGTCAAGAAGAAGCTCGATTTTCACCTATAGGATGGACTCTGAAAATTCTGACAAAAATACTGCTGCGTTCGTCGCGTCGAGCCGATCGAAACGATTATTTGCACGTCCCAATCCGAGTTTTGTAGGTCAAGTTACAAAATCCACAAGGTGACCATCTCGGAATTTCCAAGAACAAAAACTGTACAACTCCGCCCAGAAAAGTGGGATTTCATTACCTTCGAAAAAACTCAGAAAAATCTAGAAAAAATACATGGACGTTCCTTGCAATGCGTAGATGCAAAAAGAGTATAGGCACGCCTCAATCCGATGTCTGAGCGCGGAGATCTCGCCGAAAAACCAAGGTGCTGTCCAAAACTCCATAGTAGAAAAAGGGTCATAAAAAGGCTCAAAGAACTCCAAGAAAACTCGAAAAGAGGGGGAAGCTGAAATCACAAAAGTCGTAGCCCTACCTGTCGTGAAGCCAACGGCATAAGAATCACCGAAAAAGATTGTCGGAGTAGGCCGGGGGAGCTCGTGCACTGAAATGCGACGGACACCAAAGAAGGAACGTCGCGACGCGCCGGAAATATGAAAACCTCAAAGTGCGTGCCATAGAAAAATCCGGGAATCCACAGGTGGAACCAGCTCTGGATGATGAAGAACTTTGGTGAAGGTCACTCTGTTGAAAAACGAACAGAGAAAACGTTCACTGGGCTTGAACTGGGCCTATTTATTGGCCCAGATAAACAAATTCGGAAATCCCGAACTTGTCCTCGGATTCGGGCGCTGGCGGGTGATTCGGGCGCCCGAATCCGCAATCCAACGGCCATCGAGGAGCGCCCGAAACTCCCTGATGGCGCCCCGTGTCCCCCGAACAGCGGACAGCTGTGCGGGGCCGCTCAGGAGCCGCCACGCGGCCCACACCCGGTCAACGTGGTGGTTGGCTGTCACGCCCCGGAGGTTCTAATTAAGCGGAGAAGCGTGTACATTTTTTTTTTTTTCCTTTTTGATAAACTTCATCATCCGGTGCGCGCCAGACCCTCCACATATACAAATTCACCCCGCGAACGGACGGAGTCTCCTTTGTATATGCACGACGTCACATTCACAATACATACTTTAACCAGACAGTCACGTTGAGAGTCAAAGGGGAAATTACAATTCATCACAACTACTAACATTAACGCGATATTGATCTAGGATAAAGCCATAAGTTTGCCAAATCGGTGTCCACACGACACCCGGTTTTAAAAACGTTTTCGCAAATCTCTTTTAGGCGGCAACATAACTTTGAAAGGATAAATCCACGGGTTTAAAAGCAGTGCCCACACGACACTCAGTTTTGAAACCGTTTTCGCATTCATTTTTCCACGTGAAAACATGCCGCATGCAATACTAATAGAAACCTATTAAAGATGGTTCAACACTAAGACCAGAATTCAATCCAACATCCACATAGTTCAACAATAAAGGCAATCACGAAACTCGCTAACAAAATAACCAAGATAATTCTAAAGTAAGAAAAGGAGGTGTCACTAGCCCCAAACGGGCTAAACTCCTTTGTTCGCAGCCTCACCGTCGTCCCGGGTCCTACCTCGACCTAACCTGTCGCAGTGTGGGAAGTCAGTGACAAGAAGAGTAGATGTAAACAAGTACAAAGCGGTAAATAAAAGCAAACCGATAAACCCGAGCATCCAACTTTCCCTCATGAATACCCCGCATTCCCTGTAAAAATCATGCTGGGCACCTACCCCAGAGTTCCTTCGCACACACCTTGATGCTTTTAACCCCTCCACTGCCCATGAAGCAGTCGCCTCACCGTGAGGGGTCCCCATCATCCCTAGTTGTGGGGTACACGGGTCAACGTACCATTTTTCCGAAAAAACACACCCTGTGCGGTGGCCAGACCGCCGGTGAGCGTGTAAGCAAAACCTGAACTGAATGACCGCAACCATTGTATAACGTAAAGCACCGCGACGCTCAGTCGCAACAGATAGTAACAAAGAGGGATATGAATGCAGAAAGGGGGTTAGGCAATAATAATTTGCACCTCTACTCTACTCTCACCTATTACGAGATGAAACCATATTTCAAAACACCATAAAAGTACCCACCTGAAACAAAGATAAACGACCGTGCCCGTGACCCTCCTAAGCAATCAGAACTTTACGCGGCCTAATAAAATAACCAAAAACACAATTTAACACTTTACCCTAAACAGCCAAAATCAGTTGTCCCGACCACTGTAACATGAATCCCTTCTATCCCAAAACAATAAACCGTCTAAAAACCAAAATCACTGTGCCAAGCGGACCGTGTCGTCAAATAAAAACCGTCGAATCAAAAACTGTTCCGAAAGAACTACACTAAGAATCGTTGTTAAAAATATCGTCGTGGTCAAAAACACTCAAAAACGAGGCGAAACGGGCCGAAAACGGAGCTACCGGACTCTTCGGTTGGTGGGCTGGTGCACGGCTGAGGCGTGGACTAGGTTCACGCTCCAGGGCGGCGGCGTGCGCAGAGCGGGCGCATCCTCCGCGTGCGCCGAGTGGAGCTGGGCCAGGCCGTGCATGCAGAGGTGCGCGCCGGGTTCACCCATTCCCGGTCGCGGCGTCAGCACCGGGTGCAAGCCCAGGCGTGGACCGCGCCTGCGGGCTGGGCTGGCGCACGGGCCTGTGCGCCAGGTCTGCGTCTTCGCGCTACGGAGGCGTGCGCCGGGTGCACGCCCAGAGTGTGGACCGCGTGGCTGCGGGGCCGTACGGGATGAACAGTAATTCTGCGATTTGCATTTTCTTCTCCGTTTTCGCCCCCCCCCGCGGCTCCGGTGATGACCCCGCGAACATGATAACGGCGGCAGCGGCCTCCCATTTAACAACGGCGGTGGCGGCCTCCCGTTAACTCCCCCATGCTCTGATGAAACACCCAATTTACCCAAACAAAAACCACGGGTAACACCAACGATAAAATCATTGATCGGAGACCAAACGAAACATCGATCGGAAACCCGATCATACCTCCGATCAAGACCGATTAAAAACCATCGATCAAACCCGGTCAAGAACACGAACAAATCAACGATCAAAACCAAACAAAAATCCATGTTCAATTTACCGAATAAATCGACCTCAAAAGAACATGAAAACCCACGATTAAACCGACCAAAGAGAAATAACGATCGCTAACCTTGCCCCGATGGAGGAGGCAACGCGATCCCGATCTCCGTTCTTTGCGGTTGTGGGAATCCGGATCCGCCCTCCGATGACGATGACGTCTAGTTCTCCGGTCTCCGGCACGTTGATCGGGAACGAACGGGTTCCTTCGCTTCCTCCTTCTCTATTTCTTTTTTTTTTCTATCTCCGAACTAGGGTTTTGTTTTGGTCTTCGGCACGCACAAGAGGGAAGGATTTGAGGAGGCGATCTTTTAAAACTAGGGTTTTTCTTTCGGTATACGGGGTATAAATAAATCTTATTATTAATTTATTTCTTTTATTTTTCCTTTTTCACATGTACGTAAGAAGGAAAAATCCCCATATCCGGTACTTTAAGGATATTCCTAATTTTAGTTACAAGAGATAAAAATCGCCATCTCCTCGAAAAGCGTGCCAAACTCTTAGCACGGATTTCGGTGCACACTATGGATTCCGCGACCATCAAAACCCCTTTCCGGGAGATCCGTAAGTCGGATTTCAGATCCGATCGCAGTGCCGTTCACCGTTTTTCGGGCTCTATCATAGAAAAATATCCGCACAGTGCAACGATCGACTTAAGAAAACTCGATAAACTAAGCCCCTTAACAACCAATTTATCCCGAAAGGGATTAAAGACAAACAGTATAGGTCGTGACATTACATTGGCGCCCGCCAATCCGCGGGCGCCACGTGGCCCCGTGGTGACGGGCCGCGCGTGCGGGCAGGCGCCACCTGACTGCTCTGCCAGGCACGCGCCCCGAGGCGCCAGTCCGCCCCCCCGTGTGCCGCGCTCCGTGAGCCCGCCAATGGCATGCTGCCACGTGTCCCTACGCCGGGTCCATGCACCCGCGCGGGGCCTCCGTGGACCACGCACTCTGCGCCAGCCAACCGGGGGTTGACACGTGTCCTCCCGCTCCGGTCCATGCACCCCCGCGCAACTCCGTGGACCGCGGACCCCGAGCCGGCCAATCCGCACCTGCCACGTGTCCCGCGCTGGGTTTATGCACCCAGCCGAGCTGCTCTATGGACCGAGCGCTGTGAATCTGCCAATAATAGGCCGCCACGTGGCATGCCGGCGCTCCACGGTCCCCCCCCCCCCATGCACCAGAAATCACTGAAAACTTTCGGGAGTCCGTTTTTGGGCATCCGGACTCAGAATTAGACAAGCAAATAGTTGTTTTCAAGTATTTTTCCGTGCTGAATCCAAATCCAACCTCTGTTTGGCCCAAAACCCTTCCTAAAATCCGGTAAAAGCAGCCGAAGGCCAATCCAGCTATAGATACCTTACAGGGTCCATCTGTGGCATCCCTTTGATGCACTATGGGCCAGACACACCAATAATAGGTGTTTCACACAGTGGATTCACGGAAAAAGTTGCATGGGAACCTGGACCACTACAGCCGACTTTTCTCATTTTAGTGGCTCTCATAAGTGTCAGGAAAATAATCTGTTCCGGCACTCAAAACCGCCAGTATATCTCATTTTAGTGGCACTCATAAGTGCCAGGAAAACAATCTGTGCTGGCACTCAAAACCGCCAGCATATCTCATTTTAGTGGCACTCATAAATGCCAGGAAAACAATATGTTCCGACACTCAAAACCGCCAGCCTCTCTTATTTTTAGTGGCGCTCACAAGTGCCAGAAAAAGAATCTCTTTCAATGCTTACAACTGCCGGCCTTTCTTATTTTTAGCAACCATTTATTATGCCAGCAATATTTTAGAGTCACTTGTTAATGCCGAAAATAATTTTAAAATTATAGTTTCCAATTAATTATCCCAACAAAAAAGTGTCGGCAAATAAATCTATATCCTGACAAAAAAAAAATGCCGGGAAAGAGAGAATTTTTTATTCATTTTTATAATTAGCAATAAAATGATAATTTAATTAGCTAAAATAATTATTTCATATCAACACAGAAGATTTTGAAAGATATTTAAAAACATGCAAATGACTACAAGCACAATAAATTTTAATCATAGGCAAAATACCATCAATTTATAAAATTTCAAGTATATATCATCTAATCAACATCCATATATAATAGACAAAAAATACCATCAATTTAATTGCAACAACAAAATTATATCAGCATATATACTTCAAATACATATTTGAGTCATAGGCAAAATGAAGGAAAGGAGATCGACATTACAATTAGTCACCAGATTACTTCTCCTTAACCAATCAAACCTGCATTAGAAAAAAAAAAAATCTATTAGGCGACTGTGAAACAACAAAAAGATTTAGCATACTATTTTCATTCTATATCAGAATATAAAATTCTAAGAAAAGAACCTAATCATTTCCACATTCAACACACAGAACAAATAAATATCGAATCATTATATATTTTTACTTTTTACAAATAAAGAAAAGAACCTATAAAAAAAAAGGTTAGATCGACAGCACTTAAAAAAAAAAAAAAAGGTTAGATCGAGCTGTTGCTGCTTGAGTAGCTGCTTAAGCAGCAGCTGCAGCAGCTGCTGCTCAAGCAGCCAGCAGCTGCTGCTGCTCAAGCAGCCAGCAGCAGCTTGCTCAAGCAGCTCCCTAAACTTTTTTTGGCTATTTGATTTCTAATTTTTATATTTTATTTCAGCTAGAATTAAGATATTTGATTTAACGAAATAGGCCACATCAACTGTAGTAAAGCCCAACTTAGTCAGGTATATCACGAGTCAAGGTCTAGTAATTTCTAAGTCGTGGGCGTTGTTTTGCAAGGTCAAGATGATCATTGACATGTAGGACAACATTAATGACCATAAAACTGGATTCATGGCGATGTACATGCATATGGTTGAAGAGTTAGGAATATTGCCATAATTAAATCTAAAAGTTAAGATTTTGTCACGCCCCGAGACCGCCAATTTATACAGTTCGGGCACGCCAACAGACCCGCCAATCGGGCGCGACCTCACGCTACCCGAAAGGAACGGTCACAACCATCTCGAATCAAAACAACGCGTATGATGAGATATAATATCAGAGTAAGATCACTACTAATTTAAAACTTTTATTCAATAAATAAATAGTTTAAGTAGATATGAAAGCATGATAAGAATGAACCATAATAAACTTTATTATATTTTACATCTCTCAACTTACAATTAAATAATATTACAATTCTTTTCCTCACAATACATGGTTCACTCGAAACATAAAAGAAGGGTACCTCTGCTAGTCCCTCTAGGTCTCTATGCTGCTGGGCTCTTGCCCCTGTTGTCCGTCTCGACCGCTGTATCCGTACCTGGGAAAATGGTCACCCGCGGGTGTAAGACCCGGTCATTCCTTAACCCTTCCCGTCACCCCTCTCCTTGTAATGTCCGACCAAGGGCCTTATTTTTGGTGTTTTTTCGGACAGACCGTCGGGACGCGCAGATAATTTTAGGCGGTAGAGCTCGCGGAGCGGAGCGCGCAGGCGCGATCGGTTTCAGTTTCCGACTCCCGGTTTGATCAGAATTAATTTTTGAAGTTCGGACCCCCCGTAGGCGCTCCGAGATCCGCGCAAGCGACTTGTACGACTCCCGAGGTAATCCGAACCCTCTCTTTTAATTCCCTTTAGGCTGGCTAGTGACCCAGAAAATTGGGGGTTTTAACACTCTGTTTGACCCGGTCATGTTAGGTCAGACGAGTTGATTTAAAGGCGTGCAGATCTAGGGTTTCCCACCCCCTATGCGTTTTGAACGTTCGAGCAAGGAAGAGGAACCCTAGTTTTCCCCGTTCGCGATCCAAGGTGCGGCGCTAAACTGTTCGGGGATCTTCGGGCGAAGGCGGGCAATCTCTCTTCCTCCTCTTTCCCTCGCGAATCAAGGTACGTTTTTACGAGTTCTTGATTTTGTAGTTTTTGAGGGGGGACGCTCGTGGATTGGGTCGAGGCGATCGGGGCCGCCGCCGCCACCGCCGCCGCGGCCGCGCGGGCCGCCTGCAGGCGGGGCGCCGCGCGGCAGGCGCGCTGCGCGGGCACCCGCCCGCAGGCAGGCACCGCGCGGGCAGGGGCCGCGCGGGCCGCCTGCAGGCGGGGGCGCCGCGCGGCAGGCGCGCTGCGCGGGCACCCGCCCGCAGGCAGGCACCGCGCGGGCTGGGGCCGCGCGGGCCGCCTGCAGGCGGGGCGCTGCGCGGCAGGCGCGCTGCGCGGGCACCCGCCCGCAGGCAGGCACTGCGCGGGCTGGGGCCGCGCGGGCCGCCTGCAGGCGGGGCGCCGCGCGGCAGGCGCGCTGCACGGGCACCCGCCCGCAGGCAGGCACCGCGGGGAATGGGGCCGCGCGGGCCGCCCGCAGGCGGGGCGCCTGTGGTGACCCGGACCTTTGCCGGGCTTCTTCAGTGTGACCAGCAGCTTCTGGAAGCCTACGTGGCTTGTCGGCGGTGTTCGCGCGCCTATTTGGACACAAGAGATGGACCCTGTGAGCTTTGGTTGGCTGTATTGGCCTTCGGCTGCTTTTGCCGAATTTTAGGAAAGGATTTTGGCCAAACAGAGGGTGGATTTGGGTTCAGTGCGGAAAAACGCTTGGAAATGGCTTTTTGTTTGCTTAATTCTGAGTCCGGATGCCCAAAAGCGGGCTCCCGGAAGTTTTGGCAGTTTTTGGGGTTTGCGGGAGCCTCCGGCAAATTATAGGTTTGGAATTTGGCAAAATGGACGTCGTTTTTGGAATCAGCGCGCGAAAACGGTCAAGATGGGCTATTTACTTACTGTTTTTGGGCTGCGTTTACTGTTCACGCCGGAACAGTGTTTCCGGCGATCGCCGGCGGCGGTGGGCAGCGCCGGCGGGCGGCGGCGCCGCCTTGGGCAGGCGGCAGGCGGCGGCACAGGGCGCGGGCAGGGCGCGGGCAGGCGCCCGGGAGCGCGGGCAGGCGCGCGGTCCACCGCGGAGGTCGTGCGCCGGGGGGCGGGCCACGTGGCGCTTTGCGGTTGGCCGGTGCTGCAGACGCGGTCCACGGAATTTGGTCCGGGTGCACGGTGGACCGGGTGGACACGTGGCGTGAGGTATTGGTTCGGTGCTGTGCTCCCGGTCCACGCAACCGGTGGAGTGGGTGGCCGGGGGCAGGCGGCCGTACGGCGGGGCAGGTGGCCGTACGGCCCGGGTCAGCCGCGACGTGCGCGGTCCACGGCGCGACGTGCGCGGTGCACGGGTGGCCGGGCCACGTGTCGCGTCGCCATTGGCGGGCGCAGGTGCACCGGGTGCAGTGGGGCCCGGGGTGTTAGCGGACTGGGCTGTGTGGTGGACCGGGCCGCACTGTGCGCGCCCGAATCTTGGCGGGCCGGGCCGCACTGTGCGCGCCCGAAACCTGCGGGCTGGGCCGGGCCGCACTGTGCGCGCCCGGAACTTGGGACACATTGGGTATTTCTCCAAATGTTTTTCTCAGCCTATAAATAGGCAGCCCGAGCCCTCTTCTTTGGCTTTTTCCTCTCAGCCCAAGCTTGATCTCCCCGAGCTCCCTTCTTGGAAGATTTTCATCTTCAAGTCCTTGATCTTCCTGCCAAGTTCTGGGATTTTTGGAGGCACGAATCCCGAGGTTCCCCATTTTACGGTGCGGCGTGACGTTGCTTTCTAGTGTTCTTCTTCGGCGCAGCAGCAGTGTTTTAGCTCCCCTGGGCTACCCCGAGATCATTTTGCGGTGATTCTTGCGCCGACAGACTCCTAAGAGGTAGGGCTTCATCTTTCGTTTTGATCGCGCTTTCCCGTTTCGAGTTTTTGGCACGGATCCCGAGGCAACACTGTGACCCATTTTCTGTTTGGCTTTGTGGGACTGCATCGAGGTGTTTTGGCCATATCTTTGCGCACGAGCGTCAGCTGGAAACGAGCTTATACAACTTTTTCATCTACAGATCGCAAGGAACGCGCTCGTATTTTTATTGGATTTTTCTGAGATTTCATCAGAGGTGAGAATCACTGTTTCTCTGTGCACAGTGCTACAGTCTTTTGTGCTGAAATCTTTTGAGTGTACCACCTTGTCGAATTTTTATCTTGACTTACCGAACTCCGATTTGGGCGTGCAAGGTACCGTTGCGAAGCTATCGACGCGAGGATCGCTGTGGTATTTTTCTTGGAATTTTCTGGGCACTTTCTGCAGGTGATAATTTAACAGTTTCGGGACTGTTGTTGTATGGGATTATAAGAGTTATATTTGGGAGCCTTAGTGTAATTAGTGAGCTTTGTATTGTGCCAGGAGAGTTACGGGTGTGCTGAACTTATTGGAGCAAGGGATTAGAGTTATCTGGTGTTTTCAGCTGTTGGGCTTTGGACAGTCAGCTTTTCAGGTGGGTGCCTTATTCCCGGAACCGGTGGACGGTTCTCTATATTGTTATATGTTAGCATTGCATGCAGGTGTACGGTACAATAACTGAAATTGGTCGGTAAGTTTAACAGTGAGGATTCTATGGAAATTGCAAGTGAATTTCTCATAGTATGGCAATGGTATAATCAAATATTCATGTTGGTGATTAGTGGAAGCCCACCTAAGGCAAGGCTACCATATCAGGATTAATTATCATGCCATATTAGCACATAACCTTTTATGAGGCTGGTTTATGCATTGGGATAGGATTATGTAGTTATGTGCAGGTCCTACTCCAAGGAGTGATTATGGATCGAAAATCATGGACAGGTATGGTCATTGCTAATTCTGGCATGAGGTTTATTTTCTTTATCCTTTTTACGGACAAATGCATGCTTGTATGGACATATGTGTATGAACATATAGTTAGGCCATCTTTTACTGCTGCACTACAATATTGGAATTTGACTTAGGAGAAACCATGATTGCTTTCTTTCCTCCTTTTATTTAGACTTTTGAGTCATGTTGCTCGAGTTCGAGCAGAGGTTTGGGATAGTGTAGCTGGGACCTTAGGGTCAGAGACAGGTTGTGCTTGATGTTGGATTGTGGGTATTGCGGCAACCGCGGACAGTAGGGCGGTTGACCGGATCTTGATTTATTTACCCAACTGTGGGTTGTGGGTTATTGCGGTGACCGCGGACTTTGGGCGGTTGACCGGATGTTGACTACACATCAGATTGGGTATCAGATTTGTCCTAGTGGATGGTGTTTCCCACTTTTTGAGTATTATTGCATCAGATCGGGGTTTTGTTAGTGGACGGAGTTTCCCACTTGGATCATAGTCTTGATCCAGTCCTGCTATTATGAGACAGTGGTTACAGAGATACTCGATACAGTG
>CM055064.1:27914068-27974883 GCA_029204045.2 Tillandsia leiboldiana
TGTGGTGACCCGGACCTTTGCAGGGCCGTCTTCAGTGTGACCAGCAGCTTCTGGAAGCCTACGTGGCTTGTCGGCGGTGTTCGCGCGCCTATTTGGACACAAGAGATGGACCCTGTGAGCTTTTGGTTGGCTGTATTGGCCTTCGGCTGCTTTTGCCGAATTTAGGAAAGGATTTTGGCCAAACAGAGGGTGGATTTGGGTTCACGTGCGGAAAAACGCTTGGAAATGGCTTTTTGTTTGCTAATTCTGAGTCCGGATGCCCAAAAGCGGGCTCCCGGAAGTTTTGGCAGTTTTTGGGGTTTGCGGGAGCCTCGGCAAATTATAGGTTTGGAATTTGGCAAAATGGACGTCGTTTTGGAATCAGCGACGACGAAAACGGTCAAGATGGGCCTATTTACTTACTGTTTTTTGGGCTGCGTTACTGTTCACGCCGGAACAGTGTTTCCGGCGATCGCCGGCGGCGGTGGGCAGTCGACCCGCGGGCGGCAGGCGCCGCCTTGGGCAGGCGGCAGGCGGCGGCACAGGGACGCGGGGCAGGGCGCGGGCAGGCGCCCGGGAGCGCGGGCAGGCGCGCGGTCCACCGCGGAGGTCGTGCGCCGGGGGGGCGGGCCACGTGGCGCTTGCGGTTGGCCGGTGCTGCAGACGCGGTCCACGGAATTTGTCCGGGTGCACGGTGGACCGGGTGGACACGTGGCGTGAGGTTATTGGTTCGGTGCTGTGCTCCCGGTCCACGCAACCGGTGGAGTGGGTGGCCGGGGGCAGGCGGCCGTACGGCGGGGCAGGTGGCCGTACGGCCCGGGTCAGCCGCGACGTGCGCGGGTCCACGGCGCGACGTGCGCGGTGCACGGGTGGCCGGGCCACGTGTCGCGTCGCCATTGGCGGGCGCAGGTGCACCGGGTGCAGTGGGGCCCGGGGTGTTAGCGGACTGGGCTGTGTGGTGGACCGGGCCGCACTGTGCGCGCCCGAATCTTGGCGGGCCGGGCCGCACTGTGCGCGCCCGAAACCTGCGGGCTGGGCCGGGCCGCACTGTGCGCGCCCGGAACTTGGGACACATTGGGTATTTCTCCAAATGTTTTTCTCAGCCTATAAATAGGCAGCCCGAGCCCTCTTCTTTGGCTTTTTCCTCTCAGCCCAAGCTTGATCTCCCCGAGCTCCCTTCTTGGAAGATTTTCATCTTCAAGTCCTTGATCTTCCTGCCAAGTTCTGGGATTTTTGGAGGCACGAATCCCGAGGTTCCCCATTTTACGGTGCGGCGTGACGTTGCTTTCTAGTGTTCTTCTTCGGCGCAGCAGCAGTGTTTTAGCTCCCCTGGGCTACCCCGAGATCATTTTGCGGTGATTCTTGCGCCGACAGACTCCTAAGAGGTAGGGCTTCATCTTTCGTTTTGATCGCGCTTTCCCGTTTCGAGTTTTTGGCACGGATCCCGAGGCAACACTGTGACCCATTTTCTGTTTGGCTTTGTGGGACTGCATCGAGGTGTTTTGGCCATATCTTTGCGCACGAGCGTCAGCTGGAAACGAGCTTATACAACTTTTCATCTACAGATCGCAAGGAACGCGCTCGTATTTTTATTGGATTTTTCTGAGATTTCATCAGAGGTGAGAATCACTGTTTCTCTGTGCACAGTGCTACAGTCTTTTGTGCTGAAATCTTTTGAGTGTACCACCTTGTCGAATTTTTATCTTGACTTACCGAACTCCGATTTGGGCGTGCAAGGTACCGTTGCGAAGCTATCGACGCGAGGATCGCTGTGGTATTTTTCTTGGAATTTTCTGGGCACTTTCTGCAGGTGATAATTTAACAGTTTCGGGACTGTTGTTGTATGGGATTATAAGAGTTATATTTGGGAGCCTTAGTGTAATTAGTGAGCTTTGTATTGTGCCAGGAGAGTTACGGGTGTGCTGAACTTATTGGAGCAAGGGATTAGAGTTATCTGGTGTTTTCAGCTGTTGGGCTTTGGACAGTCAGCTTTTCAGGTGGGTGCCTTATTCCCGGAACCGGTGGACGGTTCTCTATATTGTTATATGTTAGCATTGCATGCAGGTGTACGGTACAATAACTGAAATTGGTCGGTAAGTTTAACAGTGAGGATTCTATGGAAATTGCAAGTGAATTTCTCATAGTATGGCAATGGTATAATCAAATATTCATGTTGGTGATTAGTGGAAGCCCACCTAAGGCAAGGCTACCATATCAGGATTAATTATCATGCCATATTAGCACATAACCTTTTATGAGGCTGGTTTATGCATTGGGATAGGATTATGTAGTTATGTGCAGGTCCTACTCCAAGGAGTGATTATGGATCGAAAATCATGGACAGGTATGGTCATTGCTAATTCTGGCATGAGGTTTATTTTCTTTATCCTTTTTACGGACAAATGCATGCTTGTATGGACATATGTGTATGAACATATAGTTAGGCCATCTTTTACTGCTGCACTACATATTGGAATTTGACTTAGGAGAAACCATGATTGCTTTCTTTCTCCTTTTTATTTAGACTTTTGAGTCATGTTGCTCGAGTTCGAGCAGAGGTTTGGGATAGTGTAGCTGGGACCTTAGGGTCAGAGACAGGTTGTGCTTGATGTTGGATTGTGGGTTATTGCGGCAACCGCGGACAGTAGGCGGTTGACCGGATCTTGATTTATTTACCCAACTGTGGGTTGTGGGTTATTGCGGTGACCGCGGACTTTGGGCGGTTGACCGGATGTTGACTATCACATCAGATTGGGTATCAGATTTGTCCTAGTGGATGGTGTTTCCCACTTTTTGAGTATTATTGCATCAGATCGGGGTTTTGTTAGTGGACGGAGTTTCCCACTTTGATCATAGTCTTGATCCAGTCCTGCTATTATGAGACAGTGGTTACAGAGATACTCGATACAGTGATGCTTGATACAGTGATACTTTACTCGTGTGGGTCGCTCCCCTCGAGTGCCACTCCGGAGTAGGCTTTCCACGGTGCAGAGCGCCGGGCACCATGCTGGGTTTTGAGTCCTTGGGACTCCTTTGCTTCGGTGTTATGCGTAGGCTGGCATACCCGTCGCGGCAGAGCAGGCAGTACCAGTGATTACTGGTCTATCGATTGGGTTTATTCAGTCAGATACTTTTTGTTACACTCGTGCCTGGGGGACCGAGTGGAGTCTAGTAGCTGTGTTTAGACCAGTGCTAGTATTGTTGGGAACCGTTCGGGGTTTGACGGTGGTCCCGTGGTCGTTGTGAGTTCTTTGACCATTGTGTGAGAGGTTGAGCATCTTGAGTCTTTCCGTTCTGAGAGAGAGAGGGCATGGATTTGACTATAGCCTGCATGAGCCACTACTCGATAGCGAGTCAGTCCGTTTGGACGCCCTACGTAATTCCTGCCCGTCAGCGGGAGGTGGTTGTAGGTGGGCGCAGGTTTGACTGGACCCGATGCGGCAGTCAGCTCGATTGGGTCGATTGAGCATCTCATGTGCGAGTGTTGCATATCTTCATCAGAGTTGCCCCATTTGAGCATTTGATTAGAGGCATGGTAGCTGTAGAGAGTTTCCAGCTTCTTCTTTCCGTTTTACTGCATCAGTTATCTTTTGCCTCTAGTAGTCTTGGTGGGTAGATCGTCGGGCCTTGTGGCGATACCCACTGAGAACTCCCTTTTTGCGAAGTTTTCACGCCCGTTGGGGGTTTTCCCCCTTTTGTCCTTTCTCCTCTTTGTTTTGCAGAGTCTTGGCGGGTGTTGCCGTTCTGTGGTTGCTGTGCGTGGTGAGGGAGTAGCGAGCTAGATCCAGACCCATCTTTGGAGAGTAGCAGTACCCCCTTTGGAGGAGATCTTCCGTATAGTCGGTAGAGTGGTATTTATTTCCTCTTTTGAGAGACTGATGTAGTGAGGATATGATGTATTGAGAGCTTGTACACTGATGTTTTATTTGAGATATCTCCCTGTTGAGCTATGAGTTTTGTACTCGAGGTTATTGTATGATTATCTTTTTGGGAGAGGGACCTTGTTGTTTTATCTTCAGTTGTACAGTGGTTGATTTTATTTCTACAGCAGTTTTATCTTTTAGCTCTGATATCTGTTAGCTGTAGCTCTTTTGGAGGTAGGTCGCTTCGCCTATGCGGGTGGCATAGGTGGCGGATCTGTTGGCGAGCCCGGGTCGCAGTTTCGACCCCGGGGCGTGACAGATTAGGTGGTATCAGAGCCTAGGTTTTAGGTCATGGTGGACTTAGAAACCCTAGGCTTGTGGTTGGACCCTAGGATGACTTCGTGAGAGTCGTGATTTGTAGCGAGAGTCCTGATCGAGTTTTACACCTCTCCCGAGGGGCGGGATGAGTGATTGGCATGTTTATTCTCCTAAGTAGTTATGTTGGCTGCAGACAACATAACGCTGTGGAATGGGTGACATGCTCTAGACTTTCGCTGGATTGGGTCGAGCGTTGTTGTGTGCTGATTTGTGGTTTCGTCGTGGCGAGCGGTGTCTCCCCGACGCTGGGTTTTGACCCGTGTGCATCCTGTCATAGCAGTTGAGCTTGAGCGGTTGGTTTTGGGCCGGATACCCGGATTGAGGTCAGAGAGCTCCGGACCCAGATGACAGGATTTTGGAGGCATATCTGTGTTTGTGTGGCCAGCTAGTTTTGGTGACACAGTTGTCGGAGCAGTGGGCAGCCTGTCAGTGCTTTCCTCCTGAGACCACCAGGTTGCAGTACCCTCAGCGGCAGGGATTTCTGTGACGCCAATGGAGCGAGTTACCCCCTCCGTGCCAGTGTTAGTGCCAAGGCACTGAGGCAGGGTGGATTGCTGACAGCTGATGAGCTGTGGGACATTATTGATCGATGGAGCTAGCTTGGTAGATGAACCACCCCGATTCATGGAATTGAGTTGGAGCCTTAGGAGGCAGAATCGTGGTTGGTAGTGTCGGAGAGGCTACTTGAGAGCCCTTGTGGCAAGGGTTTACACAGTTGTTGAACTGCGCGTTCCATGGAACGAGGCACATAGGATTTATGTGACCAGTAGTGGATGGCGCCAGGTTACCTTTCTGTTGATTTAGTCCCTCCTGTGCAGATTTTTGGATCTTGGATGCCGCGTTAGAGTTGGCATGGTGTTGGGAGCCTGGCGCTGCAGTTCTTTTGGATGGGGATCAGCTGCCAGAGGCAAGTTCTGGTTAGAGGCGTTGATGCCAGATGATGGAGGACAGATCGGCCGGCAGAGACATTTGTGTTTTCCCTTCCTGGATGATGGATATCCTTGTGAATGGATTATGTAAAGCTTACCCGTGGGGGATGTTACCCTGTGTGATTGATAACTGGCATGTTTGGGGTGCAATGTTTGTGATTGAGGGGTGAGATTTGTAAGGATAATTGTTTAAGGAATTGCATGAATCAATTGTGTTTGGTCGTATGATGATGATATCCAGGTGGATTTCTGAGATGTCAGAGGTTGGGTGGACCCCGATGACAGCATCAGCCCTTTTATCTGAGTGGCGCAGCGGTAGCATCGATTGGCTGTCTGTAAGAGACCATATTCGTCACCTCAGTGTGGGCATGGACAGAGGTCGTGCTCCCGTTGTTATTGGTCTAGATATTTTGGGCAGACGGAGCGACGACCACTTGCATCGAACGGATGAATCTGTGCCGCCCGGTTGGAGGGCGCCACGGTAGTGGATTGAGTTGTCGCAGGTGTGATTTCTTCACAGCAGTCGGAGTTAGGACATGTTGCGTTCCTGCATGGGCTAGCGGTAGAGTCGTTACCACTTGCACTTGAGGTACAGGTTACTGTTGGCATTGTGCAAGTGGAGGAGGCTTGTCCAGTGCAGCAGAGGCCGTAAGTTATGCCGGCAGACTTATTGGTTTCTTCGGCAGCTCAGTGTTATGACCCAGTGCTTGGGGATCGGTTGGCATAGTGCCACAGGATGTTTGACTGCTGAGAGAAAGGACTTTGACTTTCTGCGAGGCGGATAATGGAAGGCATTTTGTTTGTTGAGACTTTTTGAGCACACAGGTTACAGCGTCCGTGTGTGAGGTGCCTACGGCGGCAGCGGGACTTAAGGATGTCCCTATTGTCCATGAAATCCCAGGTGTAAGTCCACCTAAGCCGATGATTAGGCCGCCAGAAAGGAAGATTAAGATTGTGATTGACGTGATTCTGGAAACCGCGCCAACTTCATTAGCCCCTCATTGGATACCGCCTTTAGAGCTACGAGAGTTGATTTCTTAGGTGCGTGGATTTGATGGATAGAGGGTCTGCTTGACCTAGTGCCACGTCGTTGATACACGACGGTGAGAGCCCTTTGGGATTGGAGTCCAGGCAGGTCCAGGTATTATTTAGAACCTTTTGAAGGAGCTATATTCCGGCAGATATTGTGTGATGCCTGCGCCAATTTGGAATTTCAGCTGAGGGCATTGTCTAGATGGTGTTCAGGACACAGTAGGGGCATTACGAGTACAGTGAAGCCAAGGGATTGACTAATGCCCTGTTGCCTCTAGATTGAGGAATTTTGTATTTCTGTTGGCCTTGAACGGCTGGTTAGCGGCATCCTCCAGGGATATTTTGGTTTTACCCCCTCCCTGAGTGGTTTAGAGCTTGTGCAGCATTTGTAGAGGGTGTGTCAAGATCTGTGAGGAAGGAGCCCTATGCCTAGTCGTTGTGGCACCAGCTTCAGCTTCGAGAGCTTATCTTCCTGGACTACTTCTTCTAGCCGAAGGGGCGGCGGTGGAAATTCGGCCAAAGTGGATGCTATATAAGACTGGCCGAGATCGACGGTCATTGTTGGGGTGAGGAGTTTTGGACCGGACAGTGCCAGCAGAACTTGATGACCGGGTGATGAGATTGGTACCAGCACCGATTTTAACCTGCCAGTAGTGGGAGATGGGTTTGTGAGTTTAGTGATACCTCCCACTGTGGCGGATGAGCTACCATTGAATTTGGTTGAGCATCCAGTGTCACCCCGACAGAGCCACTGTGGTGGCGGATGCCTGGAGCAGAAGAGCTATTTGGGAGTCGTGTTTGACGGTTCCATAGCTGGCACTGTTTGGGGCCATTCTGGTGAACAGAGTTTGAGTTTGTGTCCCAGAGGATCCCTTTTGATGTGAGGCTGCGGCTGAGCAATCCACTTAGGTGGTTGAGTTTTGAGGGCAACCGAGTGTGAACCCCTGCTTGTTTGGGCCCCTTTTTCTGTGCAGGTGTTTGTGTGGTTGTGTTTCGGGTCGCTTGGGTTGAGCTGGCTCTTGGGAGTGATTTTTAGAGCGTGTTACTCAGGCTGTTTGTTCCTTTTTCCCCCGCCTTTTGTTGGAGTTTTTGAGGTTTTTCTGCGTCTCAGCTCTGGAGTGTCTTGTTTTGGACCCCTCACCCGTGATTGACTCGTTCCTTTTGGGGTCTGTGAGAGTTTGGAGTACGAGGGACGCCCGTTGCGAATTCCGACTCGTGAGGTGAGGGAATTGCGCAATCGGGCTATGCCGTACCGGTTGTTGCTGTTGTTGTTGCTGAGAAGTAATCACGGGGAGTGATAGGTGACTTGGGAGCTGGAGACGGCGGTGTTGAATATTGACCCCTGGTTTCTGAGACTCCTTGGGAGTTGCCTTAGTTTCGAGGACGAAACTTTCTTTTAGTGGGGGAGGATGTGGTGACCCGGACCTTTGCCGGGCTTCTTCAGTGTGACCAGCAGCTTCTGGAAGCCTACGTGGCTTGTCGGCGGTGTTCGCGCGCCTATTTGGACACAAGAGATGGACCCTGTGAGCTTTGGTTGGCTGTATTGGCCTTCGGCTGCTTTTGCCGAATTTTAGGAAAGGATTTTGGCCAAACAGAGGGTGGATTTGGGTTCAGTGCGGAAAAACGCTTGGAAATGGCTTTTTGTTTGCTTAATTCTGAGTCCGGATGCCCAAAAGCGGGCTCCCGGAAGTTTTGGCAGTTTTTGGGGTTTGCGGGAGCCTCCGGCAAATTATAGGTTTGGAATTTGGCAAAATGGACGTCGTTTTTGGAATCAGCGCGCGAAAACGGTCAAGATGGGCTATTTACTTACTGTTTTTGGGCTGCGGTTACTGTTCACGCCGGAACAGTGTTTCCGGCGATCGCCGGCGGCGGTGGGCAGCGCCGGCGGGCGGCGGCGCCGCCTCGGGCAGGCGGCAGGCGGCGGCACAGGGCGCGGGCAGGGCGCGGGCAGGCGCCCGGGAGCGCGGGCAGGCGCGCGGTCCACCGCGGAGGTCGTGCGCCGGGGGGCGGGCCACGTGGCGCTTTGCGGTTGGCCGGTGCTGCAGACGCGGTCCACGGAATTTGGTCCGGGTGCACGGTGGACCGGGTGGACACGTGGCGTGAGGTTATTGGTTCGGTGCTGTGCTCCCGGTCCACGCAACCGGTGGAGTGGGTGGCCGGGGGCAGGCGGCCGTACGGCGGGGCAGGTGGCCGTACGGCCCGGGTCAGCCGCGACGTGCGCGGTCCACGGCGCGACGTGCGCGGTGCACGGGTGGCCGGGCCACGTGTCGCGTCGCCATTGGCGGGCGCAGGTGCACCGGGTGCAGTGGGGCCCGGGGTGTTAGCGGACTGGGCTGTGTGGTGGACCGGGCCGCACTTTGCGCGCCCGAATCTTGGCGGGCCGGGCCGCACTGTGCGCGCCCGAAACCTGCGGGCTGGGCCGGGCCGCACTGTGCGCGCCCGGAACTTGGGACACATTGGGTATTTCTCCAAATGTTTTTCTCAGCCTATAAATAGGCAGCCCGAGCCCTCTTCTTTGGCTTTTTCCTCTCAGCCCAAGCTTGATCTCCCCGAGCTCCCTTCTTGGAAGATTTTCATCTTCAAGTCCTTGATCTTCCTGCCAAGTTCTGGGATTTTTGGAGGCACGAATCCCGAGGTTCCCTATTTTACGGTGCGGCGCGACGTTGCTTTCTAGTGTTCTTCTTCGGCGCAGCAGCAGTGTTTTAGCTCCCCTGGGCTACCCCGAGATCATTTTGCGGTGATTCTTGCGCCGACAGACTCCTAAGAGGTAGGGCTTCATCTTTCGTTTTGATCGCGCTTTCCCGTTTCGAGTTTTTGGCACGGATCCCGAGGCAACACTGTGACCCATTTTCTGTTTGGCTTTGTGGGACTGCATCGAGGTGTTTTGGCCATATCTTTGCGCACGAGCGTCAGCTGGAAACGAGCTTATACAACTTTTTCATCTACAGATCGCAAGGAATGCGCTCGTATTTTTATTGGATTTTTCTGAGATTTCATCAGAGGTGAGAATCACTGTTTCTCTGTGCACAGTGCTACAGTCTTTTGTGCTGAAATCTTTTGAGTGTACCACCTTGTCGAATTTTTATCTTGACTTACCGAACTCCGATTTGGGCGTGCAAGGTACCGTTGCGAAGCTATCGACGCGAGGATCGCTGTGGTATTTTTCTTGGAATTTTCTGGGCACTTTCTGCAGGTGATAATTTAACAGTTTCGGGACTGTTGTTGTATGGGATTATAAGAGTTATATTTGGGAGCCTTAGTGTAATTAGTGAGCTTTGTATTGTGCCAGGAGAGTTACGGGTGTGCTGAACTTATTGGAGCAAGGGATTAGAGTTATCTGGTGTTTTCAGCTGTTGGGCTTTGGACAGTCAGCTTTTCAGGTGGGTGCCTTATTCCCGGAACCGGTGGACGGTTCTCTATATTGTTATATGTTAGCATTGCATGCAGGTGTACGGTACAATAACTGAAATTGGTCGGTAAGTTTAACAGTGAGGATTCTATGGAAATTGCAAGTGAATTTCTCATAGTATGGCAATGGTATAATCAAATATTCATGTTGGTGATTAGTGGAAGCCCACCTAAGGCAAGGCTACCATATCAGGATTAATTATCATGCCATATTAGCACATAACCTTTTATGAGGCTGGTTTATGCATTGGGATAGGATTATGTAGTTATGTGCAGGTCCTACTCCAAGGAGTGATTATGGATCGAAAATCATGGACAGGTATGGTCATTGCTAATTCTGGCATGAGGTTTATTTTCTTTATCCTTTTTAAGGACAAATGCATGCTTGTATGGACATATGTGTATGAACATATAGTTAGGCCATCTTTTACTGCTGCACTACATATTGAAATTTGACTTAGGAGAAACCATGATTGCTTTCTTTCTCATTTTTATTTAGACTTTTGAGTCATGTTGCTCGGGTTCGAGCAGAGGTTTGGGATAGTGTAGCTGGGACCTTAGGGTTAGAGACAGGTTGTGCTTGATGTTGGATTGTGGGTTATTGCGGCAACCGCGGACAGTAGGCGGTTGACCGGATCTTGATTTATTTACCCAACTGTGGGTTGTGGGTTATTGCGGTGACCGCGGACTTTGGGCGGTTGACCGGATGTTGACTATCGCATCAGATTGGGTATCAGATTTGTCCTAGTGGATGGTGTTTCCCACTTTTTGAGTATTATTGCATCAGATCGGGGTTTTGTTAGTGGACGGAGTTTCCCACTTTGATCATAGTCTTGATCCAGTCCTGCTATTATGAGACAGTGGTTACAGAGATACTCGATACAGTGATGCTTGATACAGTGATACTTTACTCGTGTGGGTCGCTCCCCTCGAGTGCCACTCCGGAGTAGGCTTTCCACGGTGCAGAGCGCCGGGCACCATGCTGGGTTTTGAGTCCTTGGGACTCCTTTGCTTCGGTGTTATGCGTAGGCTGGCATACCCGTCGCGGCAGAGCAGGCAGTACCAGTGATTACTGGTCTATCGATTGGGTTTATTCAGTCAGATACTTTTTGTTACACTCGTGCCTGGGGGACCGAGTGGAGTCTAGTAGCTGTGTTTAGACCAGTGCTAGTATTGTTGGGAACCGTTCGGGGTTTGACGGTGGTCCCGTGGTCGTTGTGAGTTCTTTGACCATTGTGTGAGAGGTTGAGCATCTTGAGTCTTTCCGTTCTGAGAGAGAGAGGGCATGGATTTGACTATAGCCTGCATGAGCCACTACTCGATAGCGAGTCAGTCCGTTTGGACGCCCTACGTAATTCCTGCCCGTCAGCGGGAGGTGGTTGTAGGTGGGCGCAGGTTTGACTGGACCCGATGCGGCAGTCAGCTCGATTGGGTCGATTGAGCATCTCATGTGCGAGTGTTGCATATCTTCATCAGAGTTGCCCCATTTGAGCATTTGATTAGAGGCATGGTAGCTGTAGAGAGTTTCCAGCTTCTTCTTTCCGTTTTACTGCATCGGTTATCTTTTGCCTCTAGTAGTCTTGGTGGGTAGATCGTCGGGCCTTGTGGCGATACCCACTGAGAACTCCCTTTTTGCGAAGTTTTCACGCCCGTTGGGGGTTTTCCCCCTTTTGTCCTTTCTCCTCTTTGTTTTGCAGAGTCTTGGCGGGTGTTGCCGTTCTGTGGTTGCTGTGCGTGGTGAGGGAGTAGCGAGCTAGATCCAGACCCATCTTTGGAGAGTAGCAGTACCCCCTTTGGAGGAGATCTTCCGTATAGTCGGTAGAGTGGTATTTATTTCCTCTTTTGAGAGACTGATGTAGTGAGGATATGATGTATTGAGAGCTTGTACACTGATGTTTTATTTGAGATATCTCCCTGTTGAGCTATGAGTTTTGTACTCGAGGTTATTGTATGATTATCTTTTTGGGAGAGGGACCTTGTTGTTTTATCTTCAGTTGTACAGTGGTTGATTTTATTTCTACAGCAGTTTTATCTTTTAGCTCTGATATCTGTTAGCTGTAGCTCTTTTGCAGGTAGGTCGCTTCGCCTATGCGGGTGGCATAGGTGGCGGATCTGTTGGCGAGCCCGGGTCGCAGTTTCGACCCCGGGGCGTGACAGCGCCGCGCGGCAGGCGCGCTGCGCGGGCACCCGCCCGCAGGCAGGCGCCGCGCGGACTGGGGCCGCGCGGGCCGCCCGCAGGCGGGGTGCCGCGCGCAGGCGCGCTGCACGGGCACCCGCCCGCAGGCAGGCGCCGCGTGGACTAGGACCGCCCGGGCCGCCTGCAGGCGGGGCGTCGCGCGGCAGGCGCGCTGCGCGGGCACCCGCCCGCAGGCAGGCACCGCGCGGGCAGATGCCGCGCGGGCCGCCTGGAGACGGGGCGCCGCGAGACGGGCGCGCCGCGCGGGCACTGCCCGCGGGAGGGCACCGCGCGGGCCACCCGCAGGCCGCACGCAGCGCGGCAAGCGCGCCGTCTGTCCGCCGCAACGGGTCGGGGCCGTCAGGGCGATGCGCGGACGAAGGGCGCACCGCACGGCGTGGTGCCGTGCGAGGGGACTCCGCCGCACGAAGTCCGGGGTTGCGTCCATCGTCTGGGTCCTGTTGGGTGTCGGTGTTGTTTTCGTTTTCCTTAGTCTTGACATGCCCTTGTACCTTCAGGAGTGCGGGACGTCGTCGGCGACGGGCGTACAGACGCGGACGAGTCGAGCGCGGGACGACACACACGAGGTGGGTACAATCCCGGGGATTGTGGGAATAGGAACTTAATGATAGAAATAGTATGTTTGGGGCAAAGGTGAATAGTAAGTCTCCTCCTGTTTATGTACTAACCCTGTTATATTATTTTACCTACTGTCGATCTGAGGCTCTTGTTTTGCTACACGCACACCGGCGGTTTGGCCACCGTAAGGGTGTGCTTTTCCGGAAAAGTGGTACGTTGACCCGTGTACCCCACGCGACGGTGGCGTTAGGAATGGGGGCCCTCATGGGTGGAGGGTGTGAGCGGTGATGCCGAGGCAGGTGCTCGGCGGGGGACACCGGGGTAGGGGCTCGGTGCGGTGGTCGGGAAAGGTGCCCGGTGTTATTTTGATACAGGGTGGGATTATCGCTGACGGTTTATGAGAGGGACGGATTGCTCCGGTTATTGTGGTTTGCTATGCCTTAGTTCTTTGTGCTTATCATACTATTTCCAGTCACTGACTTCCCACTTCGTGACAGGTTCGTCCAGGGGTGAGTGCTAGGGCACCGGTGAGGCCGCGAGAGTGCTGTTTTGACGCTGATCGACTTCAGATACAGTGACTAATTTTTCCCTCTTTCCTTTATTAGTCATGTTAGTTAGTTGTGGATTGCGACACCCCCGTGGGGTCGAAGTGGATGTTGTCTTTTCCTTTTCTATATGAGCGAATGAATGTTATATCTTTTCTTACTTGGCCGTTTTAAACAATGAAAAGCAAAGAAAATCGTTTGCGAAAACCGTTTTTAAAACGTGGGTGTCGTGTGGGCACCGGATTTTAAAACCTTGTGGAATTTATGTGTTTTCGAACTGTTTTCAAAAAATTCGGCATCGGGTGGGTGCCGTTTTCAAAACCCTGTGGATTTATGTGGCTTTGAAACAGTTTTTCCAAAACGATGGCATCGTGTGGATGCCGCTTTCAAAACCTTGTGATTATCTATCCTTTCAAATCGACGGCCTCTATGTTATAGGTTGATACTAGTAGATCATGTGAGTTGTTTGGTTGTATGTGTGCGAGACCCCAACTGATGTGGTTAAAGACTGTATGTGTTACGCCTTGAGAGACACTTTGTAGTTGAGACGCCGTGCATATACAAAGGAGACTCTGCCCGTTTGCAGAGTGAATTTGTATATGCGGCGGGTCTGGACACGCGCCGGGGAGTAATGATTTACAAAAAAAAAAGTATGGCTGAATTAGGGGCATCGGTGGCTCCTCTTCCGCGCGATTCGAACCCCCGGGGCGTGACAGCGGGTGTGAGAACTACTTAAAGTTCCCAGTGGGTTCAACCACCGAGAAAGAATGTCCTACACCACTTGGTCCAATGGAAGCAATAATAATAGGATGCTAGGAAACTATAACCTCAATATTAAAATGCTGATATGCATAAAATAGGTCACCACACTATCTGTGTATACTCAACGACCCAACACTACTCTGTCTAGCCATACCAGGCAACTATCCACCAACTCGGCCACTATGCCGCTGTATACAGGGTTACACTAACCCGGCCACCTTGGCCATTCTATTACCACTTTATTCTTTTTACATTCTGGTGCTTTAGTTAAAGTTAACCCTCGGAAATTCTTATCCCACGGACCCCAGCCCAGTAGTCATGCTACTATAAGACAAGAATTCTAAGGTTGCTGATAACACCCGTGAGTGTTACCCCGCCCCTACGGGAGAATGTGTTCTTCGGGTCTCTACCCGGGGAGAGGGCACTGCCCATTATGTCCCACAGAACCACATTACACCCCCGTAGGCGCGCTCGTTTTATTATCTTTTCTTATCTTTTATTTTCTTTCCTCTTGGCACTTAGCCCTTTTGCACTTTATGCATTTGTCATTGTCTTTACTCTTAAGCACTTGCTTTTCTTTTATTTCTCACTCGAGCCTTCAGCTCACATTGCCACTGGCAATCTCTTTTACCTTTTCCTTTAACCTTTTCAAGGTATCTCGTCCAACGGGTCACTGCCCAAGGAGTCCTTGTAGAATACCGGGTTTTCGGACGGCGTGCCGATCTCGCAAGATGGCGTGGTGCGGAGGAATTGCCTCAGGCATGTTACTTGTGTGTTTACAGATGATGTCGGGTTGATTCGGATCTACGCGGAAGCCCCAGTTTGATTCGGGGTTTTTCCGGGCATTGTGCGCCGATGGAGGACTGATTTTGGGAAAGCCCCGACTCAACCGTGGTGTACAGAAAATTTGGGAACACTGGGAACAGGTGTATTTTCGGATTACAGCGAAGTTCGGGAGGTTCTGGACCGACGCGGAGGATCCGAAGGCGAAAAGTGAGTCGGAACTGGCAATTTTGAAGCCGGATTTTGGATTGAGCACACCGACTCAACGGTTGAGTTTTTTTAGGAGAAAAAGCTGTAGACATGTGTATTTTCAGATTACAGTGGAGTTCGGGAGGTTCCGGACTGGTGCGGAGGCCCCGAGGGCAAAAAGTGAGTTGTTGTGGGTTTTTATGGATTATTTAATTAATTTTTGTTATTTAATTAGTGGCTTTTGTGGCTTTGGTCTGTGAGAAGGTGAATGAAGGAAAGAGAAAGAAAGGAAGTGAGTGTGGGAGTTTTAATTTAATTATTGACACTACAGCTACCTACCACCCTCTCCTTAATTAAAGCCATCCTTAATTACCTCTGCCACGTCATCGTCCCCTACATGAATGCAAAACAGAGGAAGTGGGGGTGAAGCAGAGGAAAAATTGGAGAAAGAAAAAAAAAGGAAGAAGAAGAGGAAATGAGAAGAGGAAAAAGGAGGAAAGTGAGGAATGCTTGAGTTTTGTTGTGGGAACCTACTGCTGAGCCAAGCGGATGCCGAGCGGAGCGCGCGCGCGCGTCGAGCCTCTCGGATAGGTATGTACAGTTTTTTTTTAGAGTGAGAGAGGGTAAGCTCGGTTTAGTGAGAGAGTGAGCTTGGGTGGCGGGTGGTGGTCTGGTTGCCCTCCGTAGTGTGGCTCCAGGAGGTGGAGGTTGTGGCCGCGCGGGCGCAAGGGCGCGCAGCAGCGCGTTGCATGCGGGCGCGCCAGGGGCGCCGCGCGCTGCAGGCGGGCGCGCCAGGGCACCGCGCTGCACGCGGGCGCGCCTGGGCGCCGCGCGCTGCAAGCGGGCACGCGCCTAGGCGCCGCGCGGCAGTGGCAGCGCCGCGCGGCAGGAACTTGGTGCCGCGCGATGTCGCGCGAGGGCGCCGCGCGGCTGGCGACTTGCGCGGGAGCGCCAGGGCAGCGCGCTGCACGCGGGCGCGCCTGGGTGCCATGCGGCAGTGGCAGCGCCGCGCGGCAGGCACTTGGTGCCGCGCGGCACGCGCTGGGGCCGCTGTCACTCCCCGGGGTCGAAACTGCGACCCGGGCTTGTTAATAGATCCGCCATCTGTACGGAAACTGCCGTACAGACGAAGCGTCTAACCTGCCAAAAGAATCAACTACAGTATACAGATGTCAGAGCTGAAAGTAAACTACTAAAAATTGAAATCCAAACACTGTACAACTGCAAATAATACAATATCCATCTCCCAAATACGATCGTAAAAAAAGTCCTCTGATACAAAACTCAAAAGGGAGATATCTCCAATAAAATACATCGGTGTACAAACTCTCAAACAAAAATATCCTCACTACATCAGTCTCTCAAACTGTAAAATAAAGTACAACTCTATACCTCACAACAAAGGTCTCTCAACAGAGGAAAAAGAAGCAAACTAATCAACTGAAGCTCTCCTCTGAAGGGGTACCGCTACACTCCAACGACGGGTAGGGAACTAGCTCGCGACTCCCTCGAAACCGGTCAGAAGGATCAGCAACCGGAGCACAGGAACAGGAGTAGAAGTCCCTGGGGAAAAAGACACCACGACGGGTGTGAGAACTACTTCCCACAATAGTTCTCAGTGGGTGCCGTCAACAAGCCCAACGGTCTGCCCACCAAGTCTACTAGAGGCAAAAGATAACAGTGCAATGAAATCTGAACAAGAAAAGCTGGAGCTACTCTGCAGCTACCATGCCTCTAACTAGATTCTCAAAAAGTGGAACAGATGAAAGTAAACGTGACCACTCGGACCCAAGGTGCTCAATCGACCCAATCGAACTGACTGCCTCATAGGGTCCAGTCAAGCCTGCGCCTGTCGACTAGGAACGCACCTGCCCACTACCACACATCCACATGAGGACGGGATTTACGTGGGGCGTCCTGTCCGACTAACTCACCCCTCGCGCAAAACTGCCTCAACAGGCCAACCATCGTATCCACAGCGGCATCTCAGGGGGCGCGACTCCAACTGAGGAAAACGGCGCGGCATAGAGTATCAAACATTGGCATATGCAGGCTATAGTCAAAATCCACGCTCACTCTCAGAACGGTAGGACTCAAGATCCCCAAATATCTCGCACAACAGTCGGAGCACTCTCGACGACTCAGCTGATCAGCTCCCACGAAACACGAGACACTAGCCTCTCCAACAGCTCGCAGCATAAAGCACACTGGCTGGAGGTACTCCACAGCCAGGAACGACCCACAACTCAGGCTAACAATACTGGTCAGAAAACACTCAACGACCTGGGACCACCGTCAACCCCAACGGTTCCCAACAACACTGACCGGAAGATACTCGACGGCCCGGGACTACCGTATGCTCAACGGCTCCCTCCCACGACAGCACAACAGGGATACAAGACCTCCCGGGACTACCGTTTACCCAAACGGCTCCCGGCACAGATAAACAACCCACTGCAACTACCAGACTCTACTCTGCTCCCAAGCACGAGTGCAAATGCATCCCAAACTAAAAGAAAGTCTCGACCTCTCAGCCCACTACCCGGGCGAGGATAACACTATGTCCAGGAATAGAAAAACAGTGTGGGTGTCTAAACATAAATAACCCTAGCCCAAGTGAGGGTTTTCTACTGGTCTGGTTACACATGCAACATATGACGGGGGGGGGGGGGGGTGCTAGGTCAAGTTCCAAGATAACTATATTAACAGATGATAAAAGGAATAACAATTCCTACAATCTAGCATGCTACACAAGAAAATAAACTATCATGCATAGTCCTACATCAGTAGAATTACTGTACAGTCCATAAAACTTGGAGATAAGGCCACCCACCTTGATTTGCCACCAATTGATCGTAGACACTTGCAATTGGCCTCCACGCGATCCGCACGCAAAACGGAGCATGGTGCCGGAGTCCGCACGCAAAATGAAGTCCGCACGCAAAACGGTGCATGGTGCCGGAGTCCGCACGCAAAACGGTGCAAGGTGCCGGAGTCCGCACGCAAAACGGAGTCCGCACACAAAACGGTACACGGTGCCGGAGTCCGCACACAAAACGGTGCACGGTGCCAGAATCCGCAGGCAAAACGGAGTCGGCACGCAAAACGGTGCACGGCGCCGGAGACCGCACGCAAAACGGTGCAGTAAAACACGGTCCCTAAAACAGATAAGAGCTAGGGGTTAAACTCAAAGTCCAAAAGAACGCCCCAAACAGCGCAAAAACTCCGTAAAATTAACACACGGGACCAACCTCGACCGCGTCGCGCCGCCCAACTTCTCCGTTGGAAAAACTCGCGCGCTCCACGAGCCCCACGACGCACCGCCGCACCCCACACAACTCCCTCCCTCTCACTCTCTCACGCTCGGTTGGAGAAGAAAGGAAGAGAAGAAAAGAAAAAAAGGCGCTCGGGGTGGAGAAGGAAGAAGAAGAAGAAAAAGGAGGAGAGAATGTGCTCATGCACCGGGTCCACGGTGCACCGCCAATGGGAGCTCTTCACCCGGCGGTCCACACGCAAAAGGGCGGTGCACCAGGTCCAGGCGCACGCGCGCCACGCCACGCGGGCGCGCCCCTGCGCGCCACGCACACGGGCACGTGACACCGCGCCCGCGCAGGCGCGGAACACGGACGCGCCACACGGGCGCGCGCCCCCGCGCGCCCGAGCGGGCGCCAGTGGGGGCCCGCCACGTGGCGGCCCCCGCGCGCCTCCCGCGCAGGCGGGCGCATTTCCCCAGTGCGCGAAGCGCGCCTGCCGCGCGCCTCGAGCCGCGCGCCGCACCGCCTTGGTTTCCGTGCCGTCGCCTCGCCTCGGGATTCGTGCCGTGTCGCCTCAAAAAATGCGCATTTCATCCGGGCGCCAAAACAAACAAGTAAATAGTCCATTCTCAACGATTTCGCGCGCTGAATCCAAAAACGATGTCCGTTTTTCCAAATTCTAAACCGAAAATTTGCCGAATGCCCCCGGATAGCCCACTTGATCCGGTTTCCGCGCCGGGTCCAATTCTGAAGTCCGATTTGCCAAATTCCAACTCTAAAAATTTTTGAAGGCGACCGGAGAGGTAATCTTTTATCCAAACCTCGCCCGAAGTCCAAATTTGACATCTACGCCGCGCGAAACCACCTCTAAACACTCGACGGGTCCTCCAATTTCCCACGAGATCTCCTTTTAAGCCCAAGGTCCAACACATGTGGGAAACCCAGATCATTTTTATTAGACTCCTGATACTATATGACACTACACTGCATGTTCTTTTGGCATTTATTTTGCACCCTGATCGTTTTAAAAATCGAGAAAATCCGTTTTAAGGAAAAAGCAGCTTTTTAAATGTGGTTTTTAAATCAGGAATTCGCCAGAGGTATGGCATTGGTTCAGGGTGTCTCTGACCTCGTGCCTGGGAGGCGAGGGGTCTCTTTTCGAGTTTTGAGATGGGTTATAGTGTCATTTGGGTTTTGAGCTTCTGATGAGATTATTCTAGATCATGAGTCATGTGTCTCTGATTTGATAGTGGAGGTGGTTTTTCCCACTTAGTTATGAGAGTTTTGGGGTTCTGGCAGATCGAGTCATAGAGGTTCCTCGATTTGGCCATGGGTTGTGCATTATCAGATTGAGTCATTGAGGGTTCTCCGGCAGATCATGTGAGGATTTGGGCTTTTCTTGTTTGAGTCGAGGAGTCTTTTCCGACTGAGTTCTACTTCTGAGCATTGAATTGCCGATCTGTTTGATCGTGGACCATAGCCTGCATGTGCCGTTTATTGAGACAGTTGAGACTGATGTGATACTTGAGCTCATTGGGGTCGCTCCCCTCGGGTCACGCTCCGGATGCGTAGATGTGTTGATGCCCCTGGCCGAGTTACCAGGTGGTTACCTGCCCCTGGCCGAGTTACCAGGTGGTTACTTGCCCCTGGCCGAGTTACCAGGTGGTTACTTGCCCCTGGCCGAGTTACCAGGTGGTTGATGTCCCTGGCCGAGTTACCAGGTGGTTACTTGATTGAGACTGAGATAGTCGGACAGGACGCCCCACGTAAATCCCGTCCTCATGGGGATGTGTGGTAGTGGGAAGGTGCGTTCCTAGTCGACAGGCGCAGGCTTGACTGGACCCTATGTGGCAGTCTTTGGGATTGGATGTTATGAGCGGGTGGTCACACATTATGTTCTTAGATGGTTTTTCCTTTGAACATTGATACTGAGGCATTTTAGCAGTAGCGAGAGTATGCATAGCATGTTTATGATAGAGCTTTCTTTTGAGCTTTATGTTTGAGACACATTAGCTGTAGTTTTCTTCCAACTTACCATTATTTTTCTATCTACCTATCTATCTGCATACCTATCTGTTTTACCTCCAGTAGACTTAGTGGGCATACCGTGGATATTGGGACGGTACCCACTGAGATCTGCCTTCTGCAGTAGATCTCACACCCTCTCCGGTGACAGGTTGAGGCAGCTATTCCGGCTTGGTTCGCGCGGAGGCAGCAGATCGAGGAGAGGACGCGGCCGATTAGTTCCTTACCAGCATTGAGAGTCTGAGGTAGATGTACCCGGTGTATTTTATGTTTTCACTTTTGTACTAGACATTCTGAGAGACTTGTGAGGATAGTATTTATTTTATTCCTGTGAGACTTTGTACCTTGAGGTTTTGTGTACTAGTGGAGATTTTACTTTTCCAGATGTTCAGTTTTATTCTATAGCTTTTGGTTTTAGTTTCAGCTCTGATACATGTTTTTAGCTATAGATCTGACCTGCAGGGTAGACCCTTCGTCTGTGCGGCAGTTTCCGTACAGATGGCGGATCTGTTGGCGAGCCCAAGTCGCAGTTTCGACCCCGGGGCGTGACAGATTTAGGTGGTATCAGAGCCTAGGGGTATAGGTCGTAGAGGACTTAGTGGCCCTAGGCTATTGGTTGGCCAGTAGGATGACTGTCGAGAGAGACGTGACTTTAGCGAGAGTTCTGATTGAGTTTGTACCTCTCCCAGAGGATTGGGGCGAGTGATCTTACATGTTATTTCTCTAAAGACGATTATGTTGGCTGCAGACAACATAATGCTTTAGAATGGTTAACATGTTATAGACTTTCGCTTGATTGGGTCGAGAGAGTTTTGGTCCTAATGTTTGTTCTGTTGCAGTGGTTTCCGATGTTTCTGAGACGCCGTGCAGCGGCGAGGGCATGTTTTACCTTGGATGAGGAGCCCGAACAGCGGAAGGCCGAGTGGACAGAGCAGAGTAAGGTCTGAGAGTTACGGGCCCCAGTAGCCCAGTCTTTGAGGTGATGCAGCACCAGGAAGAGGACAGGACGCGCGGGATGCGCATGCTTGAGCTGAGAGTATCTCCTGGGGTATCGCTAGTAGTACTTCCGGACGCGACATCGTCGTTTTCGACCCTGACCGCACCACTGATGGTGCAGAAGCAGCGAGAGGTTGCTGACCGGGTGTTTTACTTCATCCAGTTCCATCCCCTGTATATTTCGGGACTGAGTTCGAAGCCTTGGGAGGCCGAGAACTGGATCGCTGCTATGGAAGAGTTGTGCGAGGAATTGTTCATCCAGGAGAAGCATCAGGGCGCTTGGTTATGCACTTTTGGATAAGGACGCCGAGAGAGTTGGTGGCGTCGAGTTCGTCCTATTGGACCATCGGGAGCGCAGTTGATGATCTGGGGCGAGTTTCTGCGATGGTTAAGCAGTGTACCCCTTGCCGCCCAGGATGAGGTTTGGAGGTTGATCTGATTGAGAGGGGACTACATCGGGATATCTATCTCCTTGTATATTCTCGGCAAGTGCCGACCTTAGATGCAGCGTTTGGGCATGTTCGACGAATCGACCGAGGATCAGTGATCATGTCCAGGAGGGACGAAGACCGAGGGACCAGTTTCAGTGAGAGACGTCTAGCATTGTCGGATTTTGGGGATAGGTGAGTGGATCGAGGTTGCCATGATTCCAGTTTCAGGATCATGGGTCTCAGAGGAGACAGAAACCAGGAGGTTCTCGGCAGTCGAGGCACCAGCTGTAGTGTCAGGATGTGTCTGTCACCTGAGGTGGGCTTCCTTATAGTCATTGGATCTAGAGCATTTAGATGCCGACACCGCTTGTGCATGTTTTAGTAGAGCATGGGTAGCTTTGCGTGGGCCAGTGAGGGGACTGTTGGCTTGTGCACGTGAGGATCAGGTTCCAGATCACGTATAGCACATGGATGAGTGTTGCCAGTCCTACATCAGTTTAGAGATGTTGTTACGTGGTTGGATAGGGATTTGTTATTCCATTGTTTTGCTATCATGGATTGTCGAGAGAGGATTTTAACCCTCCGTGGACCTGGTCAGGAGGAGTGTGTTGTAGAGGGTGTTAGACCACGGCAGAGTTGAGTCGTGATCGTATCGCTTGCGAGCGACTGTAGAGGAGGTGCTTGCGGCGGCACCGGGACTAAGGAATATCTTTATCGCCCGTGTGATCCCGGGTGAAAGTCTACCAGATCTGATATTGAAGCCGCTGCTTAGTGACACCGAGATCGAGATAGGGTTCGACGTGGTTGTAGAAGCTGCGCCGACATCGGCAGCACCCCTTGGAGTATCACCCGTGGGACAGAGGGAGAGCTGATAGCGCGGTTGTGGGATCTGATGGATCAAGAGGCCGTGTGACCCTGTGCCACATTGTGGATACAACGGTGAGGAGTCGGTGATGGTTCAAACACAGACAGGTATGGTTTGTTTTTCTACAAATGCCTTTTCGTGAGATTGATAGCTTTATGGAACCCTACAGCTGAGGGCTGTGTCCAGACAAGGTTCTGTGGATTGGCCATGCAATTTCAGCTGCAAGAGTGATAGTGGGCCCAACGAAGAGCGATGCCGTTTGGGTTGAGCCTAAACTTATGATAGTGACTGAGGTCAGAAGTTTTTGGACTAAGCAGGGCCAGTATAGCTTCGAGGGGTTAAAGTTGATTATGATATCAGTATCGATATGGATGATTGCCAGTAATAGAGAGAGCATGGAGTTATCCAGAGACCCTTGAACCTGAAGTACTTGGTTACATAGGAGGATTTCTGGTTGAGGCAACGCCGGTGGTCAGTGTTATTGGAGTTATATGATTGATTAGGTATATTATTATTCTGGCAAGGACCTTATGGTTAGTACGCCTTGGTTAGGTGAGCAGTACAACCTTGGAATGAGGTGTTCGATCCGTGGTTGCCATTTTTGGAACTTGGGATTTGAGAGTTGAAATTTGAGCATTGTTTCCCGATGTTGAACTTTTCCTCTGTTGATAGATGTGAGAGTTATATTTGTGGGATTCGAGCATTTTAGTTGCTAAGAAGCAACGGAGGTGTCATGTCGATTGGAGGCTTGGAATGTGGATTTGGGGAGATCTTGAGTTGTGGAAGCCACTATCCGCAGGGTTTTGTAGATTTGAAGTTACGCGGGGAACTTGGTCCGCGAGCTTTTATCAGGCTGGAAGAAGTTTATTTGATCACCGCATGTTTTGGGTTCCGCTTCTTTGGAGTTGGACAAGGATTTGAGCCATCATGATGAGTGAGAACGACCACCTGAGAGCTGACGACGAGTCGAGAATCTTTTATCCCCATTTGATTGAGACACCCTCCTGAGTTATGAATTTAATCTGGTTTCGAGGACGAAACCCTTTTTAAGGAGGGGAGAGTGTAGAATACCGGGTTTTCGGACGGCGCGCCGACCTCGCAAGATGGCGTGGTGTGGAGGAATTGCCTTGGGCATGTTGCTTGTGTGTTTACAGATGATGTCGGGTTGATTCGGATCTACGCGGATGCCCCAGCTTGATTCGGGGTTTTTCCGGGCATTGTGCGCCGATTGAGGACTGATTTTGGGAAAGCCCCGACTCAACCGTGGTGTACAAAAAATTTGGGAACACTGGGAATAGGTGTATTTTCGGATTACAGCGAAGTTCGGGAGGTTCCGGACCGACGCGGAGGATCCGAAGGCGAAAAGTGACTCGGAACTGGCAATTTTGGAGCCGGTTTTTGGATTGAGCACCCTGACTCAACGGTTGAGTTTTTTTAGGAGAAAAAGCTGTGGACATGTGTATTTTCAGATTACAGCGGAGTTCGGGAGGTTCCGGACTGGTGCGGAGGCCCCGAGGGCAAAAAGTGAGTTATTGTGAGTTTTTATGGATTATTTAATTAATTTTTGTTATTTAATTAGTGGCTTTTGTGGCTTTGTTCTGTGAGAAGGTGAATGAAGGAAAGAGAAAGAAAGGAAGTGAGTGTGGGAGTTTTAATTTAATTATTGACACTACAGCTACCTACCACCCTCTCCTTAATTAAGGCCATCCTTAATTACCTCTGCCAAGTCATCGTCCCCTACATGAATGCAAAACAGAGGAAATGGGGGTGAAGCAGAGGAAAAATTGGAGGAAGAAAAAAAAAGGAAGAAGAAGAGGAAATGAGAAGAGGAAAAAGGAGGAAAGTGAGGAATGCTTGAGTTTTGTTGTGGGAACCTACTGCTGAGCCAAGCGGATGCCGAGCGGAGCGCGCGCGCGCGTCGAGCCTCTCGGATAGGTATGTACAGTTTTTTTTTAGAGTGAGAGAGGGTAAGCTCGGTTTAGTGAGAGAGTGAGCTTGGGTGGCGGGTGGTGGTCTGGTTGCCCTCCGTAGAGTGGCTGCAGGAGGTGGAGGTTGTGGCCGCGCGGGCGTAAGGGCGCGCAGCAGCGCGTTGCATGCGGGCGTGCCAGGGGCGCCGCGCGCTGCAGGCGGGCGCGCCAGGGCACCGCGCTGCACGCGGGCGTGCCTGGGCGCCGCGCGCTGCAAGCGCGTACGCGCCTAGGCGCCGCGCGGCAGTGGCAGCGCCGCGCGGCAGGAACTTGGTGCCGCGCGCTGTCGCGCGTGGGCGCCGCGCGGCAGGCGACTTGCGCGGGAGCTCGGCTAGCAGCGAGCGCGCGGCGGAGCTGGGTTTTTGCCCAATTTTTTCTTGCGAATTGCGCTTTGGGCTGATCTTGATGCATTCTCTTTATCCTTTCTGATTTTGGTGCAGCAGCTGCAGGGCGCGCGTGAGCTTGGTGTCGCGCGAGCTTTTGGAGCCAACTGAGCACGGCGCGGTTTTTCTTCTGAGCCGTGGGACCTTGGAGCTGGGGGATGACCTGCCAACTATAGCTGAGAGGGTCTTGAGGTTTTGGGGGGATAGTAATGGAGGTGAATGTGTGATGCGAGTGTTCTGTGGTTAATAGGAGCTTAAAGAATTCATGTGTTTATTCGCTGTGGCTTCTTGAATTGAGGGGAAAATCAAGAGGATTTTGTGCACCTATTAACTGCTGATGGACTTGGTTTTTTGTTGTGGGCAAGTGGTTTGTATAATTATGGAGTGTTGGTAAATTGCATTAAGAGAGCTTAATTTTTTTGGAGCTGCTTGTGCTGTGGGAGTGTGTATGTTGTGGACTTAAGTGAACTGTGTAATTGGGTGCTATGGTATTAATGGAGTGTGTTTATGTGATCTTGATTTATTGTATGCATATGGAGCCTGGGCAGTGTGAAGTGTGTGCTGAGTAAGTGGGTGTGTGTAGGTGAGCTTTTGGAGCTGCTTGTGCTGCTGGGACACATATGAGGTATATGAGTTGTTCTTGGGCTGTGACACTTTGGTGGTGAGTGTGGTGTCCTTGAGCTTTAGTATGCATCAAGTTTTGGCCGTGGAGTGAACCAGAGGGTACATGGTTTTTTGTGAGAACTTGGGGATTTATTTGTTACTTCCGGGGTTCTTTGGAGGTCGCGACAGTGTGCGCGCGCGCGGCGCGATTTCCGTTCCTGGCGGTTTTGAGGTAGCGAGCGGTGCGACGCTTCATCAACTTCAGCGATTGCCTGCGGAAAGCGTTCCAGGTGGGTTGGAATTTCTCCAAAATATGTGGAATGCCCTTTAAAGCTATTGAATGCAATTTGATCATAATTATCATGCTATTTTCACCGTTTTAATATGATAGTTGCCTGGAATTTTCTGTAAAATTCGTGGGAACCCCAGATCATTTTTAGTAGACTCCTGATACTATATGACACTACACTGCATGTTCTTTTGGCATTTATTTTGCACCCTGATCGTTTTAAAAATCGAGAAAATCTGTTTTAAGGAAAAAGCAGCTTTTTAAATGTGGTTTTTAAATCAGGAATTCGCCAGAGGTATGGCATTGGTTCAGGGTGTCTCTGACCTCGTGCCTGGGAGCCGAGGGGTCTCTTTTCGAGTTTTCAGATGGGTTATAGTGTCATTTGGGTTTTGAGCTTCTGATGAGATTATTCTAGATCATGAGTCATGTGTCTCTGATTTGATAGTGGAGGTGGTTTTTCCCACTTAGTTATGAGAGTTTTGGGGTTCTGGCAGATCGAGTCGTAGAGGTTCCTCGACTTGGCCATGGGTTGTGCATTATCAGATTGAGTCGTTGAGGGTTCTCCGGCAGATCATGTGAGGATTTGGGCTTTTCTTGTTTGAGTCGAGGAGTCTTTTCCGACTGAGTTTTACTTCTGAGCATTGAATTGCCGATCTGTTTGATCGTGGACCATAGCCTGCATGTGCCGTTTATTGAGACATTTGAGACTGATGTGATACTTGATCTCGTTGGGGTCGCTCCCCTCGGGTCACGCTCCGGATGCGTAGATGTGTTGATGCCCCTGGCCGAGTTACCAGGTGGTTACTTGCCCCTGGCCGAGTTACCAGGTGGTTGATGCCCGTTGCCGAGTTACCAGGTGGTTACTTGATTGAGACTGAGATAGTCGGACAGGACGCCCCACGTAAATCCCGTCCTCATGGGGATGTGTGGTAGTGGGCAGGTGCGTTCCTATTCGACAGGCGCAGGCTTGACTGGACCCTATGTGGCAGTCTTTGGGATTGGGTGTTATGAGCGGGTGGTCACACATTATGTTCTTAGATGGTTTTTCCTTTGAGCATTGATACTGAGGCATTTTAGCAGTTGCGAGAGTATGCATAGCATATTTATGATAGAGCTTCCTTTTGAGCTTTATGTTTGAGACACATTAGCTTTAGTTTTCTTCCAGCTTACCATTATTTATCTATCTACCTATCTATCTGCATACCTATCTGTTTTGCCTCCAGTAGACTTAGTGGGCATACCGTGGATATTGGGACGGTACCCACTGAGATCTGCCTTCTGCAGTAGATCTCACACCCGCTGCGGTGACAGGTTGAGGCAGCTGTTCCGGCTTGGTTCGCGCGGAGACAGCAGATCGAGGTGAGGACGCGGCCGATTAGTTCCTTACCAGCATTGAGAGTCTGAGGTAGATGTACCCGGTGTATTTTATGTTTCCACTTTTGTACTGGACATTCTGAGAGACTTGTGAGGATAGTATTTGTTTTATTCCTGTGAGACTTTGTACCTTGAGGTTTTGTGTACTAGTGGAGATTTTACTTCTCCAGATGTTCAATTTTATTCTATAGCTTTTGGTTTTAGTTTCAACTCTGATACATGTTTTTAGCTATAGATCGGACCTGCAGGGTAGACGCTTCGTCTGTGCGGCAGTTTCCGTACAGATGGCGGATCTGTTGGCGAGCCCGGGTCGCAGTTTCGACCCCGGGGCATGACAGTCCTGCTCCCAACTGACGAGTCTCAACCTGAATGCACCATTTGCATTTTCTTACTGTTCTCTTTCTTTTAAGCAATTTGCTTGTCTTGCTTATTAAACCACTTTTAGCTTTCTCTTAAGCTTTATCTTTTTCATTAATTCATCCCTTACCCTAGGTCTTGCCACACGGGTAACTAGAGAGTCTCCTAGTGTCACGCCCCAGAGTCGAACTGCGACCCGGGCTCGCCAACAGATCCGCCGTCTGTACGGAAACTGCCGCACAGACGAAGCGTCTACCCTGCAAAAGATCTATAGCTAACATGTATCAGAGTTGAAAATAAAACTAATAGCTACAGAAATCGAACACTGAACATCTGAATAAAATCAAATGCTCAATACAAGTCTCTCAACTATGAAAATACAAGTACAACCTCACAGATCCCTCAGAATGTCCAGTACAAAAGTGAAAACATAAAATATACCGGGTACCGCTACCTCAGACTCTTAATGCTGGTAAGGAACTAATAGGCCACGTCCTCACCTCGACCTGCTGTCTCCGCGCGAACCAAGCCGGAACAGCTACCTTAGGAACCTGTCACCGCAGCGGGTGTGAGATCTACTGCAGAAGGTAGATCTCAGTGGGTACCGTCACCAATATCCATGGTATGCCCACTAAGTCTACTGGAGGCACAACAGATAGGTATGCAGATAGATAATAGAAAAGCTGAAAGGAAACTATAGCTACCATGTCTAAATCATCATGCTCAAGAAACTCTACTAAAGATGAAATATCCATACACTCGCTACTGCTAACATGCCTCAAGTATCATGCTCAAAGGAAAACTCATCTAAGAACATGCTATGCAATCACTCTCTCATATCACCCAATCTCAATGACTGCCTCATAGGGTCCAGTCAAGCCTGCGCCAAACCTACTGCCACCTCATCCACACTGGGACGGGACTTACGTAGGGCATCCCACACGGACTATCTCAATCTCAAGCAAACTCTAGTGTATCAACTAGTCGCATCATCAACACGCACCCGGGGCGTAACTCGAGGGGAGCGACCCCAACGAGCTCAAGTATCTCATCAGTCTCAACTGTCTCAATAAACGGCACATGCAGGATATGATCCACGATCAAACAGATCGGAAACTCAATGCTCAACTAGCACTACTCAGTCGGGAAAAAGAACCACGACTCAATCAGGAAAAGCCCAACACTCTCACAGCTATGTCGAAGAACCCTCCACGACTCAATCTGATAATGCACGACCCATGGCTAAGTCGAGAAACCTCCACGACTCGATCTGCCAGAACCCCAAAACTCACAAAGCTAAGTCGGAGAACCAACTCCACCACTAAATTAGAAACACGACCCATGATCTAGAATGAATCCAACAATCCCAACAAGGAAGTGCAACTCTCGTGACACTAGAAACTCAACACACAATGCACTAAAAATCCGCTCGGCCCTCTCGCACGAGCATACATGCAATCTGAACCAAGTCAACCCCTCTGGGTGATCTCACTGTTTTAGAAACATTTTTCAAAGCCCGGTTTTCATTAAAACATGTTCGACAATTTTTAAAATGGTTCAGATGCCAATCCAATGCAAAATAATCATGTAGTCTAGTGTCAAGACACCTCTAGATCATGCTAAAAATATCAGGGGCTCAGGAAAGTATTCCAACAATTTTCTAGGCAACTATCAGATTTATCAAGCATAAAAATAGGTAAACTAAACATGATCAACATGCATACAGAAGCTTTAGAGGGCATTCCATACATTTTGGAGAAATTCCAACCCACCTAAAAAGCTTTCCGTAGGCAACCCGAAGTCGGGGACGCGCCGAAACCACGATCTGGCGGAAAGCTGAACTGCGCCGCGCGCGCGCGCACTGCCGCGCACCACGAAAAATCCCCGGAAGCTCAACCAATAATCCTCGAATCTGCTAAAACCATTCTGCGCACTTCGGCTCCTCACTCAGCCAACACAGCATGCGCATGCATGCATGCGTGCTCCCTCGGCCCTGTATAGTAACTCCAACGCATGCAGCCAGCACCCAAGGTTCTCTCGAGTTCAGGCAGGGAAGGAGAGAATAACAAAAATCCAATTTCAACTCAATAATTCACTTCAAATCCATAAAATAAATCCAAAAGCCTAAATAAAAGTATCAGCCAACTCACCTTGTATGTAGCTCGTTGCGCGCGCGGCTCTACTCGACTCCAAACAGCAGGCTCACCAAGTTGCACTTCCTCCTTCTTCTCCTTCACTTCCCTCTCCTTGCTCCCCTTCTTTCTGTTTTTGCCTTAGGTTGTCATGGAGAAAACAGCAGACTGAAGGGCTGTATATAAAGACCAAAGTATAGGGCAAACACTAAAGGATGTGAAAAGACCCCAATGCCCCTCAACAAATCCATGTCAGCAGCCAATTTCCATGCATGCGGCTGCTGGGTACCGGTACCACACCATGGGTTCCGATACCCATGTGTTGGTTCCGGAACCAAAAGACTGGTTCCAGAACTCAACACATGGTTCCGGAACCAGGCTGCTCCAACAGCCAAAAACTCCAGGAAGCCTCAAAAATCTCGCCGCCGACTCACTTTTTGCCCCGGAAGCTTCCGCATCTCTCTGAAACCTCCCGATCCCCGCTGTAAATATAAAATACACGTGTTCCAAGTATTTTCAAAATTTTCTGTGAACAATTGCGGAATCGGTGCTCAATGCAAAAACCCGTTCTCTACACCGCGCGCCCGCGCGACACCCTCTGATGGTCTCTCCTCTACTCTTGGATAGTATGCTCATCATCTCCATCAACAAAAAACCCATCAACAAAGCCAACCCATGCTTTCTCTCTCTATCACTAGAAAAACTGAAATGCACCTTCATGAGGCTCGACGCGCGCTTGCTCCGCTCGACATCCAACCGGAGGTTCACACTACAAGCACACCATCACCTCTCTCATTTCCATCTTTTAATTCCCCTCAATTCCACCTCTTCTTCTCCCTCTTCTTCAATCTTTCATTCCTCTGTTTGAGCTCATTTCCTCTGTTTGAAGCAGGCAGGAAGATGATGACATGGCACGCACACTTAATTAATTAGTGGCTTGGACAAGGCTAAAGGCAAAAGACCATAATACCCTCCAACACAATTAATTCTCATTCCACTAATTCCATTTCCATTCTCTCTTTTAATTTCTAATGCCTTCTCTCAGGCTAATTAGCTAATTTAATTAATTAATTAATTAATCCATTTTAAGCCAACTCCAACTCACTTTTTGCCCTCGGGGCCTTCGCATAAGTCCGGAACCTCCCGAACTCCACTGTAAACTGAAAATACACATGTTCCAAACCTTTTCCAATTTTTCTGCATACAACAGTGGAGTCGAGGCTCTAACAAACCAGTCCTCTAACGGCGCACAATGCCAGGAAAAATTCCGATTCAAGCTGGGGCTTCCGCGTCGATCCGAATCAACCCGAAATCATCTGTAAACACATAAGGAACACGCCCAAGGTGATAACTCCGCACCACACCATCTTGCGAGGTCGGTGCGCTCTACAAAGTCTCGGTACTCTACACTCTCCCCTCCTTAAAAAGGGTTTCGTCCTCGAAACCAAAATAAATCCATAACTCAGGAGGGTGTCTCAAACAGATGGGGATAGGAGATCCTCAACTCATCCTCAGGCTCTCAGGTGATTGTCCTCACTCATCATGATGGCTCCACTGAACCTTCACCAAAGGTATAACTCGTCTGCACAATTCTTCTGCCTCAGAAGCAAGAATTTGCATCGGTCGATCCTGATAACTCAATCCTCATCCAATCTCCAAAGGAGTGAAGTCCAGAACATGCCAAGGATCAAATATACTTCTTCCAGCTAGATAATTAATCGCGGACCAAACATCCCGCATAAACTCAAATCTATATATATATATCCCTGCGACAGGTGGCTTCCACAAAACATGGTTTTCAAATCCAAAACTCCAAGCCTCCACTAGGCCTAACTCCTCTGCTGCTCCTTAGCAGCTAAAATACTGAAGTACCACAAATACGCTCACACATCCATCCTCAGGGGAAGAAGCTCAACATCCGGAACAACGCTCAACCCCTAACTCTCAGTTTCCAAGATCCAAAGGTGGCATCCACAGCTCGATCACCTCATTCCAAGGTTGCACTGCTCGCCTAGACAAGGCACACTTGATCATAATGTCCTCGCCAGGATAACACTATAATATATAACAACCATACATCCTTGATAATTCTATTCCCTCCCCGTCGTTGCCTCAAACTAACTCCTGCTGAGTAATCAAGTACTTCAGATCCAAGGGTCTAAGAAAAACTCAATTCTCTCCTTATTACTGGCAGAATCTATATCTGTAGTGGTCCTGGTTCCCATGCAGCGTTCTTCCGATGAATCCACTGTTAGAACACCTAGTGTCGGTGTATCTGGCCCATGGTGCATCAATGGGATGCCACAGATGGTGTAGAATACCGGATTTTCGGATAGCGCACCGACCTCGCAAGATGGCATGGTGCGGAGAAATTACCTCGAGCGTGTTCCATATGTGTTTACAGATGAGTTTGGGTTGATTCGGATCAACGCGGAAGCCCCAGGTCGATTCGGGGTTTTCCGGGCATTGTTCGCCGTTAGAGGACCGGTTTCGGGGAGGTTCCGGACTGACACAGAGTACCCGAAAGCGAAAAGTGAGTTGGAACTGGCAGTTTTGGAGCCGGTTTTTGGATTGAGCACACCGACTCCACGGTTGAGCTTTTTGTGGAGAAAAAGCTTTGAACATGTACATTTTCAGATTACAGCGGGGTTCGGGAGGTTTCGGATCCGTGCGGAGGCCCCGAGGGCAAAAAGTGAGTTGACGGGGGACTTTTGATAGATTAATTAATTAAATTAATTAGTTGATTTAATTTGGATTTTGTAATTTTGTGTTGTAGAGAAGGATTGAAGGGAGTGGATTAGTGTGTTATGAATTTGAAGTGTGAGCTGTGATCTTTTTGGGGTGGTGCAAATAATGCAGCCAACCACCCCCCCTCCCTTATTAATTAGGCACCACCTAATTAAAGGTCCACATCATCACCTCCATTTACCCGAAACTGAGGAAAATGAAAGAGAGGAAGAGTGAAGAGAAAGAAGAAGAGGAAAGAAGAAAGTGATAAGAGAAATAATAGTTGAGTGTGGTTTTGATTTTGGACTCCCTCCTAGAAGCCGGGTGGAACGAGCGGCGCGCGCGCATCGTGCAACGAGGTATGTTGCAATTTGTGAGAGAACTTAGTTTTTTTTTTGAGTTTGTAGGATGCTTCGAGTTTTTTCTCTTTTTCTGGTTGGAATTTCTGTGTAGGTGGACTGGGTTCCTTGGTTGGCTGCCCGGTGTGGAGTGGAGGCAGCAAGCGCTGCGCGCGCATCGGAGGCGCGCAACGGGTGCGGGCAGCATAGGCGCCGCATGGCCGCGCTGCCGCCTGGCCGCGCCGCGCGCGGCGCACGGCAGGCGTGCGCGCTGCGGGCCAGGGCGCCGCGCGGCGGGCCGTGGCGCCGGGCGGCAGCCGTTTCGGCGAGCGCGCGGCAGCCGTTTCAGCGAGCGCGCGGCGGCGAGCGATCCGGGGCTTTTGTGGGCAGTTTTTAACGAGGTTTGTTTTTCCCTTTTGCTCTCGCAGGACGGCGGCATGTTGCGCGGTTTTTGGCGAAGCGCCGTGCGGAGCTTGGATCGTGCGCGCGGTAGGGATGACTTATGCTTTTGGCTCGAGGCGTTGGAACCAGAGAGAGGAATCCTTTTGTGGGTTATGTGAGCTTGTTGTTTGTGTGTGTGGATGTGCTTGGAGATGGTAGTGGGAATGGTGTTTTTTTTTTAGCATTACATTTGTTTTGCACTGGAGCTTCTTTTGGTGCTGTAAGTGTTTCTTGGGAAGCAGAGTGTGCGGGAGAGGTATTAGTGTGTGTTGTGTTAGGTCTTGAATGTGTGGAGGTGTACAGGGGAGATATAGATTGAGTATTTACACGGACTTGGGATTAAGTAAATGGGTTTAGGTGGTTATGTATTTTGTTTTTAATTGTGCCGCTTGTTGGCAATACGACCACGACTCAAGTAGCAATACGACCACGACTCAACCTCTGTCGTGGGGTAGCCTCCTCTATAAACACACTCCTCCTGACCAGGTCCACGGAGGGTCAAAGTCCTCACTAGACGATCCATGGTAGCCTAATATTGGGATAACTAGTCCCAATCCATCTTCATGTCAACAACTGGGAACTAATGGAGGACTAACATCTCGATGCTCAAATCCAAGGTCCTAACAGCACTGGGCCGGACTGGCAACACTCATCTATGTGCTATACGTGATCTGGAACTTGATCCTCACGCGCATAAGCCAACAGTCCTATCTCTGGCCCCACACGAAGCTACCCCTGCTTCACAGAAGCACACACAAGCGGTGTCGGCATCAACCATGCTCTAAATCCAAAGACTAAAAGGAAGACCACCTCAGGTAAGATACAATCCACTATCCTGGTGCCCTCTAACCAGCTGCACATACTCATCCACTAGATGCTGGCAGCCATCGCTCTATCCGTCTCGGTATCACGGTTTTATGAGTCTACTGGTAGTCGGATGAACCTCTTCTTCCTGAAGGGGTAGTGGGGTGCTGTCGCAAGTGGCAAACCCATCTCGCCATGTGAACCCGGGAGAGAGTCTACTTGAGCTGTTAGTGAGCCGCCGTTCAGTGAGATTGAGATCGAGATAGTCAGTGACATGGTTTTGGAGACCGCGCCAACTTCGGTAGCACCTCTTGGAGTTTTACTTGAGGCAAAAAGTGAACGTTGGTAGCGCAGTTGCTGTTTTTGATGGATCAAGCGGGTCTGAATGACCCAGAGCCACGTCGTGGATGTATGATTGTAGGGATCCTAGAGATCGATACTAGGGTAATGCCATGTCGTTGGTACATGGTAGTGACGGCACGATGTGAGTACATGTCGGTGAGAGTTCTATGATGGGTCGAGTATAGACAGACTCGGATTGTGTTGCAGCAGATGCTCATCTGTGAGGCAGATATCTTTTGAGAACCATACAGCCGAGGGCTGTGCCCAGTGAGTGTTCAGGAACCAGTAGGGGCATTATGAGTTGCAGCACGGTCAAGTGGATTGACTAATGCCCTGCCATCTTTGGATTTGAGGGAATTGAGTGTTTCGGTTGTGTTGGACGGGTTGGTAGTTCTACCCGTCGTGGATGTTTGGATTATTTCCGAGGTGACCTAGAACATGAGGAGCACTTGAGGATAGTGCTACAACTTCTAAGAGGGAAGAAGTTGTTTGCTAAGTTGAGAGGTTATGAACTTTCACTTCGGAAGGTTTTGTTGTTAAGCCTTGTGTTGTCAGCAGCAAGAGCGACAGGGAACCCTAATAAGGGTGATGCCGCTTGGGAATTAGCTTAAGCCTACGATTGCGACTGAGGACCGAAGCTTTTGGAGTATGTAGTGCCAGTGTAGCTTCGAGGAGTTAGAACTGCATCAATTTGCATTATTGCCAGTGATAGAGAGAACATTGAGTGTGACACCCCCGGAATTTGGATTAGTCCTCTATATAAATGATATAATAGGACTAAATCTCTAACTCGGCTATAGCATTTTGGATGGTAGCAAGATCCAAGAGGAACATGAGAGTTAAGCGTGCTAGAGCTAGAGTAGTTCTAGGATGGGTGACCCCCTGGGAAGTGGGGCGTCACAGTTGGTATCAGAGCCATTCACCAGCCGAAAATGTGAGATGAGTCTCTGCTGAGCCAGGGTTATATAGCGGGTAGAGCGAGGCTCCCCGGCTAATGACCGTTGTGAGTGGAGTGCAGCTCCTCACAAGGTCAGCTAAGGCTAGAGAGACGAGTCTCACATCGCCTGGTGCTTGTGAGTGTGCTTGAGCCTGACGTGGACGTCAGGGCTTAAAGGGGGGAAGAATGTGACACCCCCGGAATTTGGATTAGTCCTCTATATAAATGATATAATAGGACTAAATCTCTAACCCGGCTATAGCATTTTGGATGGTAGCAAGATCCAAGAGGAACATGAGAGTTAAGCGTGCTAGAGCTAGAGTAGTTCTAGGATGGGTGACCCCCTGGGAAGTGGGGCGTCACATTGAGTTATTCTTAGACCCTCGAACCTGAAGTACTTGGATACTCAGGAAGAGTTTGGTTTGAGGAAACGTCAGCGGATAGAGTTTTCAAGGATGTATGATTGTTATCATAGTATTATTCCCGCGAGGACTTTATGGTCAGTACGCCGTGGTTAGGCGAGCATGCAACCTTGGAATGAGGTCTTCGATCCGTGGTTGCCACTTTTGGAACTTTGGATTTGAGAGTTGGAATTTGAGCATTGTTTTCCGATGTTGAACTACTTCTCCTGTAAATTGATATGAGAGATGCATCTACGGAACTTGAGTGTTTTGGTTGCTAAGGAGCAACGATGGAGTTATGCCTATTGGAGGCTTAGAGTTTGGATTTGGGAACCATGATTGTGAAAGCCACTATCCGCAGGAATGCGATGATTCGAGTTTTACGCGGGGAGTTTGTTCCGCGAGTGTTTTTCTGGCTGGAAGAAGTGTATTTGACCCCCGTTGCATATTTTGGATTTCACTTCTTTAGAGATGGATGAGGACTCGAGCTATCTAAAGCGACCGATGCGGATCTTTTTATGTGACAAAGTAATTTTGCAGTCGAGATCTACCTTTGGTGAAGGTTCAGTGTAGCCATTGTGATAAGTAAGAGCGGCCACTTGAGAGCCTGAGGATGAGTTGAGTGTTTCCTATCCCCATTTGTTGAGACACCCTCATAAGTTATGGATTTATTCTGGTTTCGAGGACGAAACCCTTTTAAGGAGGGGAGAGTGTAGAATACCGGGTTTTCGGATAGCGCACCGTCCTCGCAAGATGGCATGGTGAGGAGAAATTGCCTCGAGCGTGTTCCATATGTGTTTACAGATGAGTTCGGGTTGATTCGGATCAACGCGGAAGCCCCAAGTCGATTCGGGGTTTTTCGGGCATTGTCCGCCGTTAGAGGACCGGTTTCGGGGAGGTTCCGGACTGACACGGAGTACCCGAAGGCGAAAAGTGAGTTGGAACTGGCAGTTTTGGAGCCGGTTTTTGGATTGAGCACACCGACTCCACGGTTGAGCTTTTTAAGGAGAAAAAGCTTTGAACATGTACATTTTCAGATTACAGCGGGGTTCGGGAGGTTTCGGATCCATGCGGAGGCCCCGAGGGCAAAAAGTGAGTTGACGGGGGACTTTTGATGGATTAATTATTAAATTAATTAGTTGATTTAATTTGGATTTTGTAATTTTGTGTTGTAGAGAAGGATTGAAGGGAGTGGATTAGTGTGTTATGAATTTGAAGTGTGAGCTGTGATCTTTTGGGGTGGTGCAATTAATGCAGCCAACCACCCCCCCTCCCTTATTAATTAGGCACCACCTAATTAAAGGTCCACGTCATCACCTCCATTTACCCCATCTCCTGTTGAAGCAGAGGAAGCAAAAGGAAACTGAGGAAAATGAAAGAGAGGAAGAGTGAAGAGAAAGAAGAAGAGGAAAGAAGAAAGCGATAAGAGAAATAATAGTTGAGTGTGGTTTTGATTTTGGACTCCCTCCTAGAAGCTGGGTGGAACGAGCGGCGCGCGCGCATCGTGCAACGAGGTATGTTGCAATTTGTGAGAGAACTTGGTATTTTTTTTGAGTTTGTAGGATGCTTGGAGTTTTTTCTCTTTTTCTGGTTGGAATTTCTGTGTGGGTGGACTGGGTTCCTTGATTGGCTGCCCGGTGTGGAGTGGAGGCAGCAAGCGCTGCGCGCGCATCGGAGGCGCGCAACGGGTCCGGGCAGCATGGGCGCCGCATGTCCGCGCTGCTGCCTGGCCGCGCCGCGCGCGGTGCGCAGCGCGCATGCTGCGCGTGGCGCGCGGCAGGCGCGAGCGAGCGCGCGTCAGCCGTTTCGGCGAGCGCGCGGCGGCGAGCGATCCGTGGCCGTTGTCGCGCGGGCTTTTGTGGGCAGTTTTTAACGAGGTTTGTTTTTCCCTTTTGCTCTCACAGGACGGCGGCATGTTGCGCGGTTTTCGGCGAAGCGCCGTGCAGAGCTTGGATCGAGCGCGCGGTAGGGATGACTTATGCTTTTGGCTCGAGGCGTTGGAACCAGAGAGAGGAATCCTTTTGTGGGTTATGTGAGCTTGTTGTTTGGGTGTGTGGATGTGCTTGGAGATGGTAGTGGGAATGGTGTTTTTTTTTTAGCATTACATTTGTTTTGCACTGGAGCTTCTTTTGGTGCTGTAAGTGTTTCTTGGGAAGCAGAGTGTGCGGGAGAGGTATTAGTGTGTGTTGTGTTAGGTCTTGAATGTGTGGAGGTGTACAGTGGAGATATAGATTGAGTATTTACACGGACTTGGGATTAAGTAAATGGGTTTAGGTGGTTATGTATTTTGTTTTTAATTGTGCCGCTTGTTGGCTGTTTTGAGCAGGTGATGCTGTGGAGCTCTTAAGTGAGTGTTTCAAGGATGATGTATTAGAGTGTATGGGTGGATAAGTGTTTTGTGTTAAAGTAAGCATGCTGTTGGCGGATTGTGGTGCACTTGGGCCTTTGTTTGCACTTTGAAGTGGCTGTTAGTGAACCAAAGTACAAGTGGACTTTCTTCAAGGGTGAGTTTTTGGGTTTCCAAGTTTTAATGGATTTTTAGTTTCTTTGCATGGTTTTGATGGATTAATGAGAGTGGTTGGTTGCTTGTGCATGTGTTGCTTGGTCGGGAGATTTGGTATTTTTGCGCGGTGCGTTTTTCGGAATTTTTGTCTGTATGAGGATCCGACGCTTCACCGACTTCAGCGGTTGCCTGCGGAAAGCGTTCCAGGTGGGTTGGAATTTCTCCAAAATGTATGGAATGATCCTTAATGCTCCTGAATGCAATTTGATCATGTTTACCATGCTATTTTTACTATTTTTACATCTGATAGTTGCCTGGAAATTTTTAGGAAATTATTTAGAACCCCAGATTATTTTTAGTATACTCCTGTTATCATGTGACACTAGGCTGCATGTTCTGTGGGCATTATTTTTGCACCCTGATCGTTTTAAAAATCGAGAAAGCCTGTTTTAAGAAAAAACATCATTTTCAAATGTAGTTTTTAAATTATGAGTTCGCCAGTGGTATGGCATTGATTCAGGGTGCATTAGACCTCGTGCCTGTGGGCCGAGGGGTCTCTTTTTGAGTTTTGAGATGAATTATACTGTCATTTGATATTTGAGCTTCCTTATGGGATAGTGAAATTACTCTAGATCATGGGTCGTATTCTGATTTAGTGGTGGAGGTCGTTCTCCCACTTAGCTTTGAGGATCTTGGGGTTCCGGCAGATCGAGTCGTGGAGGTTTCCCGACTCCGCCATGGTCGTGCATTATCAGATTGAGTCGTTGAGGGTTCTCCGACATAGCTGTGAGAGTGTTTGGGCTATTCATATTTGAGTCGAGGTTCTTTTCCGACTGAGTTGTGTTTTCGAGCTTTGAGATACCGATCTGTTTGATCGTGGTTTATAGCCTGCTGAGCCTGGCATTTTATGCCAGTTATGAGATACTTGAGATACTTGAGTTCGCGGGGTCGCTCCCCGCGAGCTACGCTCCGGATGCGATGATGATACCGAGCCTGACGAGGCTGCGATGTGATTACTGAGATGGTCCTAGAGGGACACCCTACGTAAGTCCGTTCCTCCGGGATGTGCGGCAGTAGATGCGCGCAGGTTTGACTTTGACTGGTCCAAAGAGGGACAGTCATTGAGATTTGGATGATCTGTGTGAGTGAGTTTCATTGCATGTTCCTAGATGAGTTTTCCTTTGAGCATAGTACTTGAGGCATATTATTAGCAGTGAGAGTGTATGCATAGCAGGGTCTGAGTAGAGTTCCTTGAGCATGATGATACATGTTAGTTGTAGTTTCTTTCCTGCTTACCCCTTTTATCTATCTATCTGCATACCTATCTGTTTTGCCTCCAGTAGACTTAGTGGGCATACCGTGGATTTTGGGACGCTACCCACTGAGATCTGCCTTCTGCAGTAGATCTCACACCCGCTGCGGTGACAGGTTGAGGCAGCTGTTCCGGCTTGGTTCACGCGGAGACAGCAGATCGAGGTGAGGACACGACCGATTAGTTCCTTACCAGCAATGAGAGTCTCAGGTAGTTGTACCCGGTGTATTTTATGTTTCCACTTTTATACTGGACATTCTAAGAGACTTGAGAGGATAGTACTTGTTTTATTCTTGTGAGACTATGTACCTTGGGGATTTGTGTACTAGTGGAGATTTTACTATTCCAGATGTTCAGTTTTCATTCTATAGCTGTTGGTTTTAGTTTCAGCTCTAATACATGTTTTTAGCTATAGATCTGACTTGCAGGGTAGACGCTTCGTCTGTGCGGCAGTTTCCGTACAGATGGCGGATCTGTTGGCGAGCCCGGGTCGCAGTTTCGCCCCCGGTGCGAGACAGATGGACCCTGTGTGATATCACTTGCTGTGTTGGCCTTCGGCTAGGTTTGCTGAAATTTCTGAAATGAATTAGGCCAAACAGAGGTCGGAAATGGATTCAGCACGGAAAAACTCTTGAAAACGGCTATTTGCTTGTTTGATTCTGAGTCCGGATGCCCAAAAACGGACTCCTGGAAGTTTTCAGTGATTTTTGGTGCATGGGAGGGGCCGTAGACTGCCGGCATGCCACGTGGCGGCCTATCATTGGCCGGTTTATGGCGCGCGGTCCACAGAGCAGCGCGGCGGGGTGCACAAACCCGGCGCAGGGACACGTGGCACCGCCTGATTGGCGGGCTCAGGGCGCGCGGTCTATCGGGTGAGCGCGGCGGTGCATGGACCAAGGCGGGGGACACGTGGCAGCCTCTGGTTGGTCGGTGCATGCGGCGCGGTCCACGGAATTCCAAAGTGGAATGCGTGGACCGGGTGCAGGGGACACGTGTCACCCTCTGATTCGCGGGCGCAGCAGGCGCGGTGCACGGGACTCGTGGCCGGCGCCTCGGGCTGCGTGCGCACGTGGAGCCACGTCGCGCGACCGGCACGTGCGGCGACCGGTCGGCGGGTCAGCCGGGAGGACACGTGGCGCCCGCTCATTGGCGGGCGCCAACCGCCTTACTATGCGGTGTGTGGACACGTGGCGGGCAGCGATTGGTCCCGCACCGCTGTTTCCTGTTCGGCAGGACACGTGGCAGCCATAGAGTGACCCACACCGCTGTTTCCTGTTCGGCGGGACACGTGGCATCATTTGGTGCGTTCGAGCGTGAACAGTGTTGGGCCGGCCCAACACTGTAGCCGCCCGAAACTTTCGGGCGCCCGAAAGTTTGGGCCCGAAACCTGTTGACTTGCTTTTTTGGGCTGATTTCCGGTGAGGCCTATAAATAGGCCTCCTTAGCTTCCATTTTGAGGCTTTTCCCGAAGCTTTTAGCTCCTGAGTCCTCAACCAAATTTCCTTCTCTCCCTCTTGTGCATATTTTGGTGGAAGCTTAGGATTTTTGGAGGCCGCGACGACGGCGACTTCTGCATCGTGTTGCGTAGCGACGATTTCCTGTTGGAGGCCCATTTTCGTTGCATTTCAGTCTGGGAGGTCTACAGAGCTACCTCGACGATATTTTTGGACAATTTCTATGGCGACGGTTTCGCAAGAGGTAAATCTACAATTTTTGTGTTGGCCACTTTCTCTGGTTTTGAGCTTTTCTTGGGATTTTGGGTACGTTTTTAACCCCCTTTGCGGCTGATGGTTTATTTGGACAGCACCTGCTTGTCAGATTTTTATCTCCTCATCTGGACATTGGATTTCGATGATTCAGGACTCTATCAACATCTACTCTTCGAGAGGATAGCCGTCATATTTTTATTAGAATTTTTGGAGGATGTTTTTCAGTTGAAATTTTCGTGTTTAAGGGACTGTTCATCACAGATTTTTGGGAACTTGGAGTTGTGTGGATTAAAGTGTAATCTTGGAATATGTTTTGTACCCAGGAGATTGTGAGCACTGCTACCGTGTTGTTGGCTTGGTGGATTTTGTGATTTGACTGTTTCTGGGCTTTCTTGGCTGTACGACCCCAAACAGTTAGCGCGTTCAGTTGGGTGACCTTGCTTGCAAAATCTATGGACTGCACGCTAATTCTATGAGTATAGGAGCATGCATGCTAGTAAATGAATTGAAAAGCATGTGAAAACTGTATGTTTGTACTCTTATATATTAGTTGTCGAATTTTATGATCTCAATGGGATTCCTACAACATGCTAATTATTAAACTTTGGAACTTGACCTAGCACCCCTGTCATATGTTTCATGTTCAGCCAGACTGTAGAAAACTTCAACTTGGGCAAGGTTTCTTTATTGCTCTAGACATTCCCGCATCACTTATTATGCTTATGATTTCTGGACTTAGTTTTCCCGCCCGGGTTGTGGGCTGGGAGGTCGGGTGGTTGTGGGATGCATTTGCACTCGTGTCTGGGGACCGAGTGGAGTTGATAGCAGTCTGTAGATCAGCTTTCTTTGGGAGAGTGATAGTGATGGTAGATCTGGGTTTTGGGGAGCTGTCAGAGTGACAGTGAGTCTCAGCTGTGTAGATTCTGGCCAGTGAGTGAGACAATGTTTTGTTGGTTATAGCCGATCTTGTTGATCGAGGATTTGGATTTGGATCTTAGCCTGCATGAGCCACATTTGAGCTCAACAGAGATGCGCGGATACTTTGCTCGGTGGGGTCGCGCCCCTCGAGTGCCACTCCGGAGTTGGGCCTGATACTTCTATCGCGGCTTGTCGATGCATGTGTCCCTCTGGCTCAGCCAGTTTTGGCAGTCACGGACACCGTCCCTCTGGCTGAGCCAGTTTTGGCAGTCACGGATGTCGTCCCTCTGGCTGAGCCAGTTTTGGCAGTCACGGACGTCCTACGTATGTCCGATCCTCCGGGATGTGACGGCAGTAGGTAGGCGTAGGTTTGACTGGACCCGATGCGGCAGTCAGTTTAGATTGGGTGATCTCAGGGAGAGTTAGTTGTGGCATATTGTTCTTCCTGTCCCACTCCTTGAGCATCTAGATAGAGGCATAGTAGCTGTAGACTTTACCTTTCCAGCTTTTATTTACAGCACTGCATATGTTACTTTATGCCTCTAGTAGACTTAGTGGGCAGACCGTCGGGCTTGTTGGCGGCACCCACTGAGAACTACTGTGGGAGGTAGTTCTCACACCCGTCATGGTGTCTTTTTCCCCAGGGACTTCTGCTCCGGTTCCTGCTGCTCCAGTTGCTGATCCAGCTCCTTCAGACCGAGGTAAGGGAGTCGCGAGATAGATCCCTTCTCGTTATCTTCAGTGCGTGTGATTAGATGTACCCCTGTATTATTTTGGAGGGTGTCCTGTCGAGTGACTTTTGTAGTGAGGTATCGAGTTGTACTTTTATTTCCTGTTATCTGAGAGACTCTTGTATATATACTTGAGAGGTAGTTGTATTTTATGTCTTTTAGTTCAGCTTCTATTATTTCAGCTCTGATATCTGCTAGTATAGATGTTTCTTTGCAGGTTAGTCGCTACGTCTATACGGGGCATCCCGTATGGGCGGCGGATCTGTTGGCGAGCCCGGGGCGCAGTTTCGACCCCGGGGCGTGACAGATTAGAGTGGTGTCAGTGCCTAGGATATAGGTCTTGGAGGACTTAGGAACCCTAGGCTTGTGGTTGGACCCTAGGATGACTCACGTGAGAGTCGTAATTTTAGCGAGAGTCCTGATTGGGTTTCTAACTCTCCCGAGCGAATCGGGATGAGTGATTGACATGTCTCCCTTCTGTGGCAACTATGTTGGCTGCAGACAACATAGTACTTCGGGAAGGGAGACATGCCTTTTGACTTTCGCTAGATTGGGTCGAGAGTTGATGTAGAATACCGGGATTTCGGATGGCGCACCGACCTCGTGAGATGGCGTAGTGTGGATTAATCGCTCGAGCGTGTTCCCTTTTGGATTTCAGATGAGTTTGGGTCGACGCAGATCTACGCGGAAGCCCCAGCTTGATTGGGAGTTTTCCGGGCATCGTGCGCCGTTAGAGGACTGGCTTCGGGGAAGCCTCGACTTCACCGTGGAGTGCAGAAAATTTGGGTATACTTGGAACAGGTGTACTTTGAGTTTACAGCGGAGTTCGGGAGGTTCCGGACTGACGCGGAAGATCCGAGGGCAAAAAGTGAGTTGGAGTTGGCAGTTTTGGAGCCGGTTTTTGGTTTGAGCACACCGACTCCACGGTTGAGCTTTTCAGGAGGGAAAAGCTTTGAGCATGTGTATTTTCTGATTACAGCGGGGTTTGGGAGGTTCCGGACTGGTGCGGAGGCCCCGAGAGCAAAAAGTGAGTTGATGGGGGCATTTAATAGATTAATTAATTAATTTATTTAATTGGTGGTTTTGGGGCTTTGGTCTGGGAGGTTTGAAGGAAAGATAAGAATTAGTGTTGTGGTTTGGTTAGGAGAGTGGATTAATGTTAATTGGATTTTTAGTGTTTGTTGGATATTTTTGGGAGCATTAAATGCTCCCAACCACCCCCCTCCCTCTCCTCTTTAATTAGCACTCCTAATTAGCACGCCACCTCACCACCACCCTCTCCACCTGCAAGCAGAGGAAGTAAAAGAAAACAGAGGAAAAGGAAGTAGGGGAGAAAGAAGAAGAAGAAGAAGATGAGAGAGGATGAAATGAAAGAAATGGATGAGAACTTGACGGTGCAAACTTCCTGTTGGAGCCGTGGAGCCGGGCGGAGAGCGCGTCAAGCGGCGCGCGACGGATTGGAGTGAGAGGTAAGTGTTGTTTTTGTGGTTTTTCTTGTGAGTTTGAGTCGGCTGTGGACTGTTGTCCACGTGCACCTTGGGTGCTGCAGCAGGGTGACGCGCGGGCGCGCAAGGGCGCCGCACGCGGCAGGCGCCGGGCTGCTACGCGGGCTCGCAGTCGGGCGCCGCGCAGCTTTGGGTGCGGGCGCACGAGCAGGCAGCAGAGCTGCGCGGGCGCACGAGCAGGCAGCAGTGCTGCGTGGGCGCACATTGGCGCCGCGCGCAGCAGGTGGCGGCGCTGCGCGGGCGCTTGTGCGCCGTGCGGCAGTGCGGGCGCTCCAGGGCGCCGCGCGGCCTGGCGGGCGCTCCTGGGCGCCGCGCAGCAGTGCGGGGCGCACCAGGGCACCGCACAGCCTGGCGGGCGCGCCTGGGCGCCGCGCAGCAGTGCGGGCGCACTAGGGCGCCGCGCGGCCTGGCGGGCGCTCCTGGGCGCCGCGCAGTAGTGCGGGCGCACCAGGGCGCCGCGCAGCCTGGTGGGCGCCGCGCGGCGGGCCCTAGCAGCACGCGAGCGCGCGCGGCTGGCCCAGCGGCAGCGGCAGCTGCTGGCTGCGGGCACGCCAGGCCATGCAGGCAGCCGCTGGCAGCGAGCAGCGGAGCGTGCGCAGCGAGCTTCTCGCGTCGGCACGCGACGTTTTCGTCGTCGGGGGTCGGCTTTCGCCGGAAATTATGCGTGTTGGCCGGAATTATCCTGATTTCTTAGTTTTCTCCCTTTTTCCCTCACAGGTTGGCGTCGTTGTGGCGGTTTCAGCGCGGTGCTGTGCGGAGCCCGTTTTGGGAGCACGGCGCGCAATTTTCTCCAAAGTGAGACTGTGAGTGATTGTGCGGTGGTTTTTGGGAATTTATCAGAAGGTGCATGTGTGTGTGAAGTGAGTGTGAGCTGAGGATATACTCAGTTGTTTGTTGGTTATGTTGAAGGTGCTGGACTTATTTTTAATTTGATGTTATGGGAGCAACTATTTTGGTGAAGGTGTGTGTGCTGTGTGAGGTGGTTGTGTGGACAGTTGTGGATTTAAGTAATTATGTGTATATGAGCATTGTTCCTTAATGTGCAGATTTTTGGGGAACTTGTAGTGTACCGTGGGTTTTTGGTGATTGTTTTAGAGGGTGAGTTTTGCGTTGGTGTTGTTGGATTTATTATTTGATGCTGGAATTTTGTAAGGACTCGAGGGAATTTATTTGAGCTCCCGGGATTTTTTTCCAAGTACGCGGCAGTGTGCGCGCGCGGCGCGTTTTTCGGAAATTCTTCAATTCGAGGTTTCAGCACTTCACCAACTTCAGCATTGCCTGCGGAAAGCGATCCAGGTGGGTTGGAATTTCTCCAAAATTTCTGTAATGCCCTTTAATGCTATTGAACGCAAGTTAATCATGTTTATCTTGCTATTTTTCACTATTTTTGATCTGATAGTTGCCTGGAATTTTCTGTATAATTAATTGGAACCCTGGATTATTTTTAGTAGACTCCTGATATTATATGACACTAGATTTCATGCTTTGTTTGCATCATAATTGCACCTGAACTGTTTTAAAAATCGAGAAACCCGTTTTAAGGAAAATCAAGGTTTTCAAAGATGGTTTTTAAATTATGAGTTGCCAAAGGTATGGCTTAGGTTCAGGGTACTTGTATACTCGTGCCGGGGGGCCGAGTGGATTTTTAGAGCATGTGTGTTGAGCTCTAGTGTCATGTGAGATGAGCTTCCTTGTGGGGATTGGGTGATTGCTCTAGATTGTGTTTTTTTCCGATTTAGTCGTTGAGGTGGACCTCCGACTTAGCTTGAGAGTTTGGGGTTCTGGCAGATCGAGTCGTGGAGGTTTCCCGACTTAGCCATGAGTTGTGCATTATCAGATTGAGTCGTTGAGGGTTCTCCGACAGATCATGTGAGGTTTTGGGCTTTTCTTGTTTGAGTCGAGGAGTCTTTTCCGACTGAGTTGTACTTCTGAGTATTGAGTTGCCGATCTGTTTGATCGTGGATCATAGCCTGCATATGCCGTTTATTGAGACAGTTGAGACTGATGTGATACTTGAGCTCGTTGGGGTCGCTCCCCTCGGGTCACGCTCCGGATGCGTAGATATGTTGATGCCCCTGGCCGAGTTACCAGGTGGTTACTTGCCCCTGGCCGAGTTACCAGGTGGTTGATGCCCTGGCCTAGTTACCAGGAGGTTACTTGATTGAGATTGAGATAGTCGAACAGGACGCCCCACGTAAATCCTGTCCCCACGGGGATGTGTGGTAGTGGGCAGGTACGTTCCTAGTCGACAGGCGCAGGCTTGACTGGACCCTATGTGGCAGTCTTTTGGGATTGGGTGTTATGAACGGGTGGTCACATATTATGTTCTTAGATGGTTTTTCCCTTGAGCATTGATACTGAGGCATTTTAGCAGTAGCGAGAGTATGCATAGCATGTTTATGATAGAGTTTCCTTTGAGCTTATGTTGAGACACTTTAGCTGTAGTTTTCTTTCAGCTTACCATTATCTATCTATCTATCTATCTGCATACCTATCTGTTTTGCCTCTAGTAGACTTAGTGGGCATACCGTGGATATTGGGACGGTACCCACTGAGATTTGCCTTCTGCAGTAGATCTCACACCCGCTGCGGTGACAGGTTGAGGCAGCTGTTCCGGCTTGGTTCGCGCGGAGACAGCAGATCGAGGTGAGGACGCGGCCGATTAGTTTCTTACCAGCATTGAGAGTCTGAGGTAGATGTACCCGGTGTATTTTATGTTTCCACTTTTGTACCTTGAGGATTTGTGTACCAGTGGAGATTTTACTATCCTAGATGTTCAGTTTTATTCTATAGCTTTTGGTTTTAGTTTCAGCTCTGATACATGTTTTTAGCTATAGATCTGACTTGCAGGGTAGACGCTTCGTCTGTGCGGCAGTTTCCGTACAGATGGCGGATCTGTGGGCGAGCCCGGGTCGCAGTTTCGACCCCGGGGCGTGACAGTTGATTTGGGTTCTGATTGTTTGCTTTGTCCCTCAGGTGGGGATGCCTCCTCGACGCTCGATGGTGACGCGTTCGCTGCCTTCGTCCTCTGAGCCCGAGCAGGAGGACTCGGGGCAGGGACAACAGAGCGAGGTTTAGGAGCTCCGTGCCCAGATGGCACAGTTGGCTGAGGCGTCTCGACGCCAGGAGGAGGTAGTGGGTCGGTTGATGCTCATGATGGAGCAGAGGGCACAGCCGACTGTAGTGTTGGGTTATATGTAATATAGATCTAAATAGGGGAAGAAACACCTAGAGGGGGGTGAATAGGTGTAAACGTATAAACACTCAAAAATCGTTGCGATAAAAAACCCAATGCGGAAATAAAAATAACACGCAAGATTTTTACGTGGAAAACTCCAAAACCGGAGTAAAAAACCACGGGACCGATAACACGGCGAAATCCACTAGAATTAAAACACATACAAGGTGATTTACCGTACACACTTACGACTCAACCTTTTCCATACGCTCCTAGAGGATCTTCTCCGCTCGCTCCACGACGCTTCTCGAATCCACGATCTGCGCCCAACGCCGAATCCACGGCGTCCAACGTCGAATCCACGACGTCTGACCGAATCCACGGTCTTCACCCAGTAGCACCCTTCGAATCCACGAACGTGCCTCGCTCCGAATCCACGAGAGCGGTTGAACCTTGAATCCACAAGGACACGCGAATCCACGCGCCGATTTTGGGGTAAATCGTTGTTTTTGGGTGGTGATGATCCGCCGAATACTTAGATCAAAGATAGATCGGAAATACCATCTAAGTATTCGTTAGTTTGATTCAACTCAAGATGTGAGTATGAAAACCTAGAATCAAACTAATCAATATAGATGAAGAAACATAGAGTATTATCTAATGATTTCCTTTCTTCTCTATATGTGGATCTAGGGCCGTATAAGATGATATTTGATTATGACGGCTCTATATCAAATATGTGGATTATTTTTCTTTTTTTCTTCTTAACCCTAGAAAAAGAGTCATAGGGTCTATTTATAGGTTAGAACCATTTGGAAGGAGATAAGAATAAAAAACCTAACATTTCTGGAATTTTTACGGACAGCGATCCGGATCGGATTTGGGCGATCCGGATTGCAGTAGCAAGAAAGACGGTTTCCAGAAAAACAATCGTTCGGGATCCGGATCGGAATGCCTGATCCGGATCGTTCATACAATTCAGAAAAACTCAACGTTCGGGATCCGGATCGTGAGATGCTGCGATCCGGATTGAAGTAATGTATGAAACAACAACCTTCGGGATCCGGATCGCTGGCTCTGATCCGGATCCTGAACATGTCCGAACACCAGTTTTTGATTTTTATGCAATTAAAAATTCTTCCAGGTGTTTCTACACTACAAGAAGTATTCGGATCACCAATAATCTTTATTTAAACATACCTGATCCTTTTGAATTCTTCTATCTTGAGATTGAGTTAAATGATCCAACCTTCTTCACCTTCAATCTTCAAGACTTGAACCTTTCACGAAACTACGCCAACTCAAATTCCGTAACAATCTCCCCCTTTGGCGGTTTCGTGACAAAACACAGATCCACTAAAGAAAATTCAAAAGGATATTTTTGTTGCTATCACCATACAACAAAAATTTACAATGGAGATCCAAAAATTTAAAAACATGAGATATAAACTCCTAAAGCAGACTCTAGACTTAGACATCTGTACTCTCTGCACAAAGAAATCATTCTTGACAAAAAGAGATCGTTAGATACCTCAAGAATATTTAGCATTCAAAACCTAACAGAGATAGAGTTTATGCTCACCATGACATTGAGTAATTCAGATATGTAATAAGATCACAATCAAACATTGACATATCTTCTAAGTAATAAAATTCCAAATGTCATAACTTTGCTTTGTTAGTAATCAAACAACTTGTTAGTAATAATACATGTCCAAATAGTTAGTCGAATAGTTAGTAGGAACATGCAACAAATCACAAGATAAAAACCAAAGTTGTGATACTTACCCTTCACCAAAGTCAAAGTTGAAGTGATACTTACCTTGATGTTCACACATTCACATCATCATTGTTCAAGTTCTCTCTAAACTTCACATCAAGTACTCTCTAAACTCTCTCCCCCTTTTTGTCACAAACAAAGCCAAAATTACCAAAAATTTAAGGAGAGTTAAAAATTTCAAAAATTGTTCCGAAATGTAAGAACTAGAACTAAGAGTAAGTCCTAAAAACTGAACTCCTGCACAAAAAGATTAGAAAGAAAGTTAAGTCAGTCTGAATCAGAACTAGTGGGATTGGTACAATCCAACTTCTTCAAAATCGCTTGAAGCATTTTTGACATTGTGGAGACCTTTCTTTTCATCTTATGTTGCTCAGAGATAATCTGTTTGAGATTTGTAGATACGCTGTCTTGTTCAGCAGACAATCTTCGCTGTTCTTGTCGAAATGAGGACCCTACATTCGCTTTTGCTGTGTGTCTCCAGGACGTTGAAGGATGTAGTATAGAACCAGACGGTGCATCTTGACCTTCTGTCCATGGAGATTCTCTAGGGAGAGAGCGAGCTCTGGCGAGGGGTCTATCAATCTGAATTCCAGTTCCCCTCGACTTCTTTCGCCTAGTGTACTGCTTGGTTGTTGAGGAAGATTTCATCAGCTTCTTGTTCTTCAAATACAACCTATCTTCTTTGTCCATAGCTTGTTGTGCTTGTTTACAAATCTCTTCCCAGTCTTCTTCATCTGATTCCAAATTATTTTGACAAACTTTTCTTGTCTCTCCTTGATTTGGGTCATCTTGTTCTCTTTTTATAGAAGATGCACTAGGTCCTACCATTGCTACCAAAAGGAAGATTATCCAGGCGAACGCCATTGGTGCAAGTGCTTAACAGACTTAAAGTCCTGTGAAGACCAATTCAAGAACACATGATAAGTTGTTAATTTTCAAAGATTTGAAAAATTGTACCCAAACAATCACAATCATGTAGAGAGACTAAGAATCAAATTAGTTTTGCAAAAGGACTTTTAAAAATAGATCAATTGCATGATTTTCGAAAATCCTTATTATATGCCCTAAAACCGAAATTTTTAGAAATCGAAGCCTAAAAATCCGTTAATCAGGTGAATACCTAGCATATAATCAAAACTAATCTACCCAGAGTTCTTATTTCAAAAGAAATTTGACCAAAAACCATTCAAAAATGAAAAAGATAGAAAAATCTCATCACGTTTTGAAGAAAATAGAGAAAAACTGTGAAAAACGGGATTTTGATCAATAAAACTTACTTGTATTCGAAGAACTTGAGTTTGGAAAGCTCCAAGGTGCAATAGTTCTAGAGAGAGAGGCTCTAGAGACTTGAGAACAAAAGATTAAGGTAAAAGAAATCAAAACCCTCTTGTTCTTATTAAAACCCTAGCCGTGATCCGGATCGGATCGAGATTTCGATCCGGATCGGCCAGCCGCAGGAAGAAGCCTGCGTTCGGGATCCGGATCAGCTTGCCCGATCCGGATCGGCTCCAACTTTTTCTTCAGAAAAATTTAGAAAAATTTCATAAGATCCAGAAAAAGTATGTAAGCACAATTGTGTATCAACTTTAAACAAAAATCATCGTTTCATACAACAAAAATTAGATTATGCCAAATCTATCAATAATATCCAAAAATGAAACGAGAATTTACAAAAATTAAATCCCTTAAAGTTGAACACTTTCAATTACATCTAACTTGATCTTATGAGTAATGCCTTTATCAAATCATGTAGTAACCATGATTTTAAAATCCAGAATTCAGGTTTAAATAATTTTCAGAATTATTTAAATAGCAAAAATTAGTAGATAGTAGTGCAACAGTGGCCCTAAAATGTCGACTTTTGATCGGGGTCTGATCTGGAAAATCCGAGATCACCATTGCGATCGTCTCGTCGAAACATAGAAGTTTTATATTCATATGTTTTCGATCCGACGGTCGGATCTTCCAGAAATCAGAAATCAAAAAACGGGCCCCGCGACTTAAAGTGAATAGTAACCCTCGGTTTTTAATCCCTCGCTTTCACTAATGGCCGAACCACTATCTAGAGTTTTAACCTAGAGGTATGAGTAATGGATCCTAGCTATTTTCGACGTTCTGAGCGCAATGGCACTGACGGATTTCGCGTTTGGCGACCCGGGTGCATCGAAGTGCGTGCCACGCGCTATATTGAGTCGAACTTTATGGAACGACTTTTAATCTGGGCGTCGAACGAACCGAACAAACACGCTACCTGACAGGTCTCGACGAGCCGGACGTCGTGGCGAAGTCCGCTTCGCAAAACGGCGACCGGATTGTCTCGAAATGCGTGAAAGGTGCCGAAAAAGCGGGTATTTTTGAAGAAACCTTAATATTTTATGTATTAAAATTAACAAGCTTAATTCACTAAGGTTCTGAATGCAATTGTGAGCTACAGCTGGGTCCTTAAGGCTTAGGGTTTCTTGTACAAGGGTTATTTTGCAAAATTGCAAAATCTAGCCTTTATGCAAAGGTGTCTCTTGGTCTGCCCGTGGAGGTTACACGAGGTGGCTCTTGGGATTTCCTAACTCCCAAGAGTTATTCCTCATAAGCCTCGGATGCTGGGGTGGCCGAGGGAGATCACCCCATTGAGAAAAAAATCCGAGTGAGAGAGAAGGGTGAGGATTGGAGAGAAGTTGCTCCAACTAGGGTTCCTGGACTTCTGGGAGTTCTTCTGCTTCCAGGTGAGCAAACCCGAGCTTGCTGGAGGCTGCGCGTGGCCGTGGAGAGAACCGGCTTCTTCCTCATCTTCTCCAACTCCGGCGAGGTGAGTCCTATTGATCCAATGGTTTTTCAGACCCAAGACCTTTGGAAGTATCTTCCTTATAGCCTAAGGATTATTTCCAGACCACCCATGAAATGGGAAAAGCTCCGGTTGGCCGGCGGCCAAGTTGCACCGCCGGAGCTCCGCCCCGAGCTTTCTTTGCTTACGGCGATTTTTAATGAAAAGTAAAGTGATGGTCTTCTTCCTCTTGACCTGTTCTTGCTTCCCTCCAAATTTGGAGTGTTTTGATGCTGTGTGGAGGTGGTGCGGAAGTGCCCTAGTTTGGGGAAAATGACCCCTTCGGCCGAGCTTGTTGCTCCGGCGCCGGCGAGGCTTCCCACCGCCGGCCACATGTACAGGAAGCTTTATTGGGTCGAGGGGTATCCACCCATGCTTTTGCATGGCAACCATGCAGCCCGAAATGGTGGGTGCCATGGTTGACCCGAGTTTGAGGCCGTTAATGGCGGCCGGCCGTCCGGCGATCTCCGACGACAGGGACATGGCCAGAGCTTCTCAAAAGCTTGCTAGAAAGCTTGTGGTGCTGTTCTTTGCACCTTAAAGCGGACAATAGCAAAGTTGCCATTGTTGAAGAAAGCTCGAAATGGAGCTTTGCTCCACCGCCGTCGCCGCCGTGTTTTGTTGCCGGCCACTGGCACAGAAAGTTTTCTTGAGTGATTTAGCACCTAGTTGGCCAAGTCATTTGATCCCAGATGCCTTAGGTTGCTGGTCACGAATTTCAAAGCAATGGAGTCATCTTTTCCACCTTGCCCGCAGCCAACCATGGGTGCAAAGATGCCCCAGGCTTGCAGGAGTTGTAGAGGAAGTTATGTGGAAACTTTCCTTCCAAGTTTGAGGGCTTAAGGTGCAGAATTGGCTGAGAACCAACTCGGGGAAGTTGTTGTGAAGCTTTGTATATATGGTGCATGCCAAGTGTTTGAGGAAATGTCTCAAAGAACTTCGAGGCAGAATTAAGCTTCAAGTTGTATATCAAACTTACTCAGGAAGGTCCCCTGAGCTTGATGCTCACTTCAGATCAATCTTGATCTGTGTGGACAAGTGGTTGGTGCATTATGAACTTATGTGAGAGCAAGGGCTTGGTTCGGGTTGAACCAGCAAACCTGGGCTGCATCTAGGGCAAGCCCTGTGATCCTGGCATTATCCAGAGATGGTTTGATATAGAAAGTTTTGTCTGGAAATATGTGGATTCAAAGATGAGTCATAACCAAGCCTTAATGCAATAATTGATTAAAAACAGTGTTAGGGTCTGTTTGGAAAATTGTAAAAGTGTACTCCTGGGTATTTTGGGGTCACTGAACGCGATGCTCGCGTTAAAAACAGAGTTGGAAGTCTCGGAGAAACAAAAATGCAAAAAGGGCTATGTTAGAGGAGAGTTTTATGACCCGAAGTTTTCCTCGGGTTCCGTGCTGCCGCAAATTGGTGAGCACGGTGTTCAGCAAGATAAATGTCACCTGCTGGAAGTGACGGTTCGTTAAAATGAATTTCCAGTAAAAAGAACGAGCGAAAACAGTGCTAAAAAGAGGTTTTAAGTTGATTTGAAACTGTTAGATTAAAAGTTAAGTTAATTCCTGAACAATATGTTTAATTCAGGTCTGTTCGATCTACATCTGGTTTTCAAGTGATCTGTTGATACAAATAGTCGCCTGCGATATATCAGGTGGGTTTAACTTCGGTCCGAGATCTTTTCGGCCCTCGGTGTACGGTATTGGTTGGACTCCTGTTTTTGGTAACCTAGTTTATCTTGAGCCTGTCTGCCTTTGGTTGCAATATATATTACTGTTAGTTGCTTTGACTGATTGGCCATTTCGTAGTTGCACTCCTATGCTTGATTATTATATTGATCTACCAATGCTTGAGCCTGCCCTTCCTTTGATTCAGTTATTTGCTACGTCATACCTGCTTTATGCCTGATTATGATCTTCTTTAGTGATCTTTACCATATCTGCTGATTAGTTGTTTCCAGTGGTTATATTATTGCTCTACATATTGCCATGCCTGTTTGGTCATCTGATAGTTGAGCTACGCCTGTTATCAGTTCTATTCTGCCTTACATGATTATTCTTAGTGCCTCTGGTATTTATATCTTATCTTGGAACATTTCCATGGTTGATGAGTAAGCCTGTTTGTCCTGTCGATCAAATGATACACTGCTGAGCACATAGATTTGTTTAACTGATGTTTTTACCGAGCTTCGTAGGGTCGCCGGAGTCTGTTCTTGTTTGATAGGACAAAGGCAATTGCTCTGCGAGGTTTGGAAACCCAAGCTTCGTAGTGTCGCCTGAGTCTGTTCTTGTTTGATAGGACGAGGGCAATGCTCTTCGGGGTGTGGACTTTTCAAAATAGTTTTCTTAAAAATATGTGTTTAAGTTTTGTATTATTTGGTTGGTCTGCATGATTGAGTTGTGTTTTTCGGTTGAGCTTATGCTGAGTTGAGATTTGCCTTGGTCTTGCATATGAGTTGAGATTCAGTTGATTTGGTTATTGCATCCCAGTGGGGATTTCCCGGCTTGTTGCCGATTACCCGGTCAGTGGACCGCCAGTTTGAGCATTTGCACATGATTCGCCCGCACCGTTGTTCTTCACGTACACTAGCGGACTGATCCCCCGTAGCGGTGTACTTTACCGGTAAAGTGGTTAGCTGAGGCAACCCGTGACCCTAGTTTGGGGAATGTCAACCAGGTGGTGCCAAGTGGGCAGCCTTGCCTGAGGTCTTGTGAAGGCCAATATGGTAGCTTGTGATTGGGTCTTTGTGTTTTCATTTATTTGATGCATGTGTTGTTAAGTTGCTTTAACAAGCCTCCTTGATTCTTTGATCTGGCTTCTAGTTATCTGCCTGTATATGATTCTTTGTGATGCCTTTGATTATAGTTTCATTGTTATCTTGCTGATTGTCCTAACTCCTTGATGTGTTGATTATCCTGATACATGTTTTCAATTCTGCTAAAATTATCTCCTATGCTTGTACCCAGATTATGAGTTTTGCCTTCTTTATAGCACCAGTTATATATCTGCTTTACCCTAACCCATGGTCTATTGCATATGTTGCCTGTTCAGCCTGCTTTTATCATAACTCATGATTTTGCTATCCTCGAATTAAATACAGTTCCATGATTATATTTCTGCACAACCTAACTGGGATTATATATCTGTTAATCTTCATGATTGCCTATCTGATTATTCTAACCCCTGATTATTACTATCCTCTAGTATTGTATACCAGTAGGTACGATCTGCTATTTCTCGGCTCGTCGTGCCCACTGGGATACACTCCGGTGTATCTCACACCCTCGGGTGACTGTGTTTCAGGCCGAGCGGGTGCTGGGATGTCGGGACGTGTTGGTGAGATTCCGTGTTAGATGTTGACCCTGGACAGCCGAAAGTTCATGTATTATTTGATGTTAAAGGAAAGAGTTGTAATTCAGATGTAAATAATTGTAAAGTTAATTGTAACTTTTGCATGTAGTTGTACGTAGTTAGTACTCTGATGATTGTTGCCAAGCTAGCCGTGCATATATAGAAAAGGCTCAATTCCATTGGGGATTGGGACTCTTCTATATATGTGGCGGTCTGTCATTGCCCTGGTTGTTTTTGCAACTCTGATTTAAAAAAAAAAAAAAAAAAAAAAAAAAAAAAAAAAAAAATTTATACACTAGTTTTTGGACTCGGGGCGTGACAGATTAGATGGTATCAGAGCAATAGGAATACGATGTCTAGGTTTGGCTAGGAACGAACTCTAGGATGACTTGTGGTCACGAGAGAGCGCGGGGTTTCGGAATAGTGGTTTGGAACTTAGATGTGTTTCGTATTCGGGTTTTGAGAATCGTTGTTAGTGAAGAGTAGTCGCGGTCATGGTTTCGACCGTGGGATTGATGTTTCAGTGGAGCCAGAGGGCTCAGATCCGTACTTGTGGTTCAAAGATTGGACCCCGTAATGGTAGTGACATTTGGTAAAGGTTATATTATCGACATAGAGACTGTGTAGGAAGGTATGTGATGTACCTTCAGATGTGAGTTGTGTCCCAACTAGTGGTTGGCGATAGATCTATGGTATTTCGCCTTTCTTTTGGTAAGCACGTTGGCGCCGACAACGTACTTCCGAAAGAACCGAGAAATACTCTGCCCTGTAAACGGGGAATATTCAGATTGGGTCTAAATGAGTAATCTGAGAGTTGTCAATATTTTGTGACTGATTGTCACTACTGTGAACCTATTAGAGGCGTAATAGTGGATTAGTTAAGTTTAAGTTTCGGGGACGAAACTTATTAAAGTGGTGAGTGATGTAGTAACCATGATTTTAAAATCCAGAATTCAGGTTTAAATAATTTTCAGAATTATTTAAATAGCAAAAATTAGTAGATAGTAGTGCAACAGTGGCCCTAAAATGTCGACTTTTGATCGGGGTCTGATCTGGAAAATCCGAGATCACCATTGCGATCGTCTCGTCGAAACATAGAAGTTTTATATTCATATGTTTTCGATCCGACGGTCGGATCTTCCAGAAATCAGAAATCAAAAAACGGGCCCCGCGACTTAAAGTGAATAGTAACCCTCGGTTTTTAATCCCTCGCTTTCACTAATGGCCGAACCACTATCTAGAGTTTTAACCTAGAGGTATGAGTAATGAATCCTAGCTATTTTCGACGTTCTGAGCGCAATGGCACTGACGGATTTCGCGTTTGGCGACCCGGGTGCATCGAAGTGCGTGCCACGCGCTATATTGAGTCGAAACTTTATGGAACGACTTTTAATCCGGGCGTCGAACGAACCGAACAAACACGCTACCTGACAGGTCTCGACGAGCCGGACGTCGTGGCGAAGTCCGCTTCGCAAAACGGCGACCGGATTGTCTCGAAATGCGTGAAAGGTGCCGAAAAAGCGGGTATTTTGAAGAAACCTTAATATTTTATGTATTAAAATTAACAAGCTTAATTCACTAAGGTTCTGAATGCAATTGTGAGCTACAGCTGGGTCCTTAAGGCTTAGGGTTTCTTGTACAAGGTTATTTTGCAAAATTGCAAAATCTAGCCTTTATGCAAAGGTGTCTCTTGGTCTGCCCGTGGAGGTTACACGAGGTGGCTCTTGGGATTTCCTAACTCCCAAGAGTTATTCCTCATAAGCCTCGGATGCTGGGGTGGCCGAGGGAGATCACCCCATTGAGAAAAAATCCGAGTGAGAGAGAAGGGTGAGGATTGGAGAGAAGTTGCTCCAACTAGGGTTCCTGGACTTCTGGGAGTTCTTCTGCTTCCAGGTGAGCAAACCCGAGCTTGCTGGAGGCTGCGCGTGGCCGTGGAGAGAACCGGCTTCTTCCTCATCTTCTCCAACTCCGGCGAGGTGAGTCCTATTGATCCAATGGTTTTTCAGACCCAAGACCTTTGGAAGTATCTTCCTTATAGCCTAAGGATTATTTCCAGACCACCCATGAAATGGGAAAAGCTCCGGTTGGCCGGCGGCCAAGTTGCACCGCCGGAGCTCCGCCCCGAGCTTTCTTTGCTTACGGCGATTTTTAATGAAAAGTAAAGTGATGGTCTTCTTCCTCTTGACCTGTTCTTGCTTCCCTCCAAATTTGGAGTGTTTTGATGCTGTGTGGAGGTGGTGCGGAAGTGCCCTAGTTTGGGGAAGATGACCCCTTCGGCCGAGCTTGTTGCTCCGGCGCCGGCGAGGCTTCCCACCGCCGGCCACATGTACAGGAAGCTTTATTGGGTCGAGGGGTATCCACCCATGCTTTTGCATGGCAACCATGCAGCCCGAAATGGTGGGTGCCATGGTTGACCCGAGTTTGAGGCCGTTAATGGCGGCCGGCCGTCCGGCGATCTCCGACGACAGGGACATGGCCAGAGCTTCTCAAAAGCTTGCTAGAAAGCTTGTGGTGCTGTTCTTTGCCCTTAAAGCGGACAATAGCAAAGTTGCCATTGTTGAAGAAAGCTCGAAATGGAGCTTTGCTCCACCGCCGTCGCCGCCGTGTTTTGTTGCCGGCCACTGGCACAGAAAGTTTTCTTGAGTGATTTAACACCTAGTTGGCCAAGTCATTTGATCCCAGATGCCTTAGGTTGCTGGTCACGAATTTCAAAGCAATGGAGTCATCTTTTCCACCTTGCCCGCAGCCAACCATGGGTGCAAAGATGCCCAGGCTTGCAGGAGTTGTAGAGGAAGTTATGTGGAAACTTTCCTTCCAGTTTGAGGGTTAAGGTGCCAGAATTGGCTGAGAACCAACTCGGGGAAGTTGTTGTGAAGCTTTGTATATATGGTGCATGCCAAGTGTTTGAGGAAATGTCTCAAAGAACTTCGAGGCAGAATTAAGCTTCAAGTTGTATATCAAACTTACTCAGGAAGGTCCCCTGAGCTTGATGCTCACTTCAGATCAATCTTGATCTGTGTGGACAAGTGGTTGGTGCATTATGAACTTATGTGAGAGCAAGGGCTTGGTTCGGGTTGAACCAGCAAACCTGGGCTGCCATCTAGGGCAAGCCCTGTGATCCTGGCATTATCCAGAGATGGTTTGATATAGAAAGTTTTGTCTGGAAATATGTGGATTCAAGATGAGTCATAACCAAGCCTTAATGCAATAATTGATTAAAAACAGTGTTAGGGTCTGTTTGGAAAATTGTAAAAGTGTACTCCTGGGTATTTTGGGGTCACTGAACGCGATGCTCGCGTTAAAAACAGAGTTGGAAGTCTCGGAGAAACAAAAATGCAAAAAGGGCTATGTTAGAGGAGAGTTTTTATGACCCGAAGTTTTCCTCGGGTTCCGTGCTGCCGCAAATTGGTGAGCACGGTGTTCAGCAAGATAAATGTCACCTGCTGGAAGTGACGGTTCGTTAAAATGAATTTCCAGTAAAAACGAACGAGCGGAAAACAGTGCTAAAAAGAGGTTTTAAGTTGATTTGAAACTGTTAGATTAAAAGTTAAGTTAATTCCTGAACAATATGTTTAATTCAGGTCTGTTCGATCTACATCTGGTTTTCAAGTGATCTGTTGATACAAATAGTCGCCTGCGATATATCAGGTGGGTTTAACTTCGGTCCGAGATCTTTTCGGCCCTCGGTGTACGGTATTGGTTGGACTCTGTTTTGGTAACCTAGTTTATCTTGAGCCTGTCTGCCTTTGGTTGCAATATATATTACTGTTAGTTGCTTTGACTGATTGGCCATTTCGTAGTTGCACTCCTATGCTTGATTATTATATTGATCTACCAATGCTTGAGCCTGCCTTCCTTTGATTCAGTTATTTGCTACGTCATACCTGCTTTATGCCTGATTATGATCTTCTTTAGTGATCTTTACCATATCTGCTGATTAGTTGTTTCCAGTGGTTATATTATTGCTCTACATATTGCCATGCCTGTTTGGTCATCTGATAGTTGAGCTACGCCTGTTATCAGTTCTATTCTGCCTTACATGATTATTCTTAGTGCCTCTGGTATTTATATCTTATCTTGGAACATTTCCATGGTTGATGAGTAAGCCTGTTTGTCCTGTCGATCAAATGATACACTGCTGAGCACATAGATTGTTTAACTGATGTTTTTACCGAGCTTCGTAGGGTCGCCGGAGTCTGTTCTTGTTTGATAGGACAAAGGCAATTGCTCTGCGAGGTTTGGAAACCCAAGCTTCGTAGTGTCGCCTGAGTCTGTTCTTGTTTGATAGGACGAGGGCAATGCTCTTCGGGGTGTGGACTTTTCAAAACAGTTTTCTTAAAAATATGTGTTTAAGTTTTGTATTATTTGGTTGGTCTGCATGATTGAGTTGAGTTTTTCGGTTGAGCTTATGCTGAGTTGAGATTTGCCTTGGTCTTGCATATGAGTTGAGATTCAGTTGATTTGGTTATTGCATCCCAGTGGGGATTTCCCGGCTTGTTGCCGATTACCCGGTCAGTGGACCGCCAGTTTGAGCATTTGCACATGATTCGCCCGCACCGTTGTTCTTCACGTACACTAGCGGACTGATCCCCCGTAGCGGTGTACTTTACCGGTAAAGTGGTTAGCTGAGGCAACCCGTGACCCTAGTTTGGGGAATGTCAACCAGGTGGTGCCAAGTGGGCAGCCTTGCCTGAGGTCTTGTGAAGGCCAATATGGTAGCTTGTGATTGGGTCTTTGTGTTTTCATTTATTTGATGCATGTGTTGTTAAGTTGCTTTAACATGCCTTTTTGATTCTTTGATCTGGCTTCTAGTTATCTACCTGTATATGATTCTTTTGTGATGCCTTTGATTATAGTTTCATTGTTATCTTGCTGATTGTCCTAACTCCTTGATGCGTTGATTTCCTGATACATGTTTTCAATTGCTTAAAATTATCTCCTGCTTGTACCCAGATTATGAGTTGCCTTCTTTATAGCACCAGTATATATCTGCTTTACCATAACCATGGTCTTTATATGTGTTGTTCAGCCTTCTTTTATCAAACCATGATTTTGCTATCCCGAATTAATACAGTTCCCTGATTATATTTTGCACAACCTAAGGATTTTATTGTAATCTTCTGATTGCTACTATTCTAACCCCTGATTATTACTATCCTCTAGTATTGTATACCAGTAGGTACGATCTGCTATTTCTCGGCTCGTCGTGCCCACGGATACACTCCGGTGTGTCTCACACCCTCGGGTGACTGTTTTTCAGGCCGAGCGGGTGCTGGGATGTCGGGACGTGTGGTGAGATTCCGTGTTAGATGTTGACCCTGGACAGCCGAAAGTTCATGTATATTTGATGTTAAAGGAAAGAGTTGTAATTCAGATGTAAATAATTGTAAAGTTAATTGTAACTTTTGCATGTAGTTGTACGTAGTTAGTACTCTGATGATTGTTGCCAAGCTAGCCGTGCATATATAGAAAGGCTCAATTCCATTGGGGATTGGGACTCTTCTATATATGTGGCGGTCTGTCATTGCCCTGGTTGTTTTTGCAACTCTGATTTAAAAAAAAAAAAAAAAAAAAAAAAAAAATTTATACACTAGTTTTTGGACTCGGGGCGTGACAAATCATCAATTCGGCAAGAAAATGAAATAACAAAGATAATAGAGTTTGAAATCCAAATATGGTAGATAATTATCTAGACAATCGTTGAAGAGAGTGGCTCTT
>CM055064.1:27974983-28146654 GCA_029204045.2 Tillandsia leiboldiana
ATGAGTTTTCGATGTTTGCAATCGTGTATAGTAGTCCGTGAAAGATTCATTTTCTGCCATCAAGATAGAGTCAAACTTGCTCGTAAGCATTTGCAGTTTCTGAATCTTCACGAGGTTAGTTCCCTCATGTGTAACCTGAAGAACATCCCAGATTTCTTTCGCAGTCTCACATGCCGAGACGCGAGAGAATTCAGTTTGAGATAAGGCATTAAAAATAGCATTAATTCCCTTGCCATTGTAAGAAGATGAATCTAACTCTTCCTTGGTCCATTTCGACCTAGGTTTTAAGGTGCGAACATCAGAGATAATTTCAGTTGGATTAGTCCATCCTAATTCAATTGATTGCCACACCCTTTCGTCGATGGAAATTAAAAAGGCTTTCATCCGTACTTTCCAGTACGCATAATTTGTTCCATCAAAGAAGGGGGTCGATTGATGTTTCCACCTTCAACATTGTTTACAACCCTATTCCCTCTCTGATACCACTTGTTGGGTTATATGTAATATAGATCTAAATAGGGGAAGAAACACCTAGAGGGGGGTGAATAGGTGTAAACGTATAAACACTCAAAAATCGTTGCGATAAAAACCAATGCGGAAATAAAAAAACACGCAAGATTTTTACGTGGAAAACTCCAAAACCGGAGTAAAAAACCACGGGACCGATAACACGGCGAAATCCACTAGAATTAAAACACGTACAAGGTGATTTACCGTACACACTTACGACTCAACCTTTTCCATACGCTCCTAGAGGATCTTCTCCGCTCGCTCCACGACGCTTCTCGAATCCACGATCTGCGCCCAACGCCGAATCCACGACGTCCAACGTCGAATCCACGACGTCCGACCGAATCCACGGTCTTCACCCAGTAGCACCCTTCGAATCCACGAACGTGGCCTCGCTCCGAATCCACGAGAGCGGTTGAACCTTGAATCCACAAGGACACGCGAATCCACGCGCCGATTTTGGGGTAAATCGTTGTTTTTGGGTGGTGATGATCCGCCGAATACTTAGATCAAAGATAGATCGGAAATACCATCTAAGTATTCATTAGTTTGATTCAACTCAAGATGTGAGTATGAAAACCTAGAATCAAACTAATCAATATAGATGAAGAAACATAGAGTATTATCTAATGATTTCCTTTCTTCTCTATATGTGGATCTAGGGCCGTATAAGATGATATTGATTATGACGGCTCTATATCAAATATGTGGATTATTTTTCTTTTTTTCTTCTTAACCCTAGAAAAAGAGTCATAGGGTCTATTTATAGGTTAGAACCATTTGGAAGGAGATAAGAATCAAAAACCTAACATTTCTGGAATTTTTACGGACGGCGATCCGGATCGGATTTGGGCGATCCGGATTGCAGTAGCAAGAAAGACGGTTTTCCAGAAAAACAATCGTTCGGGATCCGGATCGGAATGCATGATCCGGATCGTTCATACAATTCAGAAAAACTCAACGTTCGGGATCCGGATCGTGAGATGCTGCGATCCGGATTGAAGTAATGTATGAAACAACAACCTTCGGGATCCGGATCGCTGGCTCTGATCCGGATCCTGAACATGTCCGAACACCAGTTTTTGATTTTTATGCAATTAAAAATTCTTCCAGGTGTTTCTACACTACAAGAAGTATTCGGATCACCAATAATCTTTAGTTAAACATACCTGATCCTTTTGAATTCTTCTTTCTTGAGATTGAGTTAAATGATCCAACCTTCTTCACCTTCAATCTTCAAGACTTGAACCTTTCACGAAACTACGCCAACTTAAATTCCGTAACATGTAGCACCCCCTGAGAGTTCGCCGGTGCCTTCTTCGCCTGTTGTGGCGCCCCCTGTTGTGCAGCCTGCACCGGCAGTTCCGGTTAAGCCGGTTTCTAGTAGGCCACCGTCTAAGACGACGGGATTGTTGACTTCGGTGGAGCAGCGGGAGGTGGTGGATCTATTGATGAGACTCCGCTAGTTTGATCCACCTCACTTTTCGGGTATGAGTGCTGAGCCGTGGGCGGCCGAGTCTTGGATTACGGCCATGGAGCGCCATTTCGAGAGCTTTTTATTGATGAGAGGTTTCGAGTTCTGTTGGCTACTCACTTCTTGGAAAGTAACGCCGAGGCCTGGTGGCGGCGTATGCGACCAGCTGGTCCGCCTGGGACACAGCTTCTCTCATGGGCAGAGTTTCGCGGTATGCTTCTTGGGGCCTTCTTTCCAGAGAGTGTTCGGCAGAGTTTGGAGGAGCAGCTGAGGAGTCTCCGCCAGGGAGATAGGCCCGTACACATGTACATAGCTGATTTCAATCGGCTGTTAGCTTCTATGCCCCACGTGGCCAGAGATGAGACCCACCGGATCTACATGTTTGAGAGAGGGTTGCGTCGGGACATCTATCAGTTTGTCCGCTCCCGCAGATTACAGACTTTGGAGGTCTCGATGGAGCAGGCACTTTATGTGGAGAGTGGAGAGGCAGTGATGGCAGAGGTGGCTCCAGCCCCTGTAGTGACTCCTGGGGCGAAGCGCCCAGCATCGATGGAGGAGGGGCAGTCGAGTAGGCAGGGACCCCCGAGACCTCCACGTTTCCACTCTCAGGGTCGGGGGTATCAGGGGCGGCAGAGATCGGGGGCGTCTCGTCAGTCTCACCAGCAGCAGCGCCGACCACCTCGACCGCAGCAGCCCTCGCAGCAGCAGCAGACTTCACGGCAGCCGCGCCCTGACCGTTGTATCATTTGTGGAGGACCGCACCCATCGACCCAGTGCCCTCAGAGGCAGGGCCGTTGTTTCCGTTGCGGGCAGACCGGTCACATTGCGAGCGCATGCCCCAGAACTGGTCATCCAGCTCCTTCCTCAGCTTCAGCACCTTCTGTTCCTTATCACTCAACCAGAGCGACGTCCCCCGGCGCCGAGCGGTCGAGTCTATGCCGCTCAGGTTGAGGATGCTACAACAGCAGAGCATGTCGTCGCAGGTAGTATTTTGATTTCTGCAGTTCGTACTCGTGCTCTTTTTGATACCGGTGCATCGCATTCATTTATTAGTAGAGCTTTTGCATCCCTACATGGTATAGAGGTAGTTTCTTTATCGCATGCATTAGAGGTTCAGATACCAGATCATGTCTTGCATGTCGAGGAGTATTGTAGGGATTGCCCTGTGCAGTTGGGATCCTGGATTTTGCCGGCAGACTTGCTTGTCCTGCGGCAGCTCCAGGATTTCGATGTTGTGCTTGGTATGGACTGGTTGTCGAGGTACTTTGCTACCATAGACTGCAGAGAGTGGACAGTGACCCTGCGTGAGCCGGGACAGGAGGAGTTTGTTTACCGAGGCTGTCAGAGTTCCTTATTTGCGGTGACGATTTCTTCATCAAGGGTTAGGCGGATGATGAGTAGAGGCTGCACCGCCTTCTTGGCGACGGTTGTGGAGGTGCCTACGGCGGCACTGGGACTCGAGGATATTCCTGTTGTCCGCAAGTTCCCAGATGTGTTTCCCTCTGAGTTGACGACTATGCCGCCGGAGAGGGAGATAGAGTTTGTGATTGATGTGGTACCCGGAACCGCACCAATCTCAAAGGCACCTTATAGGATGGCGCCTGCCGAGTTGAGGGAGTTGAAGGCCCAGCTTCAGGATCTGATGGACAGGGGCTTTGTTAGGCCCAGTGTTTCTCCATGGGGAGCGCCAGTTTTATTTGTGAAGAAGAAGGATGGGTCACTTCGTTTGTGTGTGGATTATCGGGAGCTGAATAAAGTGACCATCCGGAACAAGTATCCCCTACCACGGATAGATGATTTATTTGACCAGTTGCTGGGAGCCTCAGTGTTTTCGAAGATTGATCTTCAATCAGGTTACCACCAGTTGAGGGTGAGGGCCGAGGACATCTCCAAGACGACTTTTAGATCCCGGTATGGGCATTATGAGTTTACGGTTATGCCGTTTGGTTTGACTAATGCTCCAGCTACATTCATGGACTTGATGAACCAGGTATTTCAGCCGTACTTGGACCTGTTTGTGGTTGTATTCATCGACGACATCTTGATCTACTCCCGGAGCGATGTGGAGCACGAGGAGCATTTGAGGATAGTGCTGCAGCTTCTACGTGAGAGGAAGCTGTATGCCAAGCTTAAAAAGTGCGAGTTCTGGCTTCGGGAGGTTGCATTCTTGGGCCACATAGTATCAGCCGCTGGAGTGGCAGTTGACCCGACGAAGATTGATACAGTTCGGGATTGGCCGAGACCGACGACGGTTACTGTGGTTCGGAGCTTTCTGGGTTTGGCAGGCTACTACCGTCGGTTCGTAGAGGGCTTTGCGAAGCTCTCTACTCCCCTGACCAGTTTGACTAGGAAGGGGATGAGATTTGTTTGGACTGAGCAGTGTCAGCAGAGTTTTGAGGAGCTGAAGAGGAGATTGATCTCAGCACCTGTTCTTGCACTGCCAGTGATGGGTGATGGTTTCGTGATTTACAGTGACGCCTCGCACAGCGATTTGGGATGTGTCTTGATGCAGCATGGTAGGGTAATTGCTTATGCTTCACGGCAATTAAAGGATTATGAGAAGAATTACCCTACTCATGATTTGGAGCTTGCAGCTGTGGTGTTTGCATTGAAGCTGTGGCGGCATTACCTCTACGGTGAGCATTGTGAGATCTACACGGATCACAAGAGCTTAAAGTATCTGTTTACTCAAAAGGAGCTGAACTTGAGGCAACGCCGGTGGTTGGAGTTACTAAAGGATTACGATGTGAGTATCCTTTATCATCCCGGCAAGGCAAATGTTGTAGCAGATGCTTTGAGTCGGAGGTCAGTGCAGAGCTTGAGCAAGTTGATCACACAGCAGGCACCGCTGATTGAGCAGATGAGGCAACTTCAGATTGAGGTAGTATCCCCTGGGGTCTCTGCTAGACTGATGTCTATGGTCTTTGAGCCCACTCTGTTGGACAGGATCAGGGAGACGCAGAGTGATGACCCCCACTTGGAGAGGATCAGATCACAGATTCAGGCAGATCAGATAGGGGATTTTACAGTGGATAGCTCGGGAGTACTGCGGTACAGGGACCGAGTATGTGTGCCTTTGGATCCAGAGATCAGAGACCGGATTTTGAGAGAGGCCCATTATACACCTTATACCATTCATCCTGGTGGTACTAAGATGTATAAGGACCTCAAGGCACATTTTTGGTGGTCCGGAATGAAGCGGGACATTGGAAGATTTGTGGCCCACTGTTTAACTTGCCAACAAGTGAAAGCAGAGCACCGGGTTCCTGCTGGCAAGTTATAGAGTCTTCCAATTCCCGAGTGGAAGTGGGACCACATCACCATGGACTTTGTTACTGGACTGCCGAGAGCGCAGAGTGGAGCCGATGCGGTTTGGGTTATTGTGGATAGACTCACCAAGTCTGCACATTTCTTGCCTGTTCAGATGACTTGGTCATTGGAGCGTCTGGCACAGTTGTATTTGGACGAGATAGTGAGGCTGCACGGTGTACCGGCGTTGATTGTTTCAGATCGGGATCCGAGGTTTGTGTCACGATTCTGGGGGAGTTTACAGTCAGCCTTGGGGACCCAGCTCAGATTCAGCACTGCTTTCCACCCACAGACTGATGGCCAGTCCGAGCGCACTATACCATTGGTTGAGTTTGCGTACAACAACAGTTATCAGGCGAGCATTCAGATGGCTCCGTTTGAGGCGTTGTATGGACGCAAGTGTCGGTCGCCCCTGTATTGGAGTGATGTGGGTGAGAGGAGGACTTTGGGACCAGATTTACTATTGGAGGCTGAGGAGAAAGTCAGAGTTGTTCGCCGACACCTTGAGACAGCCCAGAGTCGTCAGAGGAGCTACGCTGATACTCGTCGGCGAGACCTAGAGTTTTAGATTGGTGACCATGTATTCTTGAAGGTCTCGCCTTCGAAGGGGGTCCGGAGATTTGGAGTGCGTGGGAAGCTTAGTCCCCGTTTTGCTGGACCCTTTGAGGTACTTGAGAGGGTAGGCCCTGTGGCCTATAGAGTTGCTCTTCCTCCACGCTTGGCCGGTGTACACGATGTTTTTCATGTCTCAGCTCTGAGGAGATATGTGTTTGATCCGTCGCATGTGGTTGACTTCACTCCTTTGGAGATCGGCGAGGACATGGTTTATGAGGAGCGCCCGTTGCGGATTCTTGCTCGTGAGGTGAGGGAATTGCGCAACCGGGCCATCCCGTATGTGAAGATCTTATGGAGCAATCACGAGGAGCGAGAGGCTACTTGGGAGCTGGAGACAGAGATGAGAGCTGCCTACCATTTTCTGTTCGAGACTACTGGTTGAGGTATGCCTGTTCTACTTTACTTTGTTTCAAGAACGAAACTTCCTTTTAGTGGGGGAGGATGTAGTGGCCCTGGTTCCCATGCAGCGTTTTTTCGATGAATCCACTGTTAGAACACCTAGTGTCGGTGTATCTGGCCCATGGTGCATCAATGGGATGCCACAGATGGACCCTGTGTGATATCACTTGCTGTGTTGGCCTTCGGCTAGGTTTGCCAAAATTTCTGAAAAGAATTAGGCCAAACAGAGGTCGGAAATGGATTCAGCATGGAAAAATGCTTGAAAACGGCTATTTGCTTGTTTGATTCTGAGTCCGGATGCCCAAAAAGGACTCCCGGAAGTTTTCAGTGGTTTTTGGTGCATGGGAGGGGCCGTAGACCGCCGGCATGCCACGTGGCGGCCTATCATTGGCCGGTTTATGGCGCGCGGTCCACAGAGCAGCGCGGCGGGGTGTACAGACCCGGCGCAGGGACACGTGGCACCGCCTGATTGGCGGGCTCAGGGCGCGCGGTCTATCGGGTGAGCGCGGCGGTGCATGGACCAAGGCGGGGGACACGTGGCAGCCTCCGGTTGGTCGGTGCACGCGGCGCGGTCCACGGAATTCCAAAGTGGAATGCGTGGACCGGGTGCAGGGGACACGTGTCACCCTCTGATTCGCGGGCGCAGCAGGCGCGGTGCACGGGACTCGTGGCCGGCGCCTCGGGCTGCGTGCGCACGTGGAGCCACGTCGCGCGACCGGCACGTGCGGCGACCGGTCGGCGGGTCAGCCGGGAGGACACGTGGCGCCGGCTCATTGGCGGGCGCCAACCGCCTTACTGTGCGGTGTGTGGACACGTGGCGGGCAGCGATTGGTCCCGCACCGCTGTTTCCTGTTCGGCAGGACACGTGGCAGCCATAGAGTGGCCCACACCGCTGTTTCCTGTTCGGCGGGACACGTGGCATCATTTGGTACATTCGGGCGTGAACAGTGTTTGGCCGGCCCAACACTGTAGCCGCCCGAAACTTTCGGGCGCCCGAAAGTTTGGGCCCGAAACCTGTTGACTTGCTTTTTTGGGCTGATTTCGGGTGAAGCCTATAAATAGGCCTCCTTAGCTTCCATTTTGAGGCTTTTCCCGAAGCTTTTAGCTCCTGAGTCCTCAACCAAATTTCCTTCTCTCCCTCTTTTGCATCTTTTGGTGGAAGCTCAGGATTTTTGGAGGCCGCGACGATGGCGACTTCTGCATCGTGGTGCGGAGCGACGATTTCCTGTTGGAGGCCCATTTTCGTCGCATTTCAGTCTGGGAGGTCTAAAGAGCTACCCCGACGATATTTTTTGGCGATTTCTACGACGACGGTTTCGAAAGAGGTAAATCTACAATTTTTGTGTTGGCCACTTTCTCTGGTTTTGAGCTTTTCTTGGGGTTTTGGGTACGTTTTTAACCCCCTTTGCGGCTGATGGTTGATTTGGATAGCACCTGCTTGTCGGATTTTTATCTCCTCATCCGGACATTGGATTTCGACGATTCAGGACTCTATCGACATCTACTCTTCGAGAGGATTGCCGTCATATTTTTATTAGAATTTTTGGAGGATGGTTTTCTGGTGAAATTTTCGTGTTTAAGGGACTGTTCATCACAGATTTTTGGGAACTTGGAATTGTGTGGATTAAAGTGTAATCTTGGAATATGTTTTGTACCCAGGAGATTGTGAGCACTGCTACCGTGTTGTTGGCTTGGTGGATTTTGTGATTTGACTATTTCTGGGCTTTCTTGGCTGTACGACCTCGGACAGTTAGCGCGTTCAGGTGGGTGACCTTGCTTGCAAAATCTATGGACTGCACGCTAATTCTATGAGTGTAGGAGCATGCATGCTAGTAAATGAATTGAAAAGCATGTGAAAACTGTATGTTTGTACTCTTATATATTAGTTGTCGAATTTTATGATCTCATTGGGATTCCTACAACATGCTAATTATTAAACTTTGGAACTTGACCTAGCACCCCTGTCATATGTATCATGTTCAGCCAGACTGTAGAAAACTTCAACTTGGGCTAGGTTTCGTTATTGCTCTACACATTCCCACATCACTTATTATGCTTATCATTTCTGGACTTAGTTTTCCCGCCCGGGTTGTGGGCTGGGAGGTCGGGTAGTTGTGGGATGCATTTGCACTCGTGTCTGGGGACCGAGTGGAGTTGATAGCAGTCTGTAGATCAGCTTTCTTTGGGAGAGTGATAGTGATGGTAGATCTGGGTTTTTGGGACCTGTCAGAGTGACAGTGAGTCTCAGCTGTGTAGATTCCGGCCAGTGAGTGAGACAGTGTTTTGTTGGTTATAGCCGATCTTGTTGATCGAGGATTTGGATTTGGATCTTAGCCTGCATGAGGCACATTTGAGCTCGACAGAGATGCGCGGATACTTTGCTCGGTGGGGTCGCGCCCCTCGAGTGCCACTCCGGAGTTGGGCCTGATACTTCTATCGCGGCTTGTCGATGCATGTGTCCCTCTGGCTCAGCCAGTTTTGGCAGTCACGGACACCGTCCCTCTGGCTGAGCCAGTTTTGGCAGTCACGGATGTCGTCCCTCTGGCTAAGCCAGTTTTGGCAGTCACGGACGTCCTACGTAAGTCCTATCCTCCGGGATGTGACGGCAGTAGGTAGGCGCAGGTTTGACTGGACCCGATGCGGCAGTCAGTTTAGATTGGGTGATCTCAGGGAGAGTTAGTTGTGGCATATTGTTCTTCCTGTCCCACTCCTTGAGCATCTAGATAGAGGCATAGTAGCTGTAGACTTTACCTTTCCAACTTTTATTTACAGCACTGCATATGTTACTTTATGCCTCTAGTAGACTTAGTGGGCAGACCGTCGGGCTTGTTGGCGGCACCCACTGAGAACTACTGTGGGAGGTAGTTCTCACACCCATCGTGGTGTCTTTTTCCCCAGGGACTTCTGCTCCGGTTCCTGCTGCTCCAGTTGCTGATCCAGCTCCTTCAGACCGAGGTAAGGGAGTCGCGAGATAGATCCCTTCTCGTTATCTTCAGTGCGTGTGATTAGATGTACCCCTGTATTATTTTGGAGGGTGTCCTGTCGAGTGACTTTTGTAGTGAGGTATCGAGTTGTACTTTTATTTCCTGTTATCTGAGAGACTCTTGTATATATACTTGAGAGGTAGTTGTATTTTATGTCTTTTAGTTCAGCTTCTATTATTTCAGCTCTGATATCTGCTAGTATAGATGTTTCTTTGCAGGTTAGTCGCTACGTCTATACGGGGCATCCCGTATGGGCGGCGGATCTGTTGGCGACCCCGGGGCGCAGTTTCGACCCCGGGGCGTGACAATATCGATGCTGGTATCCTCCTCAGCTCTATCTCTTTGAAGCTACGTACATAGGCCTTGCTTAATCTAAAAGCGTCAGACATCTGCCACAATCGTAGGCTTAGGCTAATTCCCAACGGCATCACTCTTCGTTGGGTCCCCAGTCACTCATGCAACTGAAATCACATGGCCTACACACAGAACCTTCCAAGGTCAAGCGCAAACTCACCCAACTTGGCAAATAACTTCTTTCCTTTTAGAAGTTGCTGTAGGTTTTTGTATATTAAGGATCCACAAGGATCTAAATAGGTACTATCAAACAACTAGAATGGGTGAATAGGTGTAATACTTAAAAACAAATCTCAGTGCAAAATAAAAACCAATGCGGAAAATAAAAATAGCACACCGAGATTTACGTGGAAACTCCAATCCAGGAGAAAACTCATGGGACAAACACGCAATAACAATTCTCTAAGAATTAAAGAATAACAAGGTGATTACCGACTCCATGGACTCAAACCCCTCCTTCAAGTTCTTCGGACCTTGCGCTCCACCGATTGCACGTCCACTGCACACGTTCGAATCCACGAACGCCACTCGAATCCATGGGCACACGTTTCGAATCCACGAAACGCCTTCAACACACCGAATCCACGATGCTACGTCGAATCCACGACGCAAACTCAGCCGATAAGAATATTGGCTTCGATGGTGATCCTTTGCTTAGATTATCATTGAGGAACCGTAGAAGGAATCTCTAAGCAAAGACTAGATCAATTCGACAAAAGATAGATCTTGGAAGAACCGTCGAATTGACCTAAAAGAGGCTAAAGAGAAGAACGATAAAAACCAGCCTCTAGGGTTGCTCTCGAGTGTTTTCTAAATTGATCGGTCGTTCTCGAGAAACCCTAAGTATCTATTTATAGGTTAGAAACCTTTGGAAAGAGATAAGCATCAAAAACTGACTTAACAGAATTTTTCCCGCACGACGGTCCGGACTGGATTTTGCTGATCCGGACTGTCGTCTTTTTTCAGCAATTTTCCTGAAAAAACAGTTTGGGGTCCGGACTGGAATTTCCTGATCCGGACTGTTCATGCGATTTCAGCAAACACATAGTTCGGGGTCCGGACTGAAACAGGGGAGGTCCGGATTGGATTTCCGCATGAACTAAACTATATTCGAGGTCCGGACTGGAATGGTCTGATCCGGATCCTGAACATCCAACATGTCCAGTTTTTGATTTTTAAGCAATGAAAACTTATCCAAGTGTTTCTAAACTACACAAATGTATTCGGATCACTAAAATTATTTAGTTAAACATACCTGATCATTCCGGATCCATTTTCCTTGAGATTGATGTATATGATCCACAATTCTTTAACTTCAATCTTCAAGACTCAAAACACTGAGTGCCAACTTGAGCTCTTGTTGAATCTTCTCTGAGTCTTCGATTGCTGATTGACAATTTGATCACTTCAAGACTCCGACTCAACTCACGAAATATGCCAACACAAAAAGCCGTAACAGTTGCCGCACTATCCTCAAGTGCTTCTCAAGCTCTAAGCCACCTCGGAAATAAATCCAACTATAATCAGATCAACCGGCCCTGTATAAATCAAACTCAACAACTGGTACGCCAACTCGGTGTAGAGCTCAAACTCCCGCCGGTACAACAACCCGGTCCAAGTATCGCTGGAACACACAATTCCTCAAATCCAAAAGGCCGCAGGGCCTTAGTCAATCCACTTGACCGCACTGCAAGCTCAAAAAGCCCCTACCGGGTCCTGAACACTATCTGGGCACAGCCCTCGGCTGTAAGGATCCATAAAGCTATCACTGTCACGCCCCGGGGTCAAAACTGCGACCCGGTCTCGCCAACAGATCCGCCACCTATGCCAATACTCCGCATAGGCGAAGCGTCCTACCTGCAAGAAAAGTACTACAGCTAACAGATATCAGAGCTATAAATGAAAATCTGCTGTAAAACTAAAATCAACCACTATACAACTAGAAATAATACAACAATGTCCATCTCCCAAAAATGATAGCCATACAACATCCTCATATACAAACCCAGAACTCGACAGGGAGGTATCTCCAATAATACATTAGTGTACAGGCTCTCAATACATAACATATCCTCACTACATCAGTCTCTCAAAAGAGGAAAATAAAATAACTAATCTACTGAAGATCTCCTCTGCAGGGGTACCGCTACTCTCCAATGACGGGTAGGGATCTAACACGCGACTCCCTCGCCTCGCACAGCAACCGTAGAATCAGTAACACCCGCTAAGACTGCAAAACAAAGGAGAGAAAGAAAGGGGAGGGGGAAAACCCCCAATGGGTGTGAGAACTACACCAAAAAGGGAGTTCTCAGTGGGTACCACCGCCAAGCCCGACGATCTGCCCACTAAGTCCACTAGAGGCATGAGATAACCAATGCAGTAAAAACTGAACAAGAAAGCTGGAGACACTCAACAACTATCATGCCTCTATCTAAATGCTCAAATGGGGAAACTCTGATAAAGATATGCAACACTCGCACACGAGGTGCTCAATCGACCTAATCGAGCTGACTGCCACATCGGGTCCAGTCAAACCTGCACGCACCTACAACCACCTCCCGCTGACGGGCAGGAATTACGTAGGGTGTCCAAATAGACTAACTCGCTATCGAATAGTGGCTCATGCAGGCTATAGTCGAAATCCACGCTCTCTCAGAACGGATAGACTCAAGATGCTCAACCTCTCACACAACAGTCAAAGTACTCACAACGACACGGGACCACCGTCAAACCAAACGGCTCCCAACAACACTAGCACTGGTCTAAAAACCGCTACCAGACTCCACTCAGCCCCCAGGCACGAGTGCAACAATAAAAGTACCTGAGCGAACAAACCCAATCGAATGAACCGGTATAAAACCCGGTACTGCCTGCTCTGTCATCAATCTCACGAACTCAGTATCTCCACTGTCCAAATGACCGGAACCCAACACGGTCTAAAGCCTACTCCGGAGTGGCACTCGAGGGGAGCGACCCGCACGAGTAAAGTATCACTATAACAAGTATCACTGTAACAAGTATCACCGTAACAAGTATCACCATATAGCAGGACTGGATCACGACTCTGATCAAGTGGGAAAACCCATCCACTAAAGGGAAACCCGATCCCTAATCTGATGCAACAGTAAACAATAAGTGGGAAACTCCATCCATTAAAGAAACCTGATACCCAATCTGATGCATAAGCAACCTCCGGTCAACCGCCCAATGTCCGCGGTTGCCGCAATACCCCACAAACCACAACCTGGTGCAACAACCCACACCCGGCCAACTGCCCAATATCCGCAGTCGACGGAAACCTTGCCTACCACAATTTGGTACAACCTGTCCCCGACACCAAAATCCCAGCTACACTATCCCAAATCCCTGCTCGAACCCGAGCAACATGAACCATACGACTGACAAAAGGAGAAAAGAAGCAAAGATGGTTTCTCCTAAGTCAAGTCCCAATAAGAAAGTGTAACAGTAAAAGATGGCCTATCTAGATGTCCATACAAGCATGCATTTGTCCTCAAGCAAGATAAAAGGAAGTATAATCGATAGTAGCTTCAGATAAATATAAACTCATGCCAATATCATCAATGGACTACACCTGCCCAAAATCCATGATCCATAATCCATAATAACTCCTCAGAGTAAAACCTGCACATAGATATACTATCCTGTCCCCTCGAATGATCAATCCTCATGAAATACTATGTGCTAATATGGCATGCTAAAAACTCGCTACTCGAAAATGTCAAACCCACATGAATAGGCCAATGATTAAATAACATGTACAATAATTAGGTAAGCATTAATCCACAAGATCTAGGCCACATTCCATGCTTACATCTCAAATCTATTAATTGTACATTTAATCATGCATGCTTTCTAACATATAGAATTAGAGAACCGTCCACTGGTTCTGGGGATGAAGCAACCCACCTGAAATGCTTTCCGCAGGCAAAGCCGAAGTCGGTGAAGTGCGTAGTCACACGCTATCCAAAATCTACCAAAACCGCACCCTCGGTAATCAGCCGCACAAGCCTCTGTTCCAACCAACATCATCACCAACAATCAATAACCAACACCACATATCCCTAAAACAGCACACGCTATTTTTACCAACCAGCAGAGAGGAGGGGGATTTTCACCTGCATATAGTCCTCTAAAAATCCCAGAAAAATCACGATTGCGATCCTTGAGACAAGTAGCCCCAAAACGAGTATTTATACGCCCCGTTCCGACACCTATAGGCCAAGAAACAATTAGAACAACATTGGAAGCCACTTCCTCAAGAACACAATCCTGCTGGAAAAATAGCAGCAAAGAAGCATAATTCTCACCCTCGAAATGAACTTATAAAAATCCAATAAAAATACGGGTACGTTCCTCTCGAAGAGTAGATATCAATCGAGTCTTTAATCACCTCATTCCGATCCACGAGCGCAGAGATAAAAATCCGACAAGCCTCCGCTGTCCAAAAATCCACCAGCAAAATAGTGGCTCAGAGATGCCTCGTAAACCATGCCAAAAACTCAAATCTAGACGAAGTGATCAACACGAGAATCTAAGGCGTACCTCTCGTGAACGCGCTTCTGCAAAAATCAGCTCAAAATACCATTGGGGTGATCCAGGGTGCCTTGCGGACCGAAAAGTGATCGTGGAAGCCAAAATCCAAGAAATGTCGCAGTGCGCCGCGTCGCAGAAAGCGCACATATTGAGGCCTCCAAAAAATCTGAGAATCCATCACGAAATGCTCCACAAGATGAAGACATTTCCTCTTCAAGCCTCAGCTGAAGATGGGCTCGGGAAAGGGCTCAAATCCGCGGCCCAAGAGGAGCTATATATAGCCCAAACCAAACAATTGCCAAAATACCATCTGTCCCCACATTCGGGCGCCCGAAAGATTCGGGCTGCTACAGGGACCCCAAAATGCACCTCAAACCGTCAAGCCCGAATCAATCCTGGAGCGCCACGTGTCCCAAAACAGCAAACACCAATTCGGGCCAATCCCTGAGCGCCACGTGGCACACTGCACAGCGCACAGCGGCGCCAGCCGCTGCGGTCGCGCCACGTGGCCTGTTCCCGTGCTGACGCGTGGCGCGCCCGTTCGTCAACGCCCGCCACGCCGTACGGTCACCTGCCCGCAGTACGGCCACCTGCCCCGGTCACCTGCTCCGCTGCGCTGTGTGCACCTGGCGTACGAAGACCAGCCAACCACAAGATGCCATGTGTCCTCCTCTTCCCGCTGCGCCGCGCGCGCCTGCCCGCCCCAGCGCCTGCCTGCGCCTGCTCCGCCGCCTACCCGCGCCTGCTCCGCCGCGCTCTGCCGCTGCCCGTCGCCGTCGGCGATGCCCGACCGGCCGGAACAGTACCCAGCTGCCTCAAAAATCGTGCCAAGTCATCCGGGCTCCGAAAAATATAAGTAAATAGCCCATTTTCACCGTTTTCGCGCGCTGAATCCAAATCCGCTGTCCGTTTTGCCAAATTCCAATTCCAAAAATTGCCGAAGGCATCCAGACAAGTGTTCTTAACCCAAATTTCGCGCTGAGTCCAATTCTGATGCCCGATTCGCGCGAAACCACTTCTAAACAATCGATGGGGTCCTCCGATTACCCACGTGATCCATTTAACACCCGAAGTCCCTCACTTGTGTCCAAATTGGTGCAGAAACACCGCCGACACGCCACATAGGCCTCCAGAAGCTGCTGGTCACACTGTAGAAGCCCTGCAGAGATCCGGGTCACCACAATCACTCTCACCAAGGCATTTGCCGCAACACAATACAAATCTGTCTGTGCTCGAACCATCATAGAACCCTCACCGTTGTGTACTCACAACGTGGCATCACTGCCGTGTAACAACGGCATGGCATCATATCCAAAATATCAATCTGTCGGATCCTCGCTATAGTATCCCCACGACGTAGTATTGGGTCACACAGATCTCAAGATCCATCAAAATCTGCAACTGCGCTATCTGCTCTCTGTCTCACGGGTGATACTCCAAGAGGTGCCATCGAAGTCGGCGCAGTTCCAAAACTATGTCGACAACTATCTCGATCTCAATCTCACTAGACGGCGGCTTCAATATCAGCTCAGGTAGAATCACGCCCGGGATCACACGGCAATTAAGATATCTTTTAGTCCCGGTGCCGCCGCAGGCATCTCTTCCACAGTTGCCAGCAAAGCGATACGACCACGACTCAACCTTCGTCGTGCTCTAGTAACCTCTATAAACTCACTCCTCCTGACCAGGTCCACGGAGGGTCATTGTCCTCTCTCGACGATCCATGGTAGCATAACATTGGGAAAACCAATCCCAATCCATCCTCATATCAACATCTCCGAGCTGATGTAGGCCTAACAACTCAGAGGATCGAAACCCAGGTCCAACTGCACCGGGCAGGACTGGTAACACTCATCCACTAGATGCTGGCGGCCATCACTCTATCTGCCTCGGCGTCACGGCTCCATCAGCCTGCCGGTAAGTCGGATGAACCTCTTCATCCTGAAGGGGTAGTGGGGGTGCCGTCACAAGCGGCAAGACCATGAGCACTACTCTGGGACACTCTGCCTGAAAATGTCCTGGCTATCCACATAAAAGGCATCGCCCCTTCTGAGGTCACTCTATGGCGATGAATGCGGCCCACCGCAAATGATATACTCATCCTGTCACTACACTAGTGCCTCGACAGTCGAGAACCTCCTGGTCTCTGTCTCCTCTGAGACTCATGATACTGTGACTGGAATCACGGCAACCTCGATCCACTCGACTGTCCCAAGAATCCGACGATGCTGGACGTCTCTCTCAGGAGCTAGTCCCTTGCTCTTCGTCCCTCTTGGACGTGATCACTGATCCTCGGTCAATCCATCGGTATGCACAACCGCTGCATCTAAAGTCGGCGCTCGCCGAGAGTGCCCCAGGTGATAGATATCCCGATGCAGTCCCCTCGCAAACATACTCCTGAAGAGGTCAACTCCCCCGCCAAAGGTATCTCGAATCCCCTTTCCAGTTTCTGCTTTACACTGTTGGGCAGAAAGCCCTGAATAGCAAAGCACGAAACCTGCTCCAGGTCATCCACTGCGCTCCCGGTGTCCAACGGGACGAACTCGACGACACCAACTCTCGGCATTCTTTTCCAAAAGTTCGCAACCAAGTGCACCTGATACTTTCCACAGCAGCAATCCAGTTCTCGGCCTTCCAAGGCTCCAAACTCGGTCTCGAAATCTACAAGGGATGGAACTGGATGAAGCACACGACTGATCGGCAATCTCATGCTGCTCCTGTACTATCCACGGTGCGATCTGGGCCGAAGTCGACGATGTTGCGGCCGGAGGTACTACTGGGGATACCCCAGGAGATGCTCTCTGCTCAAGTATGCACATCACACATCCATGTTCTCTTCCTGGCGCCGCATCGCCTCACATATCTGGGCTACCTGGCCCGTAACTCTCAGACCTCACTCTGCTCTGTCCATTCAGCCTCCCACTATTCGGGCTCCTCATCCAAGGTCAAACACGCCCTCGCTGCTGCACGGCATCTCGGAGGCATCGAAAACCACTGCAACAGAACAAACATTAGGACCAAGAACTCTCTTGACCCAATCAAGCGAAAGTCTAGAACATGTTACCCGTACTAAAGCATTATGTTGTCTGCAGCCAACATAATCATCTTTAGAGGAATAACATCACTCGCCCCAACCCTCTTGGGGAGGTACAAACTCAATCAGGACTCTCGCTAAAGTCACGTCTCTCACGACAGTCATCCTACTGTCCAACCAATAGCCTAGGGTTACTAAGTCCTCAACGACCTATATTCCTAGGCTCTGATACCACCTTAATCTGTCACGCCCCGGAGTCGAACTGCGACCCGGGCTCGCCAACAGATCCGCCGTCTGTACGGAATCTGCCGCACAGACGAAGCGTCTACCATGCAAAAGATCTATAGCTAACATGTATCAGAGCTGAAAACAAAACTAATAGCTACAGAAATCGAACATTGAACATCTGAATAAAATCAAATCCTCAATACAAGTCTCTCAACTATGAAAATACAAGTACAACCTCACAGATCCCTCAGAATGTCCAGTACAAAAGTGAAAACATAAAATATACCGCGTACCTCTACCTCAGACTCTCAATGCTGGTAAGGAACTAATAGGCCACGTCCTCACGTCGACCTGCTGTCTCCGCGCGAACCAAGCCGGAATAGCTACCTCAGGAACCTATCACCGCAGCGGGTGTGAGGTCTACTGCAGAAGGTAGATCTCAGTGGGTACCGTCACCAATATCCACGGTATGCCCACTAAGTCTACTGGAGGCACAACAGATAGGTATGCAGATAGATAATAGAAAAGCTGAAAGGAAACTACAGCTACCATGTCTCAATCATCATGCTCAAGAAACTCTACTAAAGATGAAATATGCATACACTCGCTACTGCTAACATGCCTCAAGTATCATGCTCAAAGGAAAACTCTTCTAAGAACATGCTATGCAATCACTCTCTCATATCACCCAATCTCAATGACTGCCTCATAGGGTCCAGTCAAGCCTGCTCCAAACCTACTGCCACCTCATCCACACTGGGACGAGACTTACGTAGGGTGTCCCACACGGACTATCTCAATCTCAAGCAAACTCTAGTGTATCAACTAGTCGCATCATCAACATGCACCCGGGGCGTAACTCGAGGGGAGCGACCCCAACGAGCTCAAGTATCTCATCAGGCTCAATTGTCTCAATAAGCGGCACATGCAGGCTATGATCCACGATCAAACAGATCGAAAACTCATTGTTCAACTAGCACTACTCAGTCGGGAAAAAGAACCACGACTCAATCAGGAAAAGCCCAACACTCTCACAGCTATGTCGGAGAACCCTCCACGACTCAATCTGATAATGCACGACCCATGGCTAAGTCGGGAAACCTCCACGACTCGATCTGCCAGAACCCCAAAACTCACAAAGCTAAGTCGGAGAACCACCTCCACCACTAAATCAGAAACACGACCCATGATCTAGAATGAACCCAACAATCCCAACAAGGAAGTGCAACTCTCGTGACACTAGAAACTCAACACACAATGCGCTAAAAATCTGCTCGGCTCTCTGGCACGAGCATACATGCAATCTGAACCAACTCAACCCCTCTGGGTGATCTCACTATTTTAGAAACATTTTTCAAAGCCCGGTTTTCATTAAAACAAGTCCGACAATTTTTAAAATGGTTCAGATGCCAATCCAATGCAAAATAATCATGTAGTCTAGTGTCAAGACACCTCTAGATCATGCTAAAAATATCAGGGGCTCAGGAAAGTATTCCTATAATTTTCTAGGCAACTATCAGATTTATCAAGCATAAAAATAGGTAAACTAAACATGATCAACATGCATACAGAAGCTTTAGAGGGCATTCCATACATTTTGGAGAAATTCCAACCAACCTAAAAAGCTTTCCGTTGGTAAGCCGAAGTCGGGGACGCGCCGAAACCACGATCTGGCGGAAAGCTGAACTGTGCTGCGCGCGCGCGCGCACTGCCGCGCACCACGGAAAATCCCCGGAAGCTCAACCAATAATCCTCGAATCTGCTAAAACCCTCCTGCGCACTTCAGCTCCTCACTCAGCCAACACAGCATGCGCATGCATGCATGCGTGCTCCCTCGGCCCTGTGCAGTAACTCCAACGCATGCAGCCAGCACCCAAGCTTCTCTCGAGTTCAGGCAGGGAAGGAGAGAATAACAAAAATCCAATTTCAACTCAATAATTCACTTCAAATCCATAAAATAAATCCAAAAGCCTAAATAAAAGTATCAGCCAACTCACCTTGTACGTAGCTCGTTGCGCGTGCGGCTCTACTCGACTCCAAACAGCAGGCTCACCAAGTTGCACTTCCTCCTTCTTCTCCTTCACTTCCCTCTCCTTGCTCCACTTCTTTCTGTTTTTGCCTTAGTTGTCATGGAGAAAATAGCAGAGTGAGGGGCTGTATATAAAGACCAAAGTGTAGGGCAAACACTAAAGGATGTGAAAAGACCCCAATGCCCCTCAACAAATCCATGCCAGCAGCCAATTTCCATGCATGCGGCTGCTAGGTACCGGTACCACTGTGAGGACGCGGATCCCCACGATGAGATTACTGGTTGATTGGTAGCTTCCGGAGGCCTACGTGGTGTGTCGGTGGTGTTTGTGCACAATTTGGACACAAGTGACAGACTTCGGGCTTAAAATGGATCACGTGGGTGATCGGTTGATCCCGTCGGATCTTTAGATGTGGTTTCGAGCGAAACGGATATTAAAATTGGGCTCAGCGCGAAGTTTGGACAATAGAACACCTTCCCGAATGCCTTCGGCAAATTTTAGGATTTGAATTTGGCAAATCGGACACCGGATTTGGACTCAGCGCGTGAAAACGGTGAAAATGGACTATTTATTGGTATTTTTCGGAGCCCGGATGCGAAAACACGGATTTCGAGGCTTGGGTACTGTTCCGGCGGCCGACGGGCAGCGGCTGAGCACGGCGGCGCAGCAGCGCGGGCAGCGCGCGGGCGCGGGCAGGCGCGCGGGCAGGCGCGCGGTCCACGGGTCGGCGTGCACCGGAGGGCAGGATACGTGGGGTGATTGGATTGGTCGGTGCAGTGGACTGGGACCACGGAGCAGGCAGGCGTGGCGCATGGACCGGCGGGACACGTGGCGGCTTTCTGTTGGCGGGCTCAGGAAGGCGGGGTTCACCGAGGCGCGGCGGGTCACCTCGGGAACCGTGCCTAGCAGGGGCGCCAGGCGGCGCGCCAGGGTTGGTGGGGGCGATAGTGCGGGCCACGTGGCGCCCGCTGATTCGCGGGCGCCACCCACCCGCGTTGACCGGGAGAGGCCACGCGGCGCCTCCCGAGTGGAGCGTTCGGCTGTTCCCTGTTCGGGCTGACGTGGCGATCCCAGGGGATTTCGGGCGCTTCCTGTTCGGCTTTCCGCAGCGGATTCGGGCGCCCGAATCCGGTGTGGGCGCCCGAATCCAGGGACATGAGGGTCATTATTTGAATTGTTTCTTCCAGCCTATATATAGGCCGAGATCAACTGCTGAGAGCTCCTTTCCTGCTCATCTCCTCACAGTGCAACCTTCACAGGAATTCTTCCTCTCCCAGAGCTGGTTCCATCTGCAAATTCCTGAATTTTTCTACGGCACACATCCCGAGGTTTTCATTTTTACGGCGCGGCGCGACGCTCGTTCATTTGTGACCTCTTTCGTCGCGGTTTGGGTGTGAGGACTCCCCCGGCTTACTCCGACCACCGTTTTCATCGATTCTTGCGCCGTTGGCTTCAAGACAGGTAGGGATACGATCTTCCTGGTTTGAGCTTCCCCTCATTTCGAGTTTATCTTGGAGTTTCCCGAGCTTTCTTTTGACCCATTTTTCTTGGGCGGAGTTTTGGACAGCGCCACAGTGTTTCGGCGATAACTTTGCGCTCAGGCATCGGATTGAGACGTGCCAATAGTCATTTTGCATCTACACATCGCAAGGAATGTCCTCGATTTTTTTCGGAATTTTTGGAGGTAGGCCCGAAGGTGAAAAATCCCATTTTCCAGAGTTTAGTGCTACAGATTTTATTCTTGGGAATTTTGGGATGGTTATCTTGTTGATTTTGTAACTCGGCCTACAGGTATTGAATTTTGGCGTGCGAGTACTCATTTCGATCGTCTCGACGCGAGGATCGCAGCGGTAATTTTTCGGGAATTTTTGGTCTCCATCTCGCAGGTAAAAACATGGCATCTTTGGGACTGAATTCTGGGACAACATGTATGTGGCTACTTGTGTGTTTATCTGTGTGTTTGTTGGGGTGTAGTTTGTATCGTGATGTTGTTTGTTGTGGTGTTGCATGGTTGGCGTGATGTTGTTTGGAGCCGAGGCTTGCGCGGCATGTACGAGGTTGCGGGTTCAGCAGATTATGTTAGCAGGTGGCCACGCTCTTCACCGACTTCAGCTTTGCCTGCGGAAAGCGTTTCAGGTGGGTGGTTGTTGCATACCTCAACTTCTGACTTGCTTACTAAGTTTATTACAGAATTCCCCACTTGGACTATGTGATTGATTACCATGCATGATCGAATGAGATAATTGTGAGCCTAGCATGTGAGATTAATTTTGTGGGCATAGCACGTTGGAACATGATTGTTGGGATATCTTGATAGTGATAATTAACATGCCATGTTAGCACATAGATTTGATGAAAGTTGGTTAAATAGATTAATTGTTGGGACATGATGACATATCTATGTGCGGGTACTACTTGGGTGATTTATTATGGATCAGGGATTACATACATGTGTAGTGGGCTGATGATCCTAGCATGATGGTTATATCTATATGGATTTATTATTTGATACACTTGTGGAACTGTTATTTGATATCTCTCTTTCATCTTGCATTAGGACTCTTGCATGCTTGTATGGACATCTAGATAGGCCACTATTTATTGCTACACTATCATATTGGGATTTGACTTAGGAGAAACCATGATTGTTTCCTTTCTCCTTCTCATTTAGACTTTTGAGTCTTGTTGCTCGGGTTTGAGCAGGGGTACGGGATAGTGTAGCCGGGACCTTGGGGTCGGGGACAGGTGGTATTTGATTATGGGTTGTGGGGTATTGCGTCTACCGCGGATAGTAGGTGGTTGACCGGATACAGATTATTTTACCCGATTTTGGATTGGGGGTTATTGCGGCTACCGCGGATAGTAGGCGGTTGACCGGATGTCGGATGTGGGACATCATTGAGGTTGTGGGTTATTTCGGTGACCGCGGATATTGGGCGGTTGACCGTATGTTTACTTATGCATCAGATTGGGTATCAGGATTCGTTAGTGGATAGTTTTTTCCCACTATGATCAGAGTCGTGATCCAGTCCTGCTTTTATGATACTTGTGACAGTGAGTGAGTTTTTATCACACCGGCATGGTTATTGCCCGGTGATGCTTTCCTCGTGTGGGTCGCTCCCCTCGAGTTCCCCTCCGGAGGCTGGGGTCAGACAGTTATTGACAGTTTATGCTATCACATCGGCGCGGTTATTGCTCGATGATGAGGGCGGCGGCAGGCAGTACCAGTTTTTACTGGTGGATAGATTGGGTTACTGATGCATACATACAGTCTTTCCTTTCGATATTACATTTAGAGGCATTCTAGTGGTAGTTTTCCTGTTTCAGCAGTTCATTTACAGTCTTACCATTTACCTTTTTCCTTGCCTCTGGTAGACTTAGTGGGTACGCAGGAGTTTGAGGCTTTACCCACAGGGGGAGGCTACTGGTTTACTAGTGGTTCTCACCCCCATTGTTGTTTCCCTCTTTTCTCTCCTTTGTTTTGCAGAGTCTTAGCGGGTGTTGCTGATTCTGCGGTTGTTGATCGAGGTGAGAGAGTCACGAGCTAGATCCCTACCCGTCGTTGGAGAGTAGCGGTACCCCTTCAGAGGAGATCTTCAGTAGATTAGTTGTGTTATTTTCCTCTTTTGAGAGATTCTTGTAGTGAGGATATGATATGTATTGAGAGCCTGTACAGTGATGTATTTATTGGAGATACCTCCCTGTTGAGTTCTGAGTTTTGTATATGAGGATATTGTATGGTTATCATTTTTGGGAGATGGACATTGTTGTATTATTTCCAGTTGTACAGTGATTGATTTTAGTTTATAGCAGATTTTTATTTATAGCTTTGATATCTGTTTAGCTGTAGCACTTTTCTTACAGGTAGGACGCTTCGCCTATGCGGGTTTGGCATAGGTGGCGGATCTGTTGGCGAGCCTGGGTCGCAGTTTCGACCCCGGGGCGTGACAACCACACCATGGGTTCCGGTACCCATGTGTTGGTTCCGGAACCAAAAGACTGGTTCCAGAACTCAACACATGGTTCCGGAACCAGGCTGCTCCAACAGCCAAAAACTCCAGGAAGCCTCAAAAATCTTGCCGCCGACTCACTTTTCGCCCCGGAAGCTTCCGCATCTCTCTGAAACCTCCCGATCCCCGCTGAAAATATAAAATACACGTGTTCCAAGTATTTCCAAAATTTTATGTGAACAATTACGGAATCGGTGCTCAATGCAAAAACCCGTTCTCTACACCGCGCGCCCGCGCGACACCCTCTGATGGTCTCTCCTCCACTCTTGGATAGTATGCTCATCATCTCCATCAACAAAAAACCCATCAACAAAGCCAACCCAAGCTTTCACTCTCTCTCACTAGAAAAACTGAAATGCACCTTCATGAGGCTCGACGCGTGCTTGCTCCGCTCGGCATCCAACCGAAGGTCCACACTACAAGCACACCATCACCTCTCTCATTTCCATCTTTTAATTCCCCTCAATTCCACCTCTTCTTCTCCCTCTTCTTCAATCTTTCATTCCTCTGTTTGAGCTCATTTTCTCTGTTTGAAGCAGGGAGGAAGATGATGACATGACATGCACACTTAATTAATTAGTGGCTTGGACAAGGCTAAAGGCAAAAGACCATAATACCCTCCAACACAATTAATTCTCATTCCACTAATTCCATTTCCATTCTCTCTTTTAATTTCTAATGCCTTCTCTCAAGCTAATTAGCCAATTTAATTAATTAATTAATTAATCCATTTTAAGCCAACTGCAACTCACTTTTTGCCCTCGGGGCCTCCGCATCAGTCCGGAACTTCCCGAACTCCACTGTAAACTGAAAATACATATGTTCCAAACCTTTTCCAATTTTTCTGCATACAACAGTGGAGTCGAGGCTCTAACAAACCAGTCCTCTAACGGCGCACAATGCCGAAAAAAATCCCGATTCAAGTTGGGGCTTCCGCGTCGATCCGAATCAACCCGAAATTATCTGTAAACACATAAGGAACACGCTTAAGGCGATAACTCCGCACCACACCATCTTGCGAGGTCGGTGTGCTCTACGAAGTCCCGGTACTCTACACCTGGACTCTTAAACATTTCTCTTTCATTTTATTTAACTCAAGTTGAAGTTAAAGTTATTGTCCATTTGCCCAGACACCCTATGACTTTCTAGGGTTATATTTGTTTAATTATTTAACCTTGGGATCTTATCCCACTTTCCTGATTCCTCACTGAATCCTAGAGTTAACTTAACTCTATTTTTCCTGTTCCACTTTTAACTTAGAGTTACACTGACTCTAATTTCTTGTTCCACTTTTACTTAGAGTTAAACTGACTCTAATTCACCTTAGGTTCTCTTTACCTAAGTTCCATGTCATGCTCATCCTAGAGTTCCTTGACTCTATGTTGATCACTCTATCCAATGTCCTTAGGTTATCTCCTAAGACAATGCCACTCGTTCAATCCTAGGATAAGCTCCTAAGTTTGATGTCACTCAGTAAACCCTGAATCTAGGTTTTCTCCTAGTCTTACTACCAACATGTTCTTTTCCCTTATGTCACATGATTCCTAGGGTTATACCCTAACATGATCATAGTCATAACATGATTATTCACTTTTACGCATGCAATTATTTTCATCTCAATCATACATGGCAATTCCTCTCTAAGTCCTTTTACACATGCAATTTATCATCTCTTTTTTGGCAACCAACAGTTGCACTTTCATATGTGTCCATTTACACATGAACATTTATCCTCTATCTTACACAACCAACAGTTGCACTTTTCATCTGTGTCCATTTACACATGTGATCTTAATCATGATTACCTAACGCTTCTAACAGGCTACTATCATGCTTCTAAATCCAAAAGCAAAGGAGCAAGGGGAGAGGTCACCCAGTTTCGGCAGAATCCCCCACCTTGTGGTGTACCCAATTGCTTGTAGACACTTGCAATTGGTCTCCGCACGGCTGTTCCTGCTTTCTCGAGCTTGCACGCAAAACGGTGCACGTCCTCCGAACCTGCACGCAAAACGGTGCACATCGTTAGAGTCTGCACGCAAAATGGTGCACGTTTATCCAGGTTGCACGCAAAACGGTGCATGCAAAACGGTGCGCATACCTTGGGTTTGCACGCAAAACGGTGCACGCCTTTCATCAAGGTTGCACGCCAAACGGTGCATGTTTTTCTAACCCTGCACGAAAAACGATGCACAATATTAGAGACTGCACGTAAAACGGTGCACGATAATTCAACCTGCACGCAAAAAGGTGCACGTACCTCAATTTGCACGCAAAACGGTGCACGTTCTTTCTTTAATGTTGCACACAAAACGATGCGCGCCAAAAGGCCCAGCGATACTTCGCGCAGCTAAACGACACAGTAAAATTCGGTCCCTAACACGCACGAAGGCATGGGGTCAAATCCAAAATCCAAAAGGAAATCTCAATACTGTGCCAAAAATACCGCAAAATGAGATACGGGACCTACCTCGACATCGTTGCGCCGTCCAATGCGTACACACGTGTCCATTCAGCTCATTGGAACACCTTGCAGGCTCCACGGGGTCCACGGCGCGCTCGCGCGCCCTCGAAATCCCCCCACGAATCGCCCTCTCCCTCCCCTTAGCCTTACGGTGCGAGCAAAAAGGAGAAGAGGGGAAATGGGGCCATTCGGGCCCATATAGGCCGAAATCCCACTTTCCGGCGCACCTTTCGGGCGCCCGAAACAGATTCGGGCGGCTAGAGTTGTCACGCCCCGGGGTTGAACTGTGACCCGGGCTCGCCAACAGATCCGCCACGTATGCCAAACTCCGCATAGGCGAAGCGTTCTACCTGCAAGAAAAGTACTACAGCTAACAGATATTAGAGCTATAAATGAAAATCTGCTGTAAAACTAAAATCAACCACTGTACAACTGGAAATAATACCACAATGTCCATCTCCCAAAAATGATAATCATACAATATCCTTATATACAAGAATCAGAACTCAGCTGGGAGGTATCTCCAATAAATACATTAGTGTACAGGCTCTCAATACATATCATATCCTCACTACATCAGTCTCTCAAAAGAGGAAATAAAATAACTAATCTACTGAAGATCTCCTCTGAAGGGGGTACCGCTACTCTCCAACGACGGGTAGGGATCTAGCTCGTGACTCCCTCGCCTCGATCAACAACCGCAGAATCAGCAACACCCGCTAAGACTCTGCAAAACAAAGGAGAGAAAAGAAGGGGAGGGGGAAAACCCCCAACGGGTGTGAGAACTACACCAAAAAGGGAGTTCTCATTGGGTACCGCCACCAGGCCCGACGGTCTGCCCACTAAGTCCACTAGAGGCATAAGATAACCAAAGCAGTAAAAACTGAACAAGAAAGCTGGAGACACTCAGCAGCTACCATGCCTCTATCTAAATGCTCAAAAGGGGAGAACCAAAGAATGGTATGCAACCACTAGCACATGAAGTGCACAATCGACCCAATCGAGCTGACTGCCACATCTGGTCCAGTCAAACCTGCGCCCACCTACAGCCACCTCCCACTGCCGGGTAGGAATTACGTAGGGTGTCCAAACGGACTAACTCGCTATCGAGTAGTGGCTCATGCAGGCTATAGTCGGAATCCACGCTTTCCCTCAGAACGGATAGATTCAAGATGCTCAACCTCTCACGCAACGGTCAAAGTACTCACAACGACACGGGACCACCGTCAAACCAAACGGCTCCCAACAACACTAGCACTGATTTAAACACAGCTACTAGACTCCACTCAGTCCCCCTGACACGAGTGCAACAATAAAGTAATTGCCTGTAATAACCCAATCTTGTGCCACCAGTAAAATTGGTACTGCCTGCTGTGCCTTGCCTGTATCGGGTATTGTCACGCCCCGGAGGTTCTAACAGAGCGGAAAACGTACCCATTTTTTTTTTTTTCTAAAACATTTAAATGAACCATGCCTCCGGCGCGTATCAGACCCGCCGCATATACAAATTCACTCCCCAAACGGGCGGAGCCTCCTTTGTATATGCACGGCGTTACCAACAAGTCGAATACTTTAACCATTCCAACCATGACAGGCAAAGAGGAGAGAATATATTAAATCATACCATCACCGCTATCTTATAAGACTATAGCATAAACCCATGGATTTTGAAAATCGGTGCCCACTCGACATGTCACGCCCCGGCGTCGAAACTACGACCCGGGCTCGCCAACAGATCCGCCGCCCATACGGGAAGCCCAGTATAGACGAAGCGACTAACCTGCAAAAGATCAACTATACTATACAGATATCAGAGCTGAAAGTAAACTGCTGAAAATGAAAATATAAACAACTCAAAATCCTCCCCAAAAACACATAAGCCTCTCAAGCAGAAAAATAAAATACAACTCTATACCTCACTATAAAGGTCTCTCAACATGAACTCTCAAAAAGTAAAGGGGAACATCTACTCTCTGGACGACGACGACTGGTAGGGATCTATCTCGCGACTCCCTTACCTCGATCAGCCGGATCAGCAACTGGAGTAGCAGGAACAGGAGTAGAAGTTCCTGTGGGAAAAGGCACCACGACGGGTGTGAGAACTACGTCCCAAGTAGTTCTCAGTGGGTGCCGCCAACAAGCCCGACGGTCTGCCCACTAAGTCTACTAGAGGCAAAAAGTAACAATATAATACTGAAATGAAAGGGCTGGAAAAGTAACTCTACAGCTACTATGCCTCTATCTAGATGCTCAAAAAGTGGAACAGATGGAAACATGATGCATCTACTAACTCTCAACATCCAGATCACCCAATCTACCTGACTGCCTCCTCGGGTCCAGTCAAACCTGCGCCTACCTACTGCCGTTACATCCCGGAGGACCGGACTGACGTAGGGCGTCCGTAGCTGCCAAAACTGGCCCAGCCAGAGGGACTTTGTCCGTAACTGCCAAAACTGGACCAGTCAGAGGGACGGCGTCGACAAGTCGCGTTACCAAAGTGCAGACCCACCCCGGACGTGGCACTCGAGGGGAGCGACCCCAACGAGGACAAAGGTATCCGCGCACTCTGTCGAGCTCAGGTGGCACTGCAGGCTATAGTCCAAAATCCACGCTCACGCTCTGAACGGAAGGACTCAATCCTCAAACATCTCGCACAACAGTCGGAGCACTCTCGACGACTCAGCTGATCAGCTCTCACGAAACACGAGACACAAGCCTCTCCAACAGCTCACAGCACAAACACACTGGCTGGAGATACTCCACAGCCTGGACCACCGTCCACCAGACGGCTCCCACAACAGAACACTAAACTCACAGGAAAGACCGACACCATAAGGGTTCGGAAACCCGATAGACCGGTGCTAAGAACCCTATCAAACAAGAACAGACTCTAGGCTCCGCCTATCGAAATTCCCGACCCCCCCCTATAGTTCGGGAACACAATAATCACGGTACAGCACGCATAAGACACCAAAAGGGCCCAAAAGTCCCGGGAGACCTACACCTACAACCCTATCAAACAAGAACAGGTTCCAGGCTCGGCCCCCGTGGCTTTCGTCCCGACAAAGGAACGACCCCTAGAACCCAGACCACTCGAATCCTTTCGAGTGGTGAGATTTACAGGAAAAAGGTGACATTTGTTATTGAAAACCATTTTCACTCAACCCACACAGGGTGAGGATTAAAAGTAGTACCCTTTTTGAAAAGCTATCTTGTTTTGAGAAGAAATCCATTTTTAATGATTTTTAGTTCTTTTTAGAAAAACAGTTAGAAACAAGTGTTTTACCCAAACCCCGAAGGGCTGATGCCTTTGTCCAATCAAACAAGAACAGACTCCAGCGGCCGTTCGCTGCTTGGAAGAAAACATTAGTAGACTAAAATCATGTGTATGTCGAAAAGGGTTCTGGGTTCTAGGTCCGGCTAACACTAGTAAACTACTGCCACTAACACAGTGGTGACAACCCAAACAGGGGAAAACAAGACCTCCCGGGACCACCGTTTACCCCAAACGGTTCCCGGTACAGACAAGCGATCCACTACATCTACCAGACTCCACTCTGCTCCCAAGCACGAGTGTAAACGCATCCCACACTAAAAAGAAGTCCCGACCGCTCGGCCCACTACCCGGGCGAGGATAACACTAAGTCCAGGAATGAAACATAATGTGTGGATGTCTAAACATAAATAACCCTAGCCCAAGTGAGGGTTTTCTACTGGTCTGGTTACACATGCAACATATGACGGGGGTGCTAGGTCAGGTTCCAAGATAAAAAATATTTAACAGGTGGTAGGAAGCAGAAGAGATCATACGATCATCAGATAAAAACAAAGAATATTAACATTCAATTTCTAGCATGCTACCAAGTCCAATCACTATCATGCATGATTCTATATCAATAGAATTAGTGCACAGTCCATAGATCCTGAAAGCGAAGCCACCCACCTGAAGGCGCTAACTGTCCAAGATCCAACAGCTGAGAACACCAGGAACAGCAACCTCCAAATAATCCTCAGTCCCACAATCCCTGAACAACTCTTCCTGGTACAACATACAGTCCAAATTTACACTTTATTCCAACAATTAACCAAATACACACAGTCTGAAATTCAGTCCCGAAGATGCAATTATTTCACCTGCTAAAAGGGCTCCAAAAAATCCGATAAAAATACCTCACCGATCCTCGCGTCGAGACCTTCGAAACGGGTACCTGCACGCCCAATTCCGAGTAACTTAGGCCAAGTTACAAATTCCACAGTATAGGTGCGCAAAATCTCACAACCGCATAACTGTAAACTCTAGCACAGATAAGGGGGAAAACAAATACCTTCGGGCAAACCTCAGAAAAATCCAAGAAAAATACTGTGATAATCCTTGCGTCGAGTAGATGAAAAAAGTGCAAAGGCTCGTCTCAATCCGATGCCCGGTTGCGGAGATATCCTGGAAACAACCCGCTGTCCTCAAGAAAACACTCACAGCAAAAGACCCCCAGTAAGCATGGAAAAACTCCTCAAAAAGCGCGAAACTAGGGAATGCTGAAAATACCTAGATCATAGCTCTGTCCGTCGCGGATCCAGCAGCGAAGAAATTGCTCGAAAAGGTGGTCGGAGTAGGCCGGGGGAGCTCGCGCACCGAAACGCGACGGGAGAAACACCGGCGAAGGAACGTCGCAATGGGCCAAGAAAATGGAAACCTCGATAAGCGTGCCATGTAAAATCCCCGAAATCGACAGATGGATGCAGCACTGCGTGGGGATCAACTTTGCTGAAGACTTCCCGTCGGTTTGAAGCTCGGAAATGCCAAAAACTTGCAAAGGAAGGCGGCTCGGGCTATATATAGGCCGTAGAAAAACAATTGGAAAAATTCCAAACATGTCCCAAGATTCGGGCGCTCCCGAAGATTCGGGCGCCCGAATCCGGCCGCAGAGGAAAAACACTGTAGCCGCCCGGAAATTTCTCGTGCCGCCACGTCACCCGCATAGCAAACAGCTGTGCGGGGTGCGCCGGGAGTGGCCACGTGGCCCTCCCGGTGACCGACACGTGTCCCGCACAGCAAACAGCTGTGCGGGGCGCGTGTGGTGCCGCCGCGTGGCGCCTCCCCGGTCAAACGGGTAGGTGGCGCCCGCCAATGGAGGGCGCCACCTGGCCTGCACAGTGTCGGGGTCACACGTGCGGGCAGGCGCAGCCTGACCGCCTACCACGCACGTGCCCCGAGGCGCCCGCCCGCGACCCCGTGCGCCGCGCCACGTGAGCCCGCGAGTAGCACGCCGACACGTGTCCCCTGCACCCGGTCCACGCACCCTACTTCGGGTTCCGTGGATCGCGCCGCATGCACCGACCAACCGGGGACTGCCACGTGTCCACCCGCCTTGGTCCATGCACCGCCGCGCCACCCAGTAGACCGCGCATCACGAGCCCGCCAATCAGGCGGCGCCACGTGTCCATGCGCCGGGTCAGTGCACCCAGCCGCGCCCCTCTGTGGACCGAGTGCTGCGGACCGGCCAATAGCAAGCCGCCACGTGGCAGCCGGCGGTCCACGGCCCTTCCCATGCACCGAAATTCAGCGAAAACTTTCGGGAGTCCCTTTATTGGCATCCTGACTCAGAATCAAACAAGCAAATAGCCGTTTTCAAGCGTTTTTCTGTGCTGAATCCAAATCCAACCTTTGTTTGGCCCAAAACCATTTCAAAACTTCGGCAAATGCAGCCGAAGGCCAATCCAGCTGTGGATATCACACAGGGTCCATCTGTGGCATCCCTTTGATGCACTATGGGCCAGACACACCAACACTAGGTGTTCTACACCACGGTTCATGGGAGAAGCAACACGGGGATCGGGGTCACCACACGACACCCAGTTTTCTAAAACGTTTTCGCAAACTCTTTGAGTGGCCTTTAACTTGAAAGGATAAATCCACGGGTTTTAAAATCGATGCCCACACGACACTTGCTTTGAAAACACTTTTGAAACCGGTCTGCGTTTGAAAACAAGCCGCAATTACACATCCTATCATTCACCAGTTAATTATAAGAAAATCCTCATCCCAACATCCATCAGAAACCACAGTAAATGAATCACAGTTAAACTAACCATAGTATAAAGAAATAACCAAAAGTAAAAAGAATGACGTATCGTTTACTAGCCCTCGTGGCTAGCGTCCTCTAACTGATGCCTCACCGTTGTCCCGAATTTCACCCCTACTCGGACCTGTCATAGTGTGGGTTGTCAGTGACTGATAAAGTAGAAAACATGCAAGTAAATGCAATATTAGGAAGGACACAACGAATCACTGGAGCATTTACTTTCCCCTCCCCCTCATGTGTCGCTAAAACCCTGTTGAAAGTCCCGCTGGGCACCTACCCTAGCTTTCAGAATATTTTGGGCCCCAACCCCAATACCGTACTCATCTTCTTGGTGCCTCCAACCCCTCCGCTGCCCAAGCAGCATTCGCCTCTCCTCGAGGGGTCCCCACTAACCTCCCCTTGTGGGGTACACGGGTAAAACAACTTACCATCTTTCTGAAAAAATACACCCTCTGCAGTGGCCAAACTGCCGGTGTGCGTGTAAGCAATATGAGTATATTTATTGCCTTGCGACCTCAGCCGCTTTAGTCAGAATAGTATAACGCACCTGCGACCACAGCCGCTTTGATTGACATAATAACAGGGATTCACATGCTATAGGGTTAGTCAAACTATCAACATATCTACTTCATCAAAATGAGTATCCGGGAACGACACCACACCAGTAATGACCAACACCAACCCACCTCGATTATGCGGAACGTGCACTCCGGAGATCGAACCTTGCTCTCTGTCGACGCCCGGACCTAGAAGTAGTCCCCAAAAGAGCCGCGGTTAGATCAGAAATATAATAGTGGATAAACCGAGCCCAACAACTCAAAAACACTAAAGAGAACTTAACCCAGCGGTGGCGCCCGCGCGCGTCGAGCGACGCGGCCGCCCCCGCGGTGTTGCGGGTCGAACGGCCGCGCGGGCACCGGCCCCGAGCGGCATTTGCCGTGACCGCGCGGGCCCTAGCTCCGCGTGGTTCAAGCTGCGGCCGTGCAGGCACCAACCCCGCGCGGCCCCCTCCGCAACCGTGTGGACCTCAGCCCCGCACGGCGCAAGCAGCGGCCGCGCGGGCGCCGGCCCTGTGCGGCCCATGCCGCGGCCGCGCGGGCACCGACCCCGCGCGGAACGCGCCGCAACCGCGCGGGCGCCCGCCCGCGCGGCATTAGCCGCGGCCGCGCGGGCATGAGACCCGCGTGGCATGCGCTGCCGCCGACGCGCGGGCACCCGCCCGCGCGGCATAGAACGCAGCTGCGCGGGCAAGGCCCCGCGCGGCATGCACCGCCGCCGCGCGGGCGCCCGCCCGCGCGGCACTAGCCGCGGCCGCACGGGCATGGCCCCGCGCGGCGCGCGCCCCAGCCGCGCGGGCGCCTGCCCGCGCGGGACTGGCTGCGGCCGCGCGGGCTTGGGCCACGCGCGGCGTGTGCCTCGACCGAGCGGGCACTCGCCCGCGCGGGCACCGGCCCGCGCGGTGCTTGCCGCGGCCGCGCGGGCACTAGCCCGCACGGCACTTGCCCGCGGCCGCGTGGGCACCGGCCCCGCGCGGCGCTTGCCGCGGCCGCGCGGGCACCGGCCCCGCGCGGCGCTTACCCTAGCCGCGGCCACGCGGGGATCTTGGTCCCGCGCGGCTCTAGCCGCGGCTGCGCGGGCACCGTCCCCGCGCGGCGCGTATTACGGTCGCGGCGTCGATGCCCTAGGGCTTCGCGGCGCGACGCGTTGGGTAGCAACGGCTACTCCTAAGACTCCGCGAAAGACCGAAACCGAAAACCGAGCGAAACTATACGAAAATAAATCTAGTTTTCCTCTAATCGTCGGAGACGGTGATCCGTTCACGCTCCTGGCTTCGGCACGTTCGTCGGGAGGGTTTGGGTCCTTTAGCCTTCTCCTTCCTTTCCACCGTTTCCTTCCGATTTGGGTTTCGCCTTTTCCCTTTTCTTTCACTCGTTCCTTCCTCTCATTTCCTTCCGGTTAGGGTTTCGCCTTTTTCCTTTTTCTCTCTTTTTTCTTCTTTCTTTCTTTCGGGAGAAGACCCAAATTAATTTTTTTGTACGACAAAATCCAAACCGGGTATTTTAAAATCCTAATTAATTAATTTCTCAATTAATTAATTCCTCAATTAATTAATTTCTCAATTAATTAATTCCTCAATTAATTAATTCCTCGGATAAGATCCTTGGGGATAATTTTTTAAAGATAAATCCCTCATTTTCCTCAAAAAGCGTGCCAAATCACTTACGCGGATTTCGATGCACCCCCTGGCCATTGCGATCACTTTCTACCCCTTCTCGGGAGTTCCGTAAGTCGGAATCTGGATCCGATCGCACTGCCATTCTCCGTTTCTCGAGCTCTATCGCAGAAAAATACCCGCACCTCCAAATTAACGACCTAAGTAAACCCGTTACATTAGTTACTTTAAACGGAAACTTTATTAGCAGGAGGTATAAAGTGTTACAAAAATCTAAGATATTACACCACTCACCTCTTAAAAGAAGTTTCGTCCTCGAAACTTAAGCTCAACCCTCGCTAAATAACTCGGGGTAGCACTCTCTCATTTTCGTTTCAAGTTCCCACGTCGCCTCGCGCTCCTCGTGGTTACTCCATTGCACCTTTACGTAGGGGATCGTCCGGTTTCAAAGATTCTTTTCTTCTCTCGTCAAGATCCGCATCGGCGTTTCTTCGAAGCTCAAGTCTTCCCGCAGTTCAACGGCTGAGGCGTCGAGGACGTGCGACGGATCAGATAAGTACTTTCGGAGCATCGAAACGTGGAAAACGTTATTCACCCGTTCAAGATTTGGCGGTAAGGCCAACCGGTACGCCACCGGGCCCACGCGCTCCAAGATTTCGAACGGTCCCACATACCGTGGGCTCAACTTCCCTCTCATGCCTAACCGTCTTGTCCCCTTAGACGGTGACACGCGTAGCAACACATGATCCCCTACCGCAAATTCCAATTCCCGTCGCCTCTGGTCCGCGTAACTTTTCTGCCGGCTCTGGGCGGTCAACAACCGCTACCTGATAAGGCGCACCTTTGTTTCCGTTTCCTCTACGAGGTCTGGCCCCAAGAGCTTCCGCTCTCCCAAATCGTCCTAGCAAATAGGCGATCGACACCGGCGTCCGTACAAGGCTTCGTACGGGGCCATCTGGATACTAGCCTTATAGCTATTATTGTAAGCAAATTCCACGAGGGGTAGGTAACGCGACCACCCCTCCCCCAGGCCTAGCACACAAGCTCGAAGCATATCTTCGAAAATCTGGATCACTCATTCCGATTGCCCGTCCGTCTGCGGGTGAAATGCCGTGCTAAACTGTAGCTTGGTCCCCAATGCCTGCTGCAGACTCCGCCAGAAGTTTGACACGAAGCGTGTGTCCCTGTCCGAAGTTATGGATGACGGTATTCCATGCAACCTCACCACCTCGTCGATATAGGCCTGCGCCAGCCGATCTCTACCCCACGTCGTGTGGATTGGTATAAAGTGGGCCGATTTCGTCAGGCGGTCCCCAATGACCCATATCGCGTCGTGTCCTTGCTGCGATCGCGGAAAATCGGTCACAAAATCCATGGTGATCCGTTCCCATTTCCACTCCGGTATGGGCAACGGTTGTAGTTTTCTTGCCGGTTGTTGGTGTTCCGCCTTCACTTGTTGGCACACCAAACATCGTGCCACGAACTGCGCCACATCGTTCTTTAATTTAGGCCACCAAAAGGTCTGTCTCAGGTCTCTGTACATTTTTGTACCTCCGGGATGCGCAGTGTAGGGGGCGTTATGCGCTTCTGCCAGAATTTCTTTCCTTAATTCCGGCACTTCAGGCACGCAGACTCGTCCCCGGAACCTCAACACGTCATCAACGCCGATCACAAAATTCCCACCTGGTTCTGAGGATGACCTGTCCCGCACCTGCTGTAGTTGTGGGTCCGTCGCTTGGCCTTCTGCGATCCTCTCTATCAGCGTAGGCTTTATTACCAAGGCCAAAAATTTCGCAACTGCTCCTGCTGGCACTACCTCCAGTCTCAGTTGCGAGAATTGTGCAATTAGCCGATCCTGTTGGGTAAGGGCGCTCAGTGCCGTCTCCCCCACCTGTCCCTTCCGGCTCAAGGCATCGGCCACCACGTTTGCCTTTCCGGGGTGGTAATGGATGGACAAATCATAGTCCTTCAGTAGTTCCAACCACTGCCATTGCCGTAAGTTCAACTCCTTTTGCGTAAACAAGTATTTGCGGCTCTGGTGGTCGGAGTACACATTACAGTGCGCCCCGTAGAGGAAGTGCCTCCAGAGCTTTAACGCAAACACGACTGCCGCGAACTCCAAGTCGTGTGTAGGATAGTTCCGCTCATAATGTAGTGATTCGGCCCTTGGGGGTATTTTTGACTCACATGTAAACTATTTAAGCCTTTAAGTGGAATAAAATTATTTAATTGTTAAAAGTTGGCCGGTGTGTGGTGCTGGTATTTTTCCGCGATAGAGCGCGGAAAATGATGACCGACGGTGCGATCGGATCTGAAATCCGATATCGGGATCTCCCGGAACGGAATTCTTAGTGATGCGGTGATTAGTCATGCATCGGAATCCGTGCAAAATATCTTGCACCCGTTGGAGATAAGGTGGGTTATCTCGTAGGGGATAATTAATTAATTAATTAATTATCCGGTGACGGAAAATAGAATTTTCTTACGTACGAATTAAAGAGGAAATTAATTAAATATATATAATTAAATAATAGGGATTATATAAGTGATCCCGATTATCGGAGGGAAAGAAAGGAAAAATAAAACCCTAACCGGTGAGGAGAGAAAGAAAGGGAAAGAAAGGAAAAAGACGGAACCCTAGCCGGAACGAAGGAAAAGGAAAAAGAGAAGAGCCCGATCCTCCCGAACACCGAACCGAAGGCAAGAACGCGACCGGGCGATCTTTCCGTCGATCTTCGGTGAGTAAAATAATTTTTGGAATTTTTCGGGATTATTCCGTCGTCCTTTTTTTTGAGTTTCGGGCTTCTCCGTTGTCTCCGTTACCGTCGCCGTCACCGCCGTCGTGCTAGGGCGCGGAACGAGCGACGGAGACGCGCGATGCCGCTAGGGCATCAGGCAGAAGATTACGCGGATGGCCGGTCGCCACCGCGAGCGGCGACGGAGAAGACCGCGCGGGCACCCAACAGCGCGGGCACCGCGCGGGCGCCGCGCGGGCACCGCACGGGCAGCCCCCGCGCGGGCGCCGCATGGGTAGCCCCCGCGCGGGCGCCGCGCGAGCCCTCACCCGTGCGGGGCACCACGCGGGCGCCGCGTGGGCCCGCACCCGCGCGGGCGCCGCGCAGGGCGCCGCGCGGACACCGCGCGGGCACCGCGCGGGTCTGCACCCGCGCGGGCGCCGCGCGGGCAGTACCCGCGCGGGCGCTGCGCGAGGCGCCGCGCCGCGCCGCGTGGGCCGAAACCCACGCGGGCGCCGCCGCGGAGCCGCGCCGCGCGGTTCCGAGCCGCGCCGGGCTCCGACGGGCGGCGACGGCGGCGCGGGGTTCCGGTTTCCGGCGAATCGGACGGTGTTGGACTTTTCTATCAAAATAAGTTATTTGGGGTTTTCCGTTTTGAGATGTTAGTATGTGTTTTTGACCATAGTTTATCCTTGCGGACTTTTCTTAGGTCCGGGTGCGCAGCGGGAGTGTGTGAAAGATCCGAGTGCTCCGATCTTCCCGCAACAAGGTGGGTACTGTTGCTATAAGTGCAACGAGTGCAGTAAGTGCATCTATCATCGTAAAAGTGTTCTTAATATGCCTAACAAAGTAGATGGACTATCTAACCTTTCGCATGATCGTATTTTATCTTATATCATAATTGTTGCGTCTACGGTCGCGGTGCTAAATACACGCCGATCTCGGCAAATCTGGTTTCGGATGCTGCACGTACACTGGCGGCTTGGCCCCCGCATAGGTGTACTTTTCCGGAGAAGTGGTCTATACGACCCGTGTGCCCCACGAAGTGTGGGGACCTCCTCATGGCTGCTACAGGTATCGCACTAGCCCCGTGGGGAGGTTAAAAGCATCAAAAGTCCCGCGGGAGAGATCGTTGACTACCCTGTCGGGACTGTGTCACTAAAGTAAATAAAGTGAGTAAAGTGAGTTGCAGGGTTTTAGCGAAAGGTCCCGGTGTAATCTGTTTGCTCTTCTTTCCTTGTTATTTAAACATCTACTTTGTTTGTCACTGACTTTACCCACTCCGTGACAGGTGATACTAGGTGCGTTAGCCGGGATGGCGGTGAGACTGCGTCGCGAGGACCGTAGTCAGAACTCTTGGATATATCTCATTTTTCTTTATGTTTTTATTAGTTAATTTGCTTGTGGTTTATATTAGTTGTGGACATGTATTAGTTAGCGCTGTGGATGAGATGTACTTTTACGTTTAGATACTTTTAGTGATGTTTCATATGCGGCACGTTTTCATGAAAAACCAAATGATTTCGAAAATGCTTTCTCAAAACGAAGTGACATGTGGGCACGGGTTTTGCAACCGCTGGTTTTATCCTTTCCAAACGGTGACACCGCTTTAATAGCTTGCTTGAAAAAAAAATAAGGTGTCGAGTGGACACCGGTCTTTTAAAACAGTAGTTAGATCAATGTACTCTGATTGGTTAATGGTTGATGGATGATGGATGATGTTGTAAATGAGACGCCGTGCATATACAAAGGAGACTCTGTCCGTGGACAGAGAGAATTTGTGTATGTGGCGGTCTGGCACGCACCGGGGATGAGGTTTATGTTATTATATTAAGAGAAAAAAAATATACACGCAATTTTCCGCTTTGCTTGACTCAAAAACCCCCGGGGGCGTGACAGATAAAATGGTATCAGAGAAAAACAATCATAACCATAGTAGACGTGATCCACATCCACAGCGTAAGGTGCCACAAGCAAATTGGACATGAGATAACCAAGGTGTAGGTGCGGTAGTACGTGAGAGTACGGGGAAAAAGGGAATGTAATATAGGTGAAATCGTAAGATAGGATGCTAGGGTGGTAACCATAGGGTTAACGAGGTTTCTTTGTTTACAGCAGACGATGGCCCGGACTAGATCGTCCACCGAGAATGCGGACGCAGACGGGGTGACCCCGGCCGCCGCAGAGAACCAGCTCCTCCGGCGACAACTGCGGGAAATGGCCGGGCAGTTAGCGACACTGACGGAGCAGGTTCGTCAATTGACGCAGCGACAGGCAACCGCGCCAGCCGAGCGCGATCCGACCCCTCCGCCCGAAGCCACCGCACCCACTATGGAACCGCACGGGGCGGGTGGTACGACAACGGAACAGCCCCCAGCCCCAAGTGATGTACCTACCCCGATGACCTCGGGGCCCGTATTGGGAGCGACAGCAGGGGAGGTAGGAACGACCCCTGCTCTTGGGGGGTCCGCCACGGCAGGAGCGACCCCGGAGCAGCGAGCGACGCGGGAAAGGGTCAGGATGAATTTGACCGAGTTCAAGAAGCATGACCCTCCCACTTTCGAGGGAGAGACGACCGATCCATGGGTCGTCGAGAAATGGGTGGATACCATGGAAAAACTCTTCGAGGACCTACTGATGGAGGAACACGAGCGGGTTCCGCTGGCTGTCCACTTCCTAGAAGGGAATGCTCGCATCTGGTTGAAGACGGTACGCCCGGATCCGTCTACAAGTGACTCACTACCGACATGGTCGGCCTTTAGGGAGGAACTTTTTGGCGCTTTCTTCTCCGACAGCGTCAAGCGGCAATTGGAAGACGACCTGAAGAACATTAGAAAAGGGAACCGCTTGATCGTGGAATATCAAAGAGAGTTCGTGAGATTGGTTAACTGCGTCCCGTTTGTTATACGGGATGAACCCCACAAGGCCCGCCTTTTTGTGGACGGGCTACGGAGCGACATCTTCGAGATGGTTCAGGCAGCAGACTTGCGCACGTTCCGGGAGGTGGTGGACAGGGCCACCATCGTGGAGCGGGGATTCGCCATCACCCGAGCTCGACGTGAGGGACCATAAAATAACCGGGAAAAGAAGCGGACACAGACTTACCCGGGAGGGGGCCCTTCTGGAGGGAGACGACCCCCAAAGTACCCCAAGACGCAACAAGGAAGCAAGAGTGCGCCTACGGGAAGGCCGCGACCATCGATCAAGCCATGTGTTATTTGCGGAGCATCGCATCCAGTGACGGAATGCCCTAAGAGACAAGATCACTGCTTCCGCTGCGGCAAACAGGGGCATCTCCGATACAACTGTCCCCTGAATACGGGAGCGGCATCTTCCGCGGCTTCCGCCCCAACGGCGCAGCCACCAGGATGGGGTAGAGCGCCAACGGGAATGCCCCCACACCCTTCGACGCCAAGATCAGAAGGGGAATTGCGACCACAACCAGGAGGGAGACTCTACTCCATGGGTCAGCACGGAGCGGTACTGCCAGAGGAGGTGGTAGCAGGTATTACTTCCATTTCTAACTTTCGAGCTCGAACCCTGTTTGACACCGGAGCGACTCACTCCTTCATCTCCCGCACTTTTGCACAAACACATCTGTTAGAAAGTAGCCCTCTTGATGTTATGATGACCGTCCAGACTCCTGGGGGGCCAATCGCGGCGACCGGTCTGGTGCCCTCGTGTTCAATAAGACTGGGAAGGTCATCGTGCCCCTGGGATCTGATAGTTATACCGCTAAAAGAATACGACGTGGTGTTGGGCATGGACTGGCTTACCGAGTATCAAGCGGTCATCGACTGCGAGAAGAGCCAGGTGCAACTACAAAAGCCGGGATTCCCGGAAAACGTGTACTTGGCATGTAAAAGTACTTCCTTTTTAGCTGTCATTACCGCGTCGCGGGCTAGGAAGCTGATAGAGGGTGGGTGCGTGGCCTATCTAGCCTCGGTAGATTTAGCCACCCGACCCGTTCCCCCGCCGTCCGAAATTCCAGTGGTAAGGGAATTTCCGGATGTATTTCCGGCGGAGCTCCCCGGAATGCCGCCGGAACGAGAGGTCGACTTCCTTATTGAGTTTCTTCCCGGCACCAAACCCATCACCAAGGCACCGTACAGGATGGCCTTCGCAGAGTTGAAAGAACTCAAGGCACAGTTGGAGGACCTTTTGGATAAGGGTTTTATCAGACCTAGCGCGTCACCTTGGGGCGCGCCCGTCCTTGTTCGTGAGGAAGAAGGACGGAAGTCTCCGGTTGTGCATCGACTACCGGGATATAAATAAGGTCACCGTTAAGAACAAGTACCCCCTGCCAAGGATCGACGACCTCTTCGACCAATTACAGGGTGCGACGGTGTTTTCAAAGATTGACCTGCAGTCGGGCTATCACCAGCTCCGGGTTAAGGGGGAGGACATCCCCAAAATGGCTTTCCGGACTCGCTATGGCCATTACGAATTTACGGTAATGCCATTCGGGCTCACAAATGCCCCGGCAGTGTTCATGGATATGATGAATAGGGTATTCAAACCCTTCCTGGATTTATTCGTGGTGGTCTTCATCGACGATATCCTCATCTACTCTCGTACAGACGAGGAACATGAAGAACATCTGCGCACAGTCCTCCAGACCCTACGGGAACAGAAACTCTATGCCAAACTCAAAAAGTGTGAGTTTTGGCTCCGTGAGGTCGGTTTCTTGGGGCACGTAATCTCGGCGGCTGGAGTCGCAGTGGATCCGAAGAAGATAGATTCGGTGACGGACTGGCCCCAACCGACAACAGTGACAGAGGTTCGAAGCTTCTTGGGATTGGCCGGGTATTACCGGCGCTTTGTGGAGGGTTTCTCCAAGATAGCCACCCCCTTAAACCGTTTGACTAGAAACGGGGAAAAGTTCATCTGGACGGACAAATGCCAAAGGAGCTTCGAGGAGCTCAAGGATAGATTGACGCGAGCTCCGATTCTCGCCCTGCCAGAACCGGGGAAGGATTATGAAGTATTTTGCGATGCGTCGCGAAACGGACTGGGTGGAGTACTCATGCAACGGGGAAAGGTTATAGCCTATGCGTCGAGGCAGCTCAAGGAGTACGAGCGGAATTACCCCGTGCACGATTTGGAACTCGCAGCGGTGGTGTTCGTCCTCAAGCTTTGGAGACACTACCTGTATGGGGCACACTGCAATGTGTACTCAGACCATAAGAGTCTAAAGTACCTTTTCACCCAAAAGGAGTTAAATCTGCGACAAAGACGGTGGCTCGAGCTACTGAAGGATTACGATTTAACGATCCACTATCACCCGGGAAAGGCAAACGTGGTGGCCGACGCCCTGAGTCGCAAGGGGCAGGCCGAGGAGGCAGGTGTAAGTACCATCACCCAGCAAGACAGTCTGATTGCGGAATTCTCGCAATTGAGACTAGAAGTAGTACCGGCAGGTACAGTCGCACAACTTCTGACACTGGTGGTCAGACCTACTCTGCTGGACAGGATCCTCGAAGGGCAATCGATTGACGACCAACTCCAGCTGGTGCGAAGAAGGATAACTGCCGACCAGGAAGGTGATTTCACAGTAAACTCCGACGGCACGATATGATTTCGGGGACGAATCTGCGTGCCGGATCTACCGGAACTCAAAGAGGAAATCCTGCGGGAGGCGCATACTGCCCCATATGCAGTGTGACACCCCAGGAATTTGGATTAGTCCTCTATATAAATGATATAATAGGACTAAATCTCTAACCCGGCTATAGCATTTTGGATGGTAGCAAGATCCAAGAGGAACATGAGAGTTAAGCGTGCTAGAGCTAGAGTAGTTCTAGGATGGGTGACCCCCTGGGAAGTGGGGCGTCACAGTTGGTATCAGAGCCATTCACCAGCCGGAAATGTGAGATGAGTCTCTGCTGAGCCAAGGTTATATAGCGGGTAGAGCGAGGCTCCCCGGCTAATGACCGTTGTGAGTGGAGTGCAGCTCCTCACAAGGTCGGCGCTAAGGCTAGCGAGACGAGTCTCACATCGCCTGGTGCTTGTGAGTGTGCTTGAGCCTGACGTGGACGTCAGGGCTTAAAGGGGGAAGAATGTGACACCCCAGGAATTTGGATTAGTCCTCTATATAAATGATATAATAGGACTAAATCTCTAACCCGGCTATAGCATTTTGGATGGTAGCAAGATCCAAGAGGAACATGAGAGTTAAGCGTGCTAGAGCTAGAGTAGTTCTAGGATGGGTGACCCCCTGGGAAGTGGGGCGTCACATGCAGCGCACCCCGGGGGAACGAAGATGTACAGGGACGTCAAACAGACCTTCTGGTGGCCCAAAATGAAGGGAGACGTGACTCGATTTGTGGCACACTGCCTGGTGTGCCAACAGGTGAAGGCCGAGCATCAGCGCCCGGCGGGAAAATTGCAACCTTTACCGGTGCCCGAGTGGAAGTGGGACATGATTACCATGGATTTTGTGACCGGATTCCCGAGGTCGCCACAGGGACACGATGCGATATGGGTGGTTGTGGACCGTTTGACGAAATCGGCCCACTTTCTGCCCATACACACGACGTGGACGCGGGAACGACTGGCACAAACGTACATCGACGAGATAGTAAGGTTGGATGGGGTACCAACATCTATCACGTCGGATAGGGACACGCGATTTGTGTCAAACTTTTGGCAAAGCCTGCAACGAGCAATGGGGACCAAGTTGCACTTCAGTACGGCTTTTCACCCGCAGACCGATGGACAGTCAGAGCGGGTGATACAGATTGTGGAGGACATGCTTCGAGCATGCGTTTTGGACTTGGGCGAAGGGTGGGCACGGTGTTTTCCCCTAGTGGAATTTGCCTACAATAACAGTTACCAGGCCAGCATTCAGATGGGACCATACGAGGCCCTGTACGGGCGCCGCTGTCGGTCTCCAATATGCTCGGACGACTTGGGCGAGCGTAAGTTTCTGGGCCCAGATTTGGTGGAGGAGACCGAAGCAAAGGTGCGATTGATTAGGCAAAGGCTACTGACCGCCCAGAGCAGACAGAAAAGCTACGCGGACGACAGACGCCGAGACTTAGAGTTCATGGTGGGTGAGCATGTGTTACTCCGAGTTTCGCCCTCCAAGGGGACCCGATGCTTCGGCCTGAGAGGGAAGTTAAGTCCGAGGTACGTGGGACCGTTCGAGGTCCTAGAACGCGTGGGTCCGGTGGCGTATCGATTAGCGTTGCCGCCAAACCTTGACCGAGTACACAACGTGTTTCATGTCTCAATGCTCCGGAAGTACCTCGCTGACCCCTCTCTTGCCTTGGATGCCTCCACCATCGAGTTGCGAGAGGATTTGAGCGTCGAGGAGACGCCTGTGCGTATTTTGGCAAGAGAGGACAAGAAGTTGCGCAATCGAACTATCTCCTACGTAAAGGTCCAGTGGAGCAATCACGAAGAGCGCGAGGCGACATGGAAACTGGAATCGAAAATGAGGGAATACTTTCCCGAATTGTTTAAGTGAGGTTTGTACATAAGTTTCGGGACGAAACTTTTTATAAAGTGTGAGTGGTGTAGTGATTCAGCCCTTGGGGGTATTTTTGACTCACATGTAAACTATTTAAGCCCTTAAGTGGAATAAAATTATTTAATTATTAAAAGTTGGCCGGTGTGTGGTGCTGGTATTTTTCTGCGATAGAGCGCGGAAAATGATGACCGACGGTGCGATCGGATATGAAATCCGATATCGGGATCTCCCGGAACGGAATTCTTAGTGATACGGTGATTAGTCATGCATCGGAATCCGTGCAAAATATCTTGCACCCGTTGGAGATAAGGTGGGTTATCTCGTAGGGGATAATTAATTAATTAATTAATTATCCGGTGACGGAAAATAGAATTTTATTACGTACGAATTAAAGAGGAAATTAATTAAATATATATAATTAAATAATAGGGATTATATAAGTGATCCCGATTATCGGAGGGAAAGAAAGGAAAAATAAAACCCTAACCGGTGAGGAGAGAAAGAAAGGGAAAGAAAGGAAAAAGACGGAACCCTAGCCGGAAGGAAGGAAAAGGAAAAAGAGAAAGAGCCCGATCCTCCCGAACACCGAACCGAAGGCAAGAACGCGACCGGGCGACCTTTTCGTCGATCTTCGGTGAGTAAAATAATTTTTGGAATTTTTTGGGATTATTCCGTCGTCCTTTTTGTTGAGTTTCGGGCTTCTCCGTTGTCTCCGTTACCGTCGCCGTCACCGCCGTCGTGCTAGGGCGCGGAACGGGCGACGGAGACGCGCGATGCCGCTAGGGCATCACGCGGAAGATTACGTGGATGGCCGGTCGCCACCGCGAGCGGCGACGGAGAAGACTGCGCGGGCACCCAACCGCGCGGGCACCGCGCGGGGCGCCGCGCGGACGCCGCGCGACTGCCGCGCGGGCCCGCACCCGCGCGGGCCGGCACCCGCGCGGGGCGCCGCGCGGGCGCTGCGCGGGCGCCGCGCAGGGCACCGCGCGGGGCTGCACCCGCGTGGGCGCCGCGCGGGGCTGCACCCGCGCGGCCGCCGCGCGGGCAGTACCCGCGCGGGCGCCTCGCGAGGCGCCGCGCCGCGCCGCGTGGGCCGAAACCCACGCGGGCGCCGCCGCGGAGCGGCGCCGCGCGGTTCCGAGCCGCGCGGGGCTCCGACGGGCAGCGACGGCGGCGCGGGGTTCCGGTTTCCGGCGAATCGGACGGTGTTGGACTTTTCTAGCAAAATAAGTAATTTGGGGTTTTCCGTTTTGAGATGTTAGTATGTGTTTTTGACCATAGTTTATCCTTGCGGACTTTTTTTAGGTCCGGGTGCGCAGCGGGAGTGTGTGAAAGATCCGAGTGCTCCGATCTTTCCGCAGCAAGGTGGGTACTGTTGCTATAAGTGCAACGAGTGCAGTAAGTGCATCTATCATCGTAAAAGTGTTCTTAATATGCCTAACAAAGTAGATGGACTATCTAACCTTTCGCATGATCGTATTTTATCTTATATCATAATTGTTGCGGCTACGGTCGCGGTGCTAAATACACGCCGATCTCGGCAAATCTGGTTTCGGATGCTGCACGTACACTGGCGGCTTGGCCCCCGCATAGGTGTACTTTTCCGGAGAAGTGCTCTATACGACCCGTGTGCCCCACGAAGTGTTGGGACCTCCTCACGGCTGCTACAGGTATCACACTAGCCCCGTGAGGAGGTTAAAAGCATGAAAAGTCCTGCGGGAGAGATCGTTGACTACCCTGTCGGGACGGTGTCACTAAAGTAAATAAAGTGAGTAAAGTAAGTTGTAGGGTTTTAGCGATAGGTCCCGGTGTAATCGGTTTGCTCTTCTTTCCTTGTTGTTATTTAAACATCTACTTTGTTTGTCATTGACTTTACCCACTCCGTGACAGGTGATACTAGGTGCGTTAGCCGGGATGGCGGTGAGACTGCGTCGCGAGGACCGTAGTCAGAACTCTTGGATATATCTCATTTTTCTTTATGTTTTTATTAGTTAATTTGCTTGTGGTTTATATTAGTTGTGGACATGTATTGGTTAGCGCTGTGGATGAGATGTACTTTTACGTTTAGATACTTTTAGTGATGTTTCATATGCGGCACGTTTTCATGAAAAACCAAATGATTTCGAAAATGCTTTCTCAAAACGAAGTGACATGTGGGCACGGGTTTTGCAACCGCTGGTTTTATCCTTTCCAAACGGTGACGCCGCTTTAATAGCTTGCTTGAAAAAAAAATAAGGTGTCGAGTGGACACCGGTCTTTTAAAACAGTAGTTAGATCAATGTACTCTGATTGGTTGATGGTTGATGGATGATGGATGATGTTGTAAATGAGACGCCGTGCATATACAAAGGAGACTCTGTCCGTGGACAGAGAGAATTTGTGTATGTGGCGGTCTGGCACGCACCGGGGATGAGGTTTATGTTATTATATTAAGAGAAAAAAAATATACACGCAATTTTCCGCTTTGCTTGACTGAAAAACCCCCCGGGGCGTGTCACATAATCCTTGAGCTGTCTTGATGCATATGCGATGACTTTCCCCTGTTGCATCAACACGCTTCCCAGTCCACCTCGAGATGCATCACAGTAGATCTCGTAATCCTCACCAGGCTGTGGCAATGTGAGTACCGGTGCCCGCGTGAGTCTGTCCTTAAGCTCCTCGAAGCTCTTCTGGCATTGAGCCGTCCAGACGAATTTCTCCCCTTTCCGGGTTAGTCGAGTAAGGGGAGTGGCTATCTTTGAAAAGCCTTCCACGAAGCGTCGGTAGTATCCTGCTAGCCCGAGGAAACTTCGGATTTCTGTCACCGTGGTCGGGCGAGCCCAGTCGGTCACCGATTCTATCTTTCTCGGATCCACCGCAATTCCCGTGGCCGAGACAATATGTCCCAGAAAATCGACCTCACGGAGCCAAAACTCGCACTTTTTGAGTTTGGCATACAGTTTTTGATCCCTTAGGGTCTGGAGGACCACTCGGAGGTGCTCCTCATGCTCCCTATCCGTGCGGGAATAGATGAGGATATCATCAATAAAAACCACCACAAATTTATCCAGGAAAGGTTTAAAAATCCGGTTCATCATGTCCATAAATACCGCTGGGGCATTGGTAAGCCCAAACGGCATCACCGTGAACTCGTAATGGCCATAGCGAGTTCGGAACGCCGTCTTCGGTATATCCTCACCACTGATTCTGAGTTGGTGATAGCCCAACTGGAGGTCGATCTTTGAGAACACGGTCGCCCCTTGGGGTTGGTCAAACAGGTCATCGATACGTGGCAAGGGGTATTTGTTCTTCACCGTGACCTTGTTTATTTCCCGGTAGTCTATGCATAACCGTAAACTCCCGTCCTTCTTCCTTACAAAGAGCACAGGCGCTCCCCATGGCGACACACTCGGTCGGATGAACCCCTTGTCCAGGAGGTCCTCAAGCTGCGCCTTCAATTCCTTTAGTTCGGCGAAGGCCATTCTGTATGGCGCCTTCGTGATGGATTTTGTCCCCGGGATTAGCTCGATAGAGAAGTCGACCTCGCGTCTAGGTGGCATCCCCGAAAGTTCGGACGGAAAAACATCCGGGAAGTCCCTTACAACTGCAATGTTGGAAAGTGAGGAGGTGGGTTGGGTCGCCAGATCCACCGAGGCTAGGTACGCCACGCATCCACTCTCCATCATTCTCCTTGCCCGGGTTGCGGTGATGACGGTCGAAAATAAGGTACTCTTACACGCGAGGTATACGTTTTTCGGAAATCTCGGTTCCCGCAGTCGTACTTGACATTTGTCGCAGTCGATCTCCGCCTGGTAGTTTGTAAGCCAATCCATTCCCAGAACTACGTCGAATTCCTTCAGTGGAATGACCACCAGGTCTCCCGGGCAGTCTAACCTTCCCAACCTTATTGGGCAGGAAGGTACATAGTTGACGGCCTCGATAGGCCCCCCAGGAGTCCGGACGGTGAGGGAATGGCATAGGGGTTTCATTTCCAAGTCATGAGTACGGGCAAAACTACTAGATACAAAGGAGTGCGATGCCCCAGTGTCGAATAATGTTCTAGCTCGAGAGTCTGAGATTAGAGTAGTACCTGCCACTACGTCTTCTGGTGGGTCTGCCCCTTGGTGGGTCATCGAGTAGATCATTCCTCCTGATTGCGAACGTGTCTCCCCCTCCTGTCGGGTGGGTGGAGGGCGCGCCGTGGGTCCCGAGGGGATCCTTCCCCTCCCTGACTATTGTGGCAGTGGGGCGGAGGCTGCGGATGAGGCTGGTCCCGGGTTTGTGGTGTAGTTGAAGCGAAAATGGCCCTGCTTGCCGCAACGGAAGCAGTGGTCGTGCCTCTTCGCGCACTCAGTAACTTTGTGGGCTCCATTGCAGATAACACAGGGTCTGTCCCCTGGTCTTTGACCGCCTGCCGGTGCGCTCCTAGCCCCGTGGTGCGACTTTGGGTGTTTAGGGGGCTGACTCCCGCTGGTTGGTCCCCCTCATGTGAAGGACTGCGGACGCTTCTTATCTCTGTTGAAAATCGTGTCCTGTCGTCGAGCACGCGTCACTCCTAAGCCGCGCTCCACAATGGTAGCCCTATCCACCACCCTCTGGAAGGTGTGAAGGTCCGCTGCTTGCACCACCTCGACGATGTTGCTTCGTAATCCGTCAACGAAGAGGCGGGCTTTATGAGCTTCGTCCCTTATGACGAAGGGGACACAATTTGCCAACCTCACAAACTCTCGTTGATACTCCCTGACGGATCTGTTCCCCTGCCGAATATGCTTCAGATCGTCCTCCATCTATTGTTTCACACTGTTGGAGAAGAACGCTCCGAACAGCTTTTCTCTGAACTCGGTCCATGTCGGTAAGGCGTCACCCTTCGTGGAATCCGGGCGCACCGTTTTCCACCATATCCGGGCATTTCCCTCAAGACAATGAACCGCTAGGGGAACTCTTTCATGTTCCTCCATCATTAAATCCTCAAATAGCTTTTCTGTCGTATCCACCCACTTCTCCACGACCTAGGGATCGGTCGTCTCGTCCTCGAATACGGGTGGGTCGTGTTTCTTGAACTCGGACAGGTTCGCTCTCACCCTGTCCCGTTCCGTCCGTTGGGTGGAGGCTTCGCCCGTAATGCGACCCGAAGCCGTTGGGCTGGGTGCGGCCGATGGCGCGGTCGGTTGGTCCATCGACACCCCGGTGGTCGCTGTCTGGGGAGGAGCGGCCGTTGTTTCTTCATGCGTTCCAGATGGTCCTGCCACGGGCGGGCTTGCTTCAAGTGGTGGGACCCGGGCGCTCTCCCCAGGCACGGCCTGTTGCTGCTGCGTTAGTTGACGCACGTGCTCTGTGAGGGTTGACAGTTGTCCAGCCATCTCACGTAACTGTTGGCGGATTAGTTCATTCCCCGCAGTTGCTGGAGCCACATTATCGGCTCCTGCATTTTCAGTCGACGACCTTGTACGAGCCATTCTCCACTGTGAGCAAAGAAAAATCATTAGTCATAGTTCGATCGGTCTAGCACCTTGACCTACTAACCCTGGGACTCTATCCCTTATTTCCTCGCGCTCACGCTCGTACGTGACACACCTATACTTTGGTTATCAACTTAGTTAGTCACTTGTGCCATTACATTCTGTGGATGTTGGTCATGATCACCTTGGTTAAAGTTGTTTTCCCTGATACCATAAAATCTGTCACGCCCCGGAGGTTCTAATAGAGCGGAAAACGTACCCTTTTTTTTTTTTTTTTCTAAAACATTTAAATGAACCATGCCTCCGGCGCGTATCAGACACGCCGCATATACAAATTCACTCCCCAAACGGGCGGAGCCTCCTTTGTATATGCACGGCGTTACCAACAAGTCGAATAATTTAACCATTCCAACCATGACAGGCAAAGAGGAGAGAATATATTAAATCATACCATCACCGCTATCTTATAAGACTATAGCAAAAACCTATGGATTTTGAAAATCGGTGCCCACTCGACACCCAGTTTTCTAAAACGTTTTTCCAAACTCTTTGAGCGGCCTTTAACTTGAAAGGATAAATCCACGGGTTTTAAAATCGGTGCCCACACGGCACTTGCTTTGAAAACACTTTTGAAACCGGTTTGCGTTTGAAAACAAGCCGCAATTACACATCCTATCATTCACCAGTTAATTACAAGAAAATCCTCATCCCAACATCCATCAGAAACCACAGTAAATGAATCACAGTTAAACTAACCATAGTATAAAGAAATAACCAAAAGTAAAAAGAATGACGTATCGTTTACTAGCCCTCGTGGCTAGCGTCCTCTAACTGATGCCTCACCGTCGTCCCGAATTTCACCCCTACTCGGACCTGTCACAGTGTGGGTTGTCAGTGACTGATAAAGTAGAAAACATGCAAGTAAACGCAATAATAGAAAGGACACACCGAATCACTGGAGCATTTACTTTCCCCTCCCCCTCATGTGTCGCTAAAACCCTATTGAAAGTCCCGCTGGGCACCTACCCCAGCTTTCAGAATATTTTGGGCCCCAACCCCAATACCGTACTCATCTTCTTGGTGCCTCCAACCCCTTCACTGCCCAAGCAGGAGTCGCCTCTCCTTGAGGGGTCCCCACGAACCTCCCCTTGTGGGGTACACGGGTAAAACGACTTACCATCTTTCCGGAAAAATACACCCTCTGCAGTGGCCAAACTGCCGATGTGCGTGTAAGCAATATGAGTATATTTATTGCCTAGCGACCTCAGCCACTTTAGTCAGAATAGTATAACGCACCTGCGACCGCAGCCGCTTTGATTGACATAATAAGAAGGATTCACATGCTATGGGGTTAGTCAAACTATCAACATATCTACTTTATCAAAACGAGTATCCGGGAACGACGCCACACCGGTAATGACCAACACCAACCCACCACGATTATGCAGAACATGCACTCCAGAGACCGAACCTTGCTCTCTGTCGACGCCCGGACCTAGAAGTAGTCCCCAAAAGAGCCGCTGTCAGATCAGAAATATAATAGTGGATAAACCGAGCCCAACAACTCAAAAACACTAAAGACTACTTGACCCGGCGGTGGCGCCCACGCGCGTCAAGCGACGCGACCGCCCCGGCGGTGTTGCGGGTCGAACGGCCGCGCGGGCACCGGCCCCGCGCGGCATTTGCCGTGACCGCGCGGGCCCAAGCTCCGCGCGGTGCAAGCCGCGGCCAATACCGCGCGGGCACCAATCCCGCGCGGCCCGCTCCGCAACCGCGCGGGCGCCCGCCCGTGCGGTATTGGCCGCGGCCGCGCGGGTATGAGCCCCGCGCGGCACGCGCTGCCGCCGCCGCGTGGGCACCCGCCCGCGCGGCATAAACCGCAGCCGCGCGGGCAAGGCCCCGCGCTGCATGCACCGCCGCCTCGCGGGCGCCCGCCCGCGCGGCACTAGCCGCGGCCGCGCGGGCATGGCCCCGCGCGGCGCGTGCCCCAGCCGCGCGGGCGCCTGCCCGCCGGCACTGGCTGCGGCGGCACGGGCTTGGGCCCCGATCGGCGCGTGCCTCGACCGCGCGAGCGCTCGCCCGCGCGGCGCTTGCCGCGGCCGCGCTGGCACTAGTCCCGCGCGGCGCTTGTCGCAGCCGCGCGTGCACCGGTCCCGCGTGGCGTTTGTCGCGGGCGCGCGGGCACTCGCCCGCGCGGCACTTGCCCGCGGCCGCGCGGGCACCGGCCCCGCGCGGCGCTTACCCTAGCTGCGACCACGCGGGGATCTTGCTCCCGCGCGGCTCTAGCCGCGGCCGCGCGGGCACCGTCCCCGCGCGGCACGTATTACGGTCGCGGCGGCAATGCCCTAGGGCTTCGCGGCGCGACGCGTTGGGTAGCAACGTCTACTCCTAAGACTCCGCGAAAGACCGAAACCGAAAACCGAGCGAAACTATACGAAAATAAATCTAGTTTACCTCTAATCGTCGGAGACGGTGATCCGTTCACGCTCCCGACTTCGGCACGTTCGTCGGGAGGGTTTGGGTTCTTTAGCCTTCTCCTTCCTTTCCACCGTTTCCTTCCGATTAGGGTTTCGCCTTTTCCCTTTTCTTTCACTCGTTCCTTCCTCTCGTTTCCTTCCGGTTAGGGTTTCGCCTTTTTCCTTTTTCTCTCTTTTTTCTTCTTTCTTTCTTTCGGGAGAATACAAAAATTAATCTTTTTGTACGACAAAATCCAAACCGGGTATTTTAAAATCCTAATTAATTAATTCCTCAATTAATTAATTCCTCAATTAATTAATTCCTCAGATAAGATCCTTCGGGATAATTCTTTAACGATAATTTTTCAAAGATAAATCCCTCCTTTTTTCTCGGAAAGCATGCCAAATCACTTACGCGGATTTCGATGCACCCCTGGCCATTGCGATCACTTTCTACCCCTTTCCGGGAGTTCCGTAAGTCGGAATCCGGATCCGATTGCACTGCCGTTCTACGTTTCTCTAGCTCTATCGCAGAAAAACACCCGCACCTCCAAATTAACGACTTAAGTAAACCCGTTACAGTAGTTACTTTAAACGGAAACTTTATTAGCAGGAGGTATAAAGTGTTACAAAAATCTAAGATATTACAGGTATGCTGGCCGATGCATAACACCGATGAAAAGAAGGAGTCTCAAGGACTCAAAGTATGTATATCGCACACTCCGTAGTGGCACTCGAGGGGAGCGACCCACACGAGTAAAGTATCACTGTAACAAGTATCATAAGTAGTATAAATCAGCAGGACTGGATCATTGTAGAATACCGGGATTTCGGATAGCGCGCCGACCTCGCAAGATGGCATGGTGCGGAGAAATTGCCTCGAGTGTGTTCCTTATGTGTTTAGGGATGAGTTCGGGTTGACTCGGATCAATACGGAAGCCCGAGCTTGTATCGGAGTTTTCCGGGCTTTGTGCGCCGATAGAGGACTGGCTTCGGGGAAGCCTCAACTTCACCGTGGAGTGCAGGAAAATTTGGAAATACTTGGAACTGATGTATTTTCAGATTACAGCGGGGTTCGGGAGGTTTCAGACTGGTGCGAAGGCCTCGAGGGCAAAAAGTGAGTTGAAGTTGGCTTAAAAAGGAGATTAATCAATTAATTTAATTAATTAAGTGACTTTTCTTAGCCTGTGAAGAATTAGAGAAAGAAAGAAAGAGAAGGAAGGAATTAAGAATGAGTTTTTTAGTAAATGGAGGAGATATTTTGGTTGGAGGATTATTTTAATGTTTTTATCAACCCAGCCACTAATTAATTGAAGCCGCCACATCACCTTATCTCTTCTTCATCCCTATAACAGAGGAATGGCTAGGCAATAGAGGAAGGGAGATTTAGAGAGAAGAAGAAGAAGATGAAGGAAATGGAAGGAGCTTAGTGAAGGGTGTGCATGGGTGGCGAGGACCTGCTACTTGGTGCCGTGTGAAGCCGAGCGGAGCACGTGCGCGCGCGACGGGCGCCGGCAAGGTAGGTATTTTTGTGCAGTTTTTGAGCAAGTTGGGATTTAGATTTTTTTGGTATTTTCTATTTTTTTTGGAGAGGTTGGACTGCTTGTCCATGGTGGCCTGGTACTGTGGAAGCCGCGGCAAGGAGGGAGCCGCGCGCGCGCACAGGTGTGCACGCGCGGCCGGCGCGCTCTGCTGCGCGGGCGTGCGCAGCAGGGCGCCGCGCGGGCATGCAGCAAGCGCGCGCGGGCTGTGCATAGCAGCTGCGCGCGGGCGCCGCGCGGCCTGCGGCAGCGGCGCGTGCGGCCGCTGCGATTGGTCGGCGTTGCGAGCTGGGGCTGGTTTTGCCGATGAGCTTGCGACTTGTTTTTTTTGACCGGGCTAATGTGGTTCCCTTTTCCTCTTTTTTTGTTGTTCTTGGCTCTGCAGTTTTTTGTGCGCGACAGCTTGTAGGGGTTTTTGCAGCTTGGAGTCGGGCGGGGGCCGGAGATGATGATGATCATGATGATGATTATGATGATGATGATGATGATTGTGATGAGGATCCTTTTGTGTAAGCTGTGAGCTTTGTGTGAGTTTATATGGTTAATTTTGGTGAAATTAAATTATGCACATTGGAGGTGTATGCAAGGGGGATGTGTTTGATGTGCTGTTGGGTACTTTCTTTTGTTGTTGGAGCTACAGAGTTGGTTGGTATTTGTGTGTGTGCATGTGGAGCTTGTGGTGGATGTTGAAGCTCCATGTAGAGTATGGGTGTTTTAATTAAATGGTGATGAGCTTAATTTATATAATTGGGTGGACCTGTAGGGTGCAAAGGAATTTTGAAATATTTTGGTTAAGTAAATATTAATTATTAGTATGCTTTGGAGCTTATAAAGGGAAGATTGTGGATCTAATGTGATTTGGTGTTTAAGTGTGCATGTTGTTGAACCTATGAGATGTATGAGTGTTGTACTTTGGAGCTATAGGTGGTTTTACGATGTAATTGTAAACTGTGGGTTTTTTTTAGGAAAATTGGAAGTATGTAAATGAAGCTTGTATTTAATTGTAAACTGTGGGTTATTGTATATATGTGGACTTTATTTAGTTGTGTGCAATTGGAGTTAATTGAGTGTAATGGAGCTTCTAGAATAATATATGTGAGTGTGTGTGGTTAATTTGGAGTGGTTTTTGTGATGGAATTAGTGGTCAAATTAGTGTGTGTTGTGCTATGTGTATGTGAGCAGTAGTTTTGGTGGATGAGTTGGAGAGTGTATTTTTGTGTGCTGTTTGGGCCGTGGAGTGAGCCGATTGCGCGCAGGTTTTATGGGAACTCGAGGATTTTTTTGGAACTCCTGAGGATTTTTCCGAGATTTACGGCATGATTTTCGAGGTTTCGTCAGTTCGAGTTTTCGGCACTTCGCCGACTTCAGCTTTGCCTGCGGAAAGCGATTCAGGTGGGTTGGAATTTCTTCGAAATTTATGGAATTCCCTTTAATTCTTCTGTAAGTATATTGATCATGTTTAGCTTATTTATTATATTGATAAATCTGATAGTTGCTTAGAAATAGTAGAATGACATTCTTGAGCCCCAGACATGTTTAGTATGATCTAGAGGTTATTTGACACTAGACTACATGTTCATTTGAGATTCAGGCTGCATCTGGACCTTCATATATTTTTAGTACTCTATTTTAAGTAAAACTCCATTTTAAAAGGGTTTTTAATTGTTGAGAACATTATGAATGGTCCAGATTGTTCGAGTTGATTGTGTACTCGTGCCAGAGGGCCGAGTGTATTTTTAGAGCATCGTCTGTCGAGTTCTAGTGTCATGAGGGTTCTTCTTCCTGGTTTGGATGATGGGTTTATTCTAGATCATGGGTTGTGTTTATGATTTAGTGGTGGAGGTAGTTCTCCCACTTAGTTTTGAGGATATTTGGGGTTCTGGCAGATCGAGTCGCGGGGGTTTCCCGGCTCAGCCATGGTCATGCATTATCAGATTGAGTCGTTGAGGGTTCTCCGACATAGCTGTGAGAGTGTTTGGGCTATTCATGTTGAGTCGAGGTTCTTTTCCGACTGAGTTGTGTTTTCGAGCTTTGAGATACCGATCTGTTTGATCGTGGATTATAGCCTGCATGTGCCGCATATTTGAGACAGTGAGACAGATGTGATACTTGAGTTCGGTGGGGTCGCACCCCTCGAGCTACGCCCCGGGTGCGATGATGATACCGAGCCTGACGAGGCTACGATGTGGTTATGCGCCTAGTTGATTTACTAGTGGTCGCTTGATACCCCTGGCCGAGCTACCATGGGGTCACTTTGTGTGAGATTGAGATAGTCGTTTTAGGACGCCCCACGTAAATCCGGTCCTCTTGTGGATGCGTGGTAGTGGGCAGGTGCGTTCCTAGACGACAGGCGCAGGCTGGACTGAGCCAGATTTGGGCAGTCTTTGAGATTGGGTGTTATGAGCAGGTAGTTACATATTATGTTCTTAGATGGTTTTTCCTGAGAGCATTGATACTGAGGCATTGTAGCAGTAGCGAGAGTATGCATAGCATGTTTATGATAGACTTTCCTTTTGAGACGTATTAGCTGTAGTTTTCCTTCAGCTTATCTATCTATCTATCTATCTATCTGCATATCTATCTGTTTTGCCTCCAGTAGACTTAGTGGGCATACCGTGGATTTTGGGACGGTACCCACTGAGATCTGCCTTCTGCAGTAGATCTCACACCCGCTGCGGTGACAGGTTGAGGTAGCTGTTCCGGCTTGGTTCGCGCGGAGACAGCAGATCGAGGTGAGGACGTGGCCGATTAGTTCCTTACCAGCATTGAGAGTCAGAGGTAGATGTACCCGTTTTTATTTTATGACTCCACTTTTGTACTGGACATTCTGAGAGACTTGTGAGGATTGTATTCCTTTTTCATAGCTTATCAGACTTTGTATTGAGTATTTTCTTTTATCCAGATGTTCAGTTGATTTCTATAGCTATTAGTTCTTTTTCAGCTCTGATACCTGTTAGCTATAGATCTTTTGCAGGATAGACGCTTCGTCTGTGCGGTAGTTTCCGCACAGACGGCGGATCTGTTGGCGAGCCCGGGTCGCAGTTTCGACCCCGGGGCGTGACAGATTAGAGTGGTATCAGAGCCTATGTATATAGGTCATTGAGGACTTAGAGACCCTAGGCTATTGGTTGGACAGTAGGATGACTGTCGAGAGAGACGTGACTTTAGCGAGAGTCCTGATTGAGTTTGTACCTCCTCCAGAGGATTGGGGCGAGTGATCTTACATGTTATTTCTCTAAAGATGATTATGTTGGCTGCAGACAACATAATGCTTTAGTAAGGGTAACATGTTCTAGACTTTCGCTTAATTTGGTCGAGAGAGTTTTGGTCCTAATGGTTGTTCTGTTGCAGTGATTTGATGCTTCCGAGACACCGTGCAGCGGCGAGGGCGTGTTTGACCTTGGATGAGGGGCTCGTATAGCGGCAAGCTAAATGGATAGAGCCGAGAGAGGTCTGAGAGTTACAGGCCCCAGTAGCCAGACTTTGAGGCGATGCGGCACCAGGAAGAGAACTTGGAGCGCTTGATGCACATGCTTGAGCCGAGAGCATCTTCCGAGGTATCGCTAGTAGTACTTCTAGCCGCGACGTCGTCGACTTCGATCCTGATCGCGCCACTGATGGTATAGAAGCAGCGAGAGGTTGCTGACCGGTTGTTTTATTTCATCCAGTTCCATCCCCTGCAGATTTCGGGACCGAGTTTAGAGCCTTGGAAGGCCGAGGACTGGATTGTTGCTATGGGAAAAGTTATTTGAAGATTGTTCATCCAGGAGAAGCATCATGTGCACTTGGTTATGCACTTTGGATAGGGATGCCGAGAGTTAGTGGCGTCGAGTTCGTCCTGCTGGACCACCGGGAGCGTAGTTGATGACCGGGAGCGAATTTTCTGCGATTGTGGAGCGGAGTACCCCATGTTGCCCAGGATGAGGCCTAGAAGGTTGATCATGTTTGAGAGGGGACTGCATCGAGATACTTATTTCTTTGTGCATTCGCGGCGAGTGTCGACTTGGGATGCAGCGAGTGTGCATTCTCGATGGATTGATCGAGGATTAGTGATCACGTCCCCGAGGGACGAAGAGCGAGGGACTAGCTCGAGTGAGAGACGTCCAGCATTGTCGGATTTTGGGTTAGTTGAGTGGATCAGGTTGTCATGATTCCAGTCTAGGGATCATGTGTCTCAGAGGAGACAGAGACCTGGAGGTTCTCGGCAGTTGAAGCACCTATAGCAGTATCAGGACTTTTCAGGCATAGTGCCCCTAAGTAGTGCGCTTGGATTTGCCGCTTGTGACGGCACTCCCTCTACCCTTCTGGATGAAGAGGTTCATCCGACTTACCGATAGGCTGACCGAGCAGCGACGCCAAGACAGATAGAGCGATGGCCACCAGCATCTAGTGAATGAGTTTGTACTGCCGGCTGGAGGGCGCCAGGATAACGGATCGTGTTCTACCAAACGTGGACTTTCTTATAGTCGTCGGAGTTAGAGCATGTTGATGCCGATACCGCTTGTGTGTGTTCAGTAGAGCAGAGGTAGCTTCATGTGAGCCAGAGATGGACTGTTGGTCTGTACACGTGAGGATCAGGTTCCAGATCACGTTTAGCACATGGATGAGTGTTGCCAGTCCCGCCAGAGTAAGTAGGACATTCGATTTGATTCCTTGAGTTTTAGTCCTACATCAGTTTTGGAGTGTTGTTATGGGTTTGGACAGAGTTTGGTTATCCCAATGCCATGCTACCATGGATGGCCGAGAGAGGACTTTGACCCTCCGTGGACCTGGTCAGGAGGAGTGTGTTGTAGAGGGAGTTAGACCACGGCAGAGTTGAGTCGTGGTCGTATCATATTGCTAGCGACTGTAGAGGAAGTGCTTACGGCGGCACCGGGACTAAGGAATATCTTTATCGCCCGTGTGATCCCGGGTGAAAGTCTACCTGATCTGATATTGAAGCCGCCGCTTAGTGAGATTGAGATCGAGATAGTGATTGATGTGGTTTTGGAAACTGCGCCGACTATGGTAGCACCTATTGGAGTATCACCCGCGAGAGAGAGAGTGAGAGCTGATAGTGCAGCTGCGGGATTTGATGGATCGAGAGGTCTGTGTGACCCAGTACCACGTCGTGGGAATACGACAGTGAGGACCCGAGAGATGGATACTTGAGTATGATGCCACACCGTGGATACACGGTGGTGATGCCACGCCAATTGGTGCACGGCAGTGATGCCATGTTGTGAATACACAACGGTGAGAGTTCTTTGATGGTTTGAGTACAGACAGGTTTGGAGTGTATTACGACAGATGCCCTCGTGAGTTTGATTGTCTTATGGAACCTTACAGTCGAGGGCTGTGCCCGGATGGTGTTCAGGACCCGGTAGGGGCATTGTGAGCTTACAGCACAGTCTTGTGGATTGATTGATGCCATGCCGACCTTAGGATTTGAGGAATCGGGCGTTCCAGCTGTGTTTGGATGGGTGGGTAGCCGTACCCGTCATGGATATCTGGATTTATTTTCGAGGTGACCTGTAGCATGAGGAGCACTTGTGGTTAGCGCTGTAACTTCTAAGAGAGAAGAAGTGGCTTGCCAAGTTGGGAGAGTGTGCTTTCGACTTCGAAAGGTTCTGTGGTTAGGCCTCATGATGTTAGCTGCAGGAGCGACTGAGGACCCAACGAAGAGTGATACTGTTGGGAATTAGCCTAAGCCTATTATTGTGACTGAGGTCAAAAATCTTGGACTAGGCAGGGCCAGTTTATTTTCGAAGGGTTAAAGCTGCATCGAGTTGCATGTTGCCAGTGATAGAAAGAACATTGAGTTGTTCTTAGATCCTCAAACCTGAAGTACTTGGTTACTCAGGAAGATTTTGGTCGAGGCAACGCCGGTGGACAGAGTTATTTGAGCTATATGATTGATTTAGTATATACTCATCCCGGCGAGGATATTATGGATAGTTACGCCTTGTCTAGGCGAGCGGTGCAACCTTGGAATGAGGTGATGGATCAATGGGTGCCCCTTTTGGAACTTGAGAAATGATCCCGTTGATAGACTCCCTTCCCCGGTTGGTGGATGTGAGAGTGCATTTGTGATGCTTTGAGCATATGGGTTGCTAAGGAGCAACGGGGGAGTTATGCCAATTGGAGGCTTAGAGTTGGAATTAGAGAACTTGATTTTTGGAAGCCACCAGCCGCAGGGATATTTATAGATTTGAGCTTACGCGGGGAGTTTGGTCTGCGAGTTTTTATCTTCCTGGAAGAAGTGTATTTGATCCCCTGGCATGTTTTGTTTTTCACTTCCTTAGAGTTGGACGAGGATTGAGTTACCGGGATCGACCGATGAAATTCTTGCTGGCGAGACAGAAGAATTTTGCAGTCGCTTTACACCTTGAGTGAAGGATCAGTGGAGCCATCTTGTTTCCTATCCCCATTTGATTGAGACACCCTCCCAAGTAATGGATTTATTCTGGTTTCGAGGACGAAACCCTTTTAAGGAGGGCAGAGTGTAGAATACCGGGATTTCGGATAGCGCACCGACCTCGCAAGAAGGCATGGTGCGGAGAAATTGCCTCGAGTGTGTTCCTTATGTGTTTAGGGATGAGTTCGGGTTGACTCGGATCAATACGGAAGCCCCAGCTTGTATCGGAGTTTTCCGGGCTTTGTGCGCCGATAGAGGACTGGCTTCGGGGAAGCCTCGACTTCACCGTGGAGTGCAGGAAAATTTGGAAATACTTGGAACTGGTGTATTTTCAGATTACAGCGGGGTTCGGGAGGTTTCAGACTGGAGCGAAGGCCTCGAGGGCAAAAAGTGAGTTGAAGTTGGCTTAAAAAGGAGATTAATCAATTAATTTAATTAATTAAGTGACTTTTCTTAGCCTGTGAAGAATTAGAGAAAGAAAGAAAGAGAAGGAAGGAATTAAGAATGAGTTTTTTAGTAAATGGAGGAGATATTTTGGTTGGAGGATTATTTTAATGTTTTTATCAACCCAGCCACTAATTAATTGAAGCCGCCACATCACCTTATCTCTTCTTCATCCCTATAACAGAGGAATGGCTAGGCAATAGAGGAAGGGAGATTTAGAGAGAAGAAGAAGAAGATGAAGGAAATGGAAGGAGCTTAGTGAAGGGTGTGCATGGGTGGCGAGGACCTGCTACTTGGTGCCGTGTGAAGTCGAGCGGAGCACGTGCGCGCGCGACGGGCGCCGGCAAGGTAGGTATTTTTGTGCAGTTTTTGAGCAAGTTGGGATTTAGATTTTTTTGGTATTTTCTATTTTTTTTGGAGAGGTTGGACTGCTTGTCCATGGTGGCCTGGTACTGTGGAAGCCGCGGCAAGGAGGGAGCCGCGCGCGCGCACAGGTGTGCACGCGCGGCCGGCGCGCTCTGCTGCGCGGGCGTGCGCAGCAGGGCGCCGCGCGGGCATGCAGCAAGCGCGCGCGGGCTGTGCATAGCAGCAGCGCGCGGGCGCCGCAAGGCCTGCGGCAGCGGCGCGTGCGGCCGCTGCGATCGGTCGGCGTTGCGAGCTGGGGCTGGTTTTGCCGATGAGCTTGCGACTTGTTTTTTTTGACCGGGCTAATGTGGTTCCCTTTTCCTCTTTTTTTGTTGTTCTTGGCTCTGCAGTTTTTTGTGCGCGACAGCTTGTAGGGGTTTTTGCAGCTTGGAGTCGGGCGGGGGCCGGAGATGATGATGATCATGATGATGATTATGATGATGATGATGATGATTGTGATGAGGATCCTTTTGTGTAAGCTGTGAGCTTTGTGTGAGTTTATATGGTTAATTTTGGTGAAATTAAATTATGCACATTGGAGGTGTATGCAAGGGGGATGTGTTTGATGTGCTGTTGGGTACTTTCTTTTGTTGTTGGAGCTACAGAGTTGGTTGGTATTTGTGTGTGTGCATGTGGAGCTTGTGGTGGATGTTGAAGCTCCATGTAGAGTATGGGTGTTTTAATTAAATGGTGATGAGCTTAATTTATATAATTGGGTGGACCTGTAGGGTGCAAAGGAATTTTGAAATATTTTGGTTAAGTAAATATTAATTATTAGTATGCTTTGGAGCTTATAAAGGGAAGATTGTGGATCTAATGTGATTTGGTGTTTAAGTGTGCATGTTGTTGAACCTATGAGATGTATGAGTGTTGTACTTTGGAGCTATAGGTGGTTTTACGATGTAATTGTAAACTGTGGGTTTTTTTAGGAAAATTGGAAGTATGTAAATGAAGCTTGTATTTAATTGTAAACTGTGGGTTATTGTATATATGTGGACTTTATTTAGTTGTGTGCAATTGGAGTTAATTGAGTGTAATGGAGCTTCTAGAATAATATATGTGAGTGTGTGTGGTTAATTTGGAGTGGTTTTTGTGATGGAATTAGTGGTCAAATTAGTGTGTGTTGTGCTATGTGTATGTGAGCAGTAGTTTTGGTGGATGAGTTGGAGAGTGTATTTTTGTGTGCTGTTTGGGCCGTGGAGTCAGCCGATTGCGCGCAGGTTTTATGGGAACTCAAGGATTTTTTTGGAACTCTTGAGGATTTTTCCGAGATTTACGGCACGATTTTCGAGGTTTCGTCAGTTCGAGGTTTCGGCACTTCGCCGACTTCAGCTTTGCCTGCGGAAAGCGATTCAGGTGGGTTGGAATTTCTTCGAAATTTATGGAATGCCCTTTAATTCTTCTGTAAGCATATTGATCATGTTTAGCTTATTTATTATATTGATAAATCTGATAGTTGCTTAGAAATAGTAGAATGACATTCTTGAGCCCCAGACATGTTTAGTATGATCTAGAGGTTATTTGACACTAGACTACATGTTCATTTGAGATTCAGGCTGCATCTGGACCTTCATATATTTTTAGTACTCCATTTTAAGTAAAACTCCATTTTAAAAGGGTTTTTAATTGTTGAGAACATTATGAATGGTCCAGATTGTTCGAGTTGATTGTGTACTCGTGCCAGAGGGCCGAGTGTATTTTTAGAGCATCGTCTGTCGAGTTCTAGTGTCATGAGGGTTCTTCTTCCTGGTTTGGATGATGGGTTTATTCTAGATCATGGGTTGTGTTTATGATTTAGTGGTGGAGGTAGTTCTCCCACTTAGTTTTGAGGATATTTGGGGTTCTGGCAGATCGAGTCGCGGGGGTTTCCCGGCTCAGCCATGGTCATGCATTATCAGATTGAGTCGTTGAGGGTTCTCCGACATAGCTGTGAGAGTGTTTGGGCTATTCATGTTGAGTCGAGGTTCTTTTCCGACTGAGTTGTGTTTTCGAGCTTTGAGATACCGATCTGTTTGATCGTGGATTATAGCCTGCATGTGCCGCATATTTGAGACAGTGAGACAGATGTGATACTTGAGTTCGGTGGGGTCGCACCCCTCGAGCTACGCCCCGGGTGCGATGATGATACCGAGCCTGACGAGGCTACGATGTGGTTATGCGCCTAGTTGATTTACTAGTGGTCGCTTGATACCCCTGGCCGAGCTACCATGGGGTCACTTTGTGTGAGATTGAGATAGTCGGTTTAGGACGCCCCACGTAAATCCCGTCCTCTTGTGGATGCGTGGTAGTGGGCAGGTGCGTTCCTAGACGACAGGCGCAGGCTGGACTGAGCCAGATTTGGGCAGTCTTTGAGATTGGGTGTTATGAGCAGGTAGTTACATATTATGTTCTTAGATGGTTTTTCCTGAGAGCATTGATACTGAGGCATTGTAGCAGTAGCGAGAGTATGCATAGCATGTTTATGATAGACTTTCCTTTTGAGACGTATTAGCTGTAGTTTTCCTTCAGCTTATCTATCTATCTATCTATCTATCTGCATATCTATCTGTTTTGCCTCCAGTAGACTTAGTGGGCATACCGTGGATTTTGGGACGGTACCCACTGAGATCTGCCTTCTGCAGTAGATCTCACACCCGCTGCGGTGACAGGTTGAGGTAGCTGTTCCGGCTTGGTTCGCGCGGAGACAGCAGATCGAGGTGAGGACGTGGCCAATTAGTTCCTTACCAGCATTGAGAGTCAGAGGTAGATGTACCCGTTTTTATTTTATGACTCCACTTTTGTACTGGACATTCTGAGAGACTTGTGAGGATTGTATTCCTTTTTCATAGCTTATCAGACTTTGTATTGAGTATTTTCTTTTATCCAGATGTTCAGTTGATTTCTATAGCTATTAGTTCTTTTTCAGCTCTGATACCTGTTAGCTATAGATCTTTTGCTTGATAGACGCTTCGTCTGTGCGGTAGTTTCCGCACAGACGGCGGATCTGTTGGCGAGCCCGGGTCGCAGTTTCGACCCCGGGGCGTGACAATCATGACTCTGATCAAAGTGGGAAAGCCCAACCACTAAAGAAAGCCTCGGTCCTCAATCAGATGCAAAAGTACTCAATAAGCGGGAAACTCCGCCGACTAGAGAATTCTGGTACCCAATCTGATGCATAAATAAATATCCGGTCAACCGCCCAATATCCGCGGTTGCCGCAATACGATGCCGTCTATAATCAAGTCCTATAACCGACCTCCGGTCAACCGCCCAAAGTCGGCGGTCACCGCAAAACCCTGCCAACCGCAATCCAGCACAACCCGTCCCTGACACCAATGTCCCGGCTACACTACCCCAGACCTCTGCTCGCACCCGAGCAACCCAGACCGCCTGACTAACAAAGAAGGAGAAAAGGATAACATGGTTTCTCCTAAGTCAAGTTCCAATAAGTAGTGTAGCAGTAAAAGGTGGCCTAACTATATGTCCATACAAGCATGCATTTGTCCTCAAGAAAGTTATAAGAAAGTAAACCGCATGCCAAAATCACCAATGCCTGCACCTGTCCATAATCCTCGATCCATAATAACTCCTCAGAGTAAAATCCGCACATAGCTACATAATCCTGCCCCATCGCATAAACCAGCCACATAAAGGGCTATGTGCTAACATGACATGCTACATAATCACATAGGGTAACATTATCCTAGGTAAGCTTACACTAATCATCAACATAGATATCCAAATCATGCAAGTCCTCAGTATACATCATAAATACTATTCTTGCAATTCTTCTATACAATTACTTTTATCAAGCTTACCTACCTCTCAATCGCAAACCATGTACCCTAGACATGCATGCATCCTACTATAAAGAATTAGAGAACCGTCCACCGGTTCTGGAAACAAAGCACCCACCTGAAGCGCTTTCCGCAGGCAAAGCCGAAGTCGGTGAAGAGTGTAGACGCTCACAATCCAAAATCTACCAAAACTGCACCCTCGGTACATGTCGCGCAGGCCTCGGCTCCAAACAGCTGAAAATACCCGGAAACCATTATCTCCAGTTCCAACAGGTTCAGAAACACTCGCGAACCTTTCTGGGTACAACAATAAGGTCCAAGGTTACACTTTTATTCCAAAATATCCAAGTACATACAAATCTGTTGGAACAGTCCCAAAGATGCGGATTTTTCACCAGCAGCGAGAACTCTGAAAAATCCGACAAAAATACAGTCGCGATCGTCGCGTCGAGCCCTTCGAAACGAGTACCTGCACGTCAAAATCCGAGCCCCGGAGACCAAGTTACAAATTCCGCAACGCGGTGAGCGCGAAACTCCACAACACACAAAACTGTATCACGTTGCACAGAAGAAAAGGAAAAGTATACCTTCGGGAAAATCTCAGAAAAATCCCAGAAAAATACGGCGATGATCCTTGCGACGCGTAGATGCAAAAAGTGAAAGGGCACGTCTCAATCCGATGTCCGAGCGCGGAGATATCGCCAAGAAACTGAGTCGCTGTCCAAGACTCAATCACAGGAAAAGGGTCACAGAAAGCTTGGAAAAACTACTCTAAAAGCGCGAAATGTGGGGAAGCAGGAAATACCAAGATCGCAGCTCTGTCTGTCGCCGATCCAACGGCGTAAGAATCGCCGAAAACGGAGGTCGGAGTAAGCCGGAGGAGTCCTCGCACCAAAACGCGAACGAAGGAGGTCACAAATGAACGAGCGTCGCGCCGAGCCGTAAAAATGGAAACCTCGAAGTGCGTGCCACGGAAAAATCCGAGAATCCACAGGTGGAACCAGCTCTGAAAGAGGAGAAATCTTGCTGCGGGTTGCTCTGCGAGAATCCAAGCAGGAAAAGAGATACAGCCGATTGTTCTCGGCCAATTTATAGGCTGCGAAAACAAATCCGGAAATGACGCTTGAGTCCCAACTTCCGGGCGCCCGAATATTTCGGGCTCAAACAGTAACCAAATCGTGGCCGTCCATCGCGCGTCCGAAATGCTCTGGTTGCGTCACGTCACCTTCAAACAGCAAACGGCCAAAAGGCCCACCCGCCTGGCGCCACGTGGTCCACACCTCTGCCGACACGTGGCGCACCCAATGCGCGGGAGAGCAGTCAACGCGCGCCCACGTTCGCGCCTGCGCCAGCCGCCTGCGCCCCCTGCGCCCCCTGCCAGGCACGCTTCCCGAGGCCAGCTACACCAGCTCCGTTGACCGAGCGCGCTACACCGCACCAACCACACGCTGCCAGATGTCACCCTCCGGTCCAGCGTACATCCGTGCTTTTCCCGTGGACCGCGCCTGCTGTGCCGGCCAACCGGGAGCCGCCACGTGTCCCGCGCCCGGGTGCAGGCTTCCGCTGTGGACCGAGCGGCTGCGCCTCAGCCGGCCGCGGCGCTCCGCCGCCCGCCGCCGCCGCCGCCGCCTCTCCGGCCGCCGGAACAGTGCCCAAGTGCCACGAAATCCGTGCGCGTCATCCGGGCTCCGAAAAATACAAGTGAATAGTCCATTTTCATCGTTTTCGCGCGCTGAATCCAAATCCGCTGTCCGTTTTGCCAAATTCCATTTCTAAAATTTGCTGAAGGCATCCGGAAAGGTGTTCTTTGTCCAAACTTCGCGATGAGTCCAATTTTGTTATCCGTTTCGCGCGAAATCACTTCTAAACATCCGACGGGGTCAACCGATCACCCACGTGATCCATTTTAAGCCCGAAGTCCACCACTTGTGTCCAATTGGTGCACAAACACCACCAACACACCACGTAGGCCTCCAGAAGCTGCTGGTCAACCAGTAATCTCATCGTGGGGATCCGGGTCCTCACATCCTCCCCCACTAAAAGAAAGTTTCGTCCTCGAAACTAGCTCAATTCCACCAGGAGTCACAACACCAAGGGTAAGTACTCAACATCACCCTCTCCAGCTCCTAAGCCACTACTCACTCCCCGTGATTACTCCTCAACGACAACATCAGCAACAACCAGTACGTGATAGCCCGATTGCGCAATTCCCTCACCTCACGAGCCAGAATTCGCAATGGGCATCCCTCGTACTCCAAGCACTCTTAGATCTCAAATGGAGCGAGTCAATCACGGGCGAGGGATCCAAAAACAAAACACTCCTGAGCTGAGACATGAAAAACCATAGGGGCTCCATCAAAAGACTGAGGGACAAGAAAATAACAACCAGTGCTACACGCACCCACACCACACTCTAGTGTCCACTCAACCAAGGCGATCCGAAGCACACCCACACGATCAACCAAAAAGGGAAAAGAATCCAACAAGATGGGGTCTTCACTCGGTCACTTCCAGATCCAAACCACCCGAGTGGACTACTCAATCGCAGGCTACCCTCAAAAGGAATCCTCTAGAGATACAACCATAAGCCATGTTTGCCTCAACAGTCCACACAGCGCCAGCTGTGGAATCATCAAACTCAACCCCAGACAGCTTTCCTGCTCCAGGTATCCGCCAACACAGTGGCCCTGTCGGGGTGATCCAGAATGCTCAAAAGTAAACCAATGGTAACTCCGCCGCCACCATGGGAGGCATCGCTATAACTCGCAAGTCCATCACCCCGCACTAGCAATGCAAAAGTCGGCGCTGATATCAGCCTCATTACCCATTAGCCATGCTCTCCTGGCACTGCCAAGTCCAAGAAGCTCCTTATCTTAACCATAAATATTGATCTCGGCCAATCTCGAATGGCATCCATTTCGGTCGGGTTTCCACAGCCGCCCCTATGGCTAAAATAATGTGACCCAAGAAATAAGCTTCTGAAGCTTAAACTTGTACCTCAATAACATGGCATACAGCTTCATCCACACAGGCATTGTAGCACATCCATAAGTGCCCCTCTTAATCCAAGTCACTCAGGGAGTAAATCATAACATCCATGGGGAACACCACTTCCAATCCGTCCAAGTACAACTGGAATACACCATTCCTCAAATCTTGAAGACAACAGGTCATTAATCATTCCATTTGGCCTCACTATGAGTTCATAATGCCCCTACCGTGTCCTGAACGCCGTCTTGGCAAAATACTCAGCTGCATGATTCCAAATAGGTACTCGCATCAAACAGTAACTGCCGGAGTAGAACTCCACCAAAAGGTCCTAAATAATATCCGGACCTGCCTGTGCTCAAGTCACAACGAATCCCCCATCGTCGTGTATCAACGACGTGGCAAGTGATCAACTCACCAAAAGAACCCTCGATCCGTCAAATCCTGTAACTCCGCCATCAGCTCTCTAACTGCTCCACTGGCGATATCCAATGAGGTGCTGTCGAGGGTGGCGCGGTTCCCCGAACCATGCCAAACGCAATCTCTATCTCCCAAACCGGCGGCATCATCAACAACTTACGTGGAAATCACACCCGGGATCCCGTGGGCAACAGGGATATCCTTGAATCCCGGTGCCGCCGTAAGCACCACTCACACTGTCGCTACTGTAGATTTTTATATATTAAGGATCCACAAGGATCTAAATAGGTACTATCAAACAACTAGAGGGGGGGTGAATAGGTGTAATACATATAAAACCAATCTCAGTGCAAAATAAAAACCAATGCGGAAAATAAAAATAGCACACCGAGATATACGTGGAAACTCCAATCCAGGAGAAAAACTACGGGACCAACACGCAATAACAATCCACTAAGAATAGAAGAATAACAAGGTGATTACTGACTCCACAGACTCAAACCCCTCCTTCAACTTCTTCGGACCTTGCGCTCACCGATTGCACGTCCACTGCACACGTTCGAATCCACAAACGCCACTCGAATCCATGAGCACACGTTTCGAATCCACGAAACGCCTTCAACACATCGAATCCACGATGCTACGTCGAATCCACGACGCAAACTTGATAAAAGCTTCGATGATGATCCTTTGCTTAGATTATCATTGAGGAACCGTAGAAGGGATCTCCAAGCAAAGATTAGATCAATTCGACAAAAGATAGATCTTGGAAGAACCGTCGAATTGACCTAAAAGAGGCTATAAAGAAGAACGATAAAAACCTAGCCTCTAGGGTTGCTCTGAAGTGTTTTATAAACTAATCGGTAGTTCTTGAGAAACCCTAAGTGTCTATTTATAGGTTAGAAACCTTTGGAAAGAGATCAGCATCAAAAACTGACTTAACAGAGTTTTTCCCGCACGACGGTTCGGACTGGTTCAGGACTGTCGTCTTTTTTCAGCAATTCCTGAAAAACCAAGGTTCGGGGTCCGGACTGGAATCCACGGTCCGGACTGGATTAACAAAACAGTCCTGAACAGAATTTCCAGTCCTGAACGAATTTCCTGAAGAAGGCAGTTTTTGACTTTTACGGAATGAAAACTTATCCAAGTGTTTCTAAACTACTCAAATGTATTCGGATCACCAAAATTATTTAGTTAAACGTACCTGATCAATCCGAATGCATTTTCCTTGAGATTGATGTATATGATCCACAATTCTTCAACTTCAATCTTCAAGACTCAAAACACTGAGTGTCAACTTGAGATCTTGTTGAATCTTCTCTGAGTCTTCGATTGCTGATTGACAATTTGATCGTTTCAAGACTCCGACTCAACTCACGAAATATGCCAACACAAAAAGGCGTAACAATCTCCCCCTTTGGCAATTTCGTGACAAAACCCAAAAATACATAAAATGCTTAAGACACTCATTTTAAACCAAAAAATCGAAACTCAATGTCATCACCAAAACATTGACTTTCTTTGCGTGAAAGATCCAATAAACAAAAATTACATTTGAACCAGTCTTAGAACAAACTCTATGACTTAGGACTTGGAGTCTTAAAGTGATGTAGATCCTGCAAAACAAAACTCCAAACAAATCAAAAGTCAGTTGTCAGAAATTAAAATTATATCCTACATTTGATTCGTCCTTTTGGTTCTTTTTATTTTTCGGCTCCTTTTTCATCATCTCTTTTCTTTATCTCCCCCTATCTTGAGCATCTATGTTCTCCCCCTATTTCTGTTCTCCCCCTTTTTGTCACAAATTGTCAAACAGTGAATATAGACAAAGGAAATCACTAACAACATTAGTTCATAGAGAAAGAGAGATAAAAGCTCAGTTCCGGTATATAACAAAAACACAGATTTCGTACCGGTACTCGAAGACAAAAATCACAAAAATTCTTGAAACAAATCCAAATTTTGAAATCTTTCAAATTACCATTTGTATTCCATCAAGAAAACAATTTAAGTGCTTGAAAATAATATGAGATCACATAGATGTCATTCAATCCAATTAATTTTACAATAGTTAAAAAGATTTACTCCGAAATCATGAAAAACAAAGATAAAACATTATAAACCGTTTTTCATATTATATACGTCAAACACAAGTCATCAAAAATAATCTTGAGATCCAAATTCTATCAAGATGTAACGGATTTACAAAGATGACTTACAGAGATTTCCAAATAACATCAATTTTGAATTTTACCCTTCTAAATTGAGATATGCACTAAAATACCTAAGGGTGGCTCTTTGAGCATCTTTTAACTATCCCACCTTATACCAACCAGGAGATTGTTCAAAAAGAGAACTTTGAATTTAAACCTCCGAATGCTTCATCTAAAAAATTTCAAAAATATTTTTCTAGCATCCAAAACATGTGGTAGCTTCACACACTAACCGGACGACCGGGGTGGCAGCTCTTTCCAACATATGGTGGTAGTTTTCACACTCCTTTCGGATGTAACTCTTTCCACATCTTTTGCAATTCATTTCATTACCCTTGTACGAAAATACAATCTCTTATGTGAAAGAATTAAATCCCAAATTTTAGTCTATCGGTTGTCTCATGTTTATCACAATGAATTCACACAACCGAGATAGATTAAACATCTAAAGATCACACATGATTACTAAAATTTGATGAATATAATTATCAAAAACTCCTATAATGAAATATCTTCAAGAATTATGATTATGGAGTAAAGTTGATAATTCATATAAAATTAAATTGGAGTGATTGAAAGTGAAACCCTTTTTATTCAATGCACTTGTTCGTTAAAACCCTTTTGTTCAAAAACAAAACATAAAAACGAAGAGCATTAAAAACATGTAATGCAGAGATTTAGAAAAAATATGAAAGGAAAACCAATCAAAGCATTACATACAGTCATAAGCTAATTAGAACTTAAGACAAGGAAAGATATCACCTTTCCGAATCCAAAATCGTCGAATTTTGGGTTGTCTTGATTCATTGTGGTTGGGAGATGATAGCTTCGACTGTTGATCCACCTTAGGTCTTTGCCTTGCGATGATCCACTTGTATGATTGATGTTGTGGCTCAGACCTTTGGTGGATTGAGTGAACTCCTTTGACTTGATGAGTCTTTTGATTCCGTTGAGTTCGCTCCGTAGATGAAGTTGCCGAAGAATTCCTCTTTCTCTTTTTCGGGCACGACTTTATCAAGTGTCCTTCAAGTCCACATTGGTGACAAGTTCTTCCTTTCAATTTAGTTGTGGAACTTGAAGCCTTCACAGTTTGGTTCTTTTTAAATCCCAAACCAACCTTGCTTGTTTGACCTAATCCGGACATACACTCAAGTTTCTTCGAACCGGTTGAAATCCTTTGTATGTCGGATTTAAGTTGAAGAACTTGCTTGGTCAAAGTTTGGTTGGTGACATGAATCTCCTCAAACTGTTTTTCTAGAAAATCAATCTTGTTAATATGGGAATTAACGATCGTTTCCGATTGATTTATCTTTTCTTGGAGGATTTTATTATTATCCAATAAAAGCTCTCGTTCCTCCTCGAGATCATGAAGTTTGTTCTTTAAAGCATGATTCTCGTCTTGAGTCTCTAGTCGTTGCTTCCTCAACTTCTTGATATGCTTGACCATCTTCTTAGATTCCGCAAGAAGTTGTTGATATGCCTCAACGAGTTCTTCTTCGTCCGACTCCCCCTCACTTGATGACTCTCCGCCGGATGTTGATGTTTCATACAAAATCAAAGGAGTAGAGTCAGTAACTAAAGATGATAAGCAAAAATTGGAAGAGGGAATTCGAGAGGCATGAAAGGCAACAACTTTTTCCTCTTTACTTGAGGTCGATTCATTAGAAGTAGAATTGTCCCAAGTTTTTGCTTGCAAAGCCTTCTTTTTATATGATTTCGGAGAGGGACAATCAGTTGAAATATGGCCGTAGCCTTTGCATCTATAACATTGGATTCCCCCTTCGAATTCATCTTTTTCCTTAGAAGGTTTTGCAGAGCTTTTGAGGTTAGAGGATTTAGAACCTAATGATCCTTTAGATGGTTTCGAGGATGAAGATCCATCGGTTCGATTCTTCCAAAACTTCCGACAAAATTTCTTTATGATCCGCGCCAATTGTTCTTCAAAATCGGCAAAAGAGATTTCATCGTCGGAACTTGATTCGCCATCTTCTTCCTTTTTTTATTTGAATGCAATACCTGTAAGCTTAGAAGAAGACTTGGAAGAAACTTGATAAGTAGGAAAAGTCATTTCATAAGTTTGCAAAGCACCTACTAATTCCTCTACTCTCATCTCATCCGGATGACTAACGGTTTCAATGGCGGTAACCTTTGCCCTAAACCGTTCCGGAAGAGTCTGAAGTATCTTTCTTACAATTTTCGACTCCGGGATCTTTTCTCCTAAATTAGCACAAGTATTGATTACATATTGAAGTCTAGTGTAATAATCTGTAAACAATTCATGCTCTTCCATATGAATAGAGTCAAATTGACTTGTAAGCATCTGGAGCTTTTGAATTTTTACTAGATTAGTACCCTCATGTGTAATTTTGAGAATATCCCAAATTTCCTTCGCGGTTTCACATGCGGAAATTCGTGTGAACTCAGTCGAGGAAAGAGAATTATATAGAGCGTTCATACCTTTCCCATTGCAAGAAGATCTTTCGATTTTCTCTTTGGACCATCTAGAGCGAGGTTTTGGGGTAGTAGAATTTCCTACTTCCTCAACAGGATGCACCCAACCGTATTCCACAGTTTGCCATACCCGCTCATCAATTGAGATGAGAAAAGCTCTCATCCGCACTTTCCAATAAGCATAATTGGTCCCATCAAAAAGAGGAGGTCTATAAATATTACCACTTTCACCCGACATGATAGATAAACCTAAAACCCGCTCCGATACCACTTGTAGATTTTTATATATTAAGGATCCACAAGGATCTAAATAGGTACTATCAAACAACTAGATGGGTGGTGAATAGGTGTAATACATATAAAACCAATCTCAGTGCAAAATAAAAACCAATGCGGAAAATAAAAATAGCACACCGAGATATACGTGGAAACTCCAATCCAGGAGAAAAACCACGGGACCAACACGCAATAACAATCCACTAAGAATAGAAGAATAACAAGGTGATTACCGACTCCACGGACTCAAACCCCTCCTTCAACTTCTTCGGACCTTGCGCTCACCGATTGCACGTCCACTGCACACGTTCGAATCCACGAATGCCACTCGAATCCACGAGCACACGTTTTGAATCCACGAAACGCCTTCAACACATCGAATCCACGATGCTACGTCGAATCCACGACGCAAACTTGATAAAAGCTTCGATGGTGATCCTTTGCTTAGATTATCATTGAGGAACCGAAGAAGGAATCTCTAACCAAAGATTAGATCAATTCGACAAAAGATAGATCTTGGAAGAACCGTCGAATTGACCTAAAAGAGGCTATAAAGAAGAACGATAAAAACCTAGCCTCTAGGGTTGCTCTGAAGTGTTTTATAAATTAATCGGTAGTTTTGAGAAACCCTAAGTGCCTATTTATAGGTTAGAAACATTTGGAAAGAGATAAGCATAAAAAACTGACTTAACAGAGTTTTTCCCGCACGACGGTCCGGACTGGTTCAGGACTGTCGTCTTTTTTCAGCAATTCCTGAAAAAACAAGGTTCGGGGTCCGGACTGGAATCCATGGTCCGGACTGGATTAACAAAATAGTCCTGAACAGAATTTCCAGTCCTGAACAGATTTCCTGAAGAAGACAGTTTTTGACTTTTATGCAATAAAAACTTATCCAAGTGTTTCTAAACTACTCAAATGTATTCGGATCACCAAAATTATTTAGTTAAACGTACCTGATCAATCCGAATCCATTTTCCTTGAGATTGATGTATATGATCCACAATTCTTCAACTTCAATCTTCAAGACTCAAAACACTGAGTGTCAACTTGAGATCTTGTTGAATATTCTCTGAGTCTTCGATTGCTGATTGACAATTTGATCACTTCAAGACTCCAACTCAACTCACGAAATATGCCAACACAAAAAGCCGTAACAGCTACAACTTGTGTGCTCTAACAATCTCAACAACCAAGCCTCCTCTCGTCTGCCTTGTAGAAGGTCAAAGTCCTCTCATTCTGCAGTCAAACATCCTGTGGCACTGTGCCAACCAATCCAAGTACGGGGCCAAAACACCGAACCGCCACAATGGCCAATAAGTCTGCCGGTATAACTCACAGTTTCAGCTGCACTGGACATGCTCCACAAGCTTCCTCCACATGCACAACAACAACAAAAACCTGTATGTCAAGTGCATGTGGTAACGACTCTACCTCTAGTCCATGCAGGAATGCAACCTGCTCTAACTCCGACTGCAGCGATGAAATCACACCTGCGACAACCCGATCCGCTGCTGTGGCGCCCTCCTACCGGGCGGCACAGATTCATCCGCTCAATGCATGTGGTCGTCGCTTAATCTGCCTGAAAATCAAGACTATCCACATTGGGGAGCACAACCTCTACCTTTGCCCACACTGGGGCGACGAATATGGTCCTCCGCAGATAACAAATCCACGCTACCGCCGCGCCACTCTGATGTAGATGCTGATGCTGCCATCGGGGTCCACCCGATCTCTGGCATCTCGGAAATTCGCTATCCAGGAAAAGAAATGAGAAATGCCTCTGCCGGCCGATCTGTCCTCCATCACCCGGCGCCAAGCGCCAATATCCAGAACTCGCCTCTGGCGGCAGATCCCTACCCAAAGGAATTGCAGCGCCACGCTCCATATACAATGCCTACCCCATCGAGGCATCAATAATCCATAACGGAGGGACCAACTAAACTAAAAGGTATCCTAGCGCAATCCACTCCCAGCCACACATATCCTATGCACCTCGTCCCTCAAAACCTGGAGCGCGCAGTTCAACAACTGCATAAACTCTCTAGCACAGGGACGCTCTCAATTGATTAGTCCATCACCACCAACCACGACTCTGCCTCCAAAGGCTCCAAACTCAATCTTACGAGTCGGGGTGGTTCATCTGCCAAATCTGGCTCACTCAATCAAACATGCCCCACAGCTCCTCTGCTGTCAACTATCCACCCTGCCTCGGTGCCTCGACACTAAACATTGGCACGGAGGGGTCTCTTTTAGGGTAATCCACAATAAGTTTTTACTCCGTACATGAACGAGAAAAATTAACGGAGAAAAACTTATAAATCCACATATAGAGAAGAAAGGAAATAACTAGATTTAATTCTATGTTTCTTCATCTATATTAATTAATTTGATTCTAGGTTTTCATACTCAGATTTTGAGTAGAATCAAATTAATGAATACTTAGATGGCATTTCCGATCTATCAATGATCTAAGTATTCGGCGGATTTTCACCACCAACAAAACAACGATTTTCTCGAAAATCGGCGCGTGGATTCGCGTGGCCTTGTGGATTCAAGGTGCTACCGCTCTCGTGGATTCGGAGTGAGGTACGTTCGTGTGATCGAGACGTACTACCTGGTGGAGACCATGGATTCGGTCAGACGTCGTGGACTCGACGTTGGACGCCATGGATTCGGCGTTGGACGCAAATCATGGATTTGCGGCGCGTTGCGGAGCGAGCGGAGAAGATCAACTCGGAGCGTATGGAAAAAGGATGAGTCGTGTGTGAGTACGGTATATCACCTTTGTACGTGTTTAATCTTAGTTGATTTCACCGTGTTATCAGTCCCGTGGTTTTTTACTCCTGCGATGGAGTTTTCCACGTAAAATCTCTGCGTGTTATTTATTTTTTCGCATTGGGTTTTATTACGCAAAGATTTTTGAGTGTTTATTGTTTACACCTATTCACCCCCCTCTAGGTATTTTTTCCCCTATTTAGATCCATATTATCATAACCCTAACAATTGGTATCGGAGCGGGAATAGGGTTGTAAACAATGGTTGAAGGTGGAAACATCAACAGACCCCCATTCTTCGATGGAACAAACTATGCCTACTGGAATGTCACGCCCCGGGGTCGAAACTGTGACCCGGGCTCGCCAACAGATCCGCCATCTGTACGGAAACTACCGTACAGACGAAGCGTCTACCCTGCAAAAGATCTAATGCTATGCATGTATCAGAGCTGAAAATAAAACTAGAAGCTAAAGAGATCAACTGAACATCTGATATAAATAAAACCTCGATACAAAGTCACTCAGCTATAGAAACAATATATATAAAAATTCTCACTGATCTCTCAGAATGTCCAGTACAAAAGTGGAACCATAAAAATATCCCGGGTACATCTACCTCTGACTCTCAATGCTGGTAAGGAACTAATCGGCCGCGTCCTCACCTCGATCTGCTGTCTCCGTACGAACCAAGCCGGAACAACTGCCTCGAACCTGCCACCGCAGCGGGTGTGAGATCTACTGCAAAAGGCAGATCTCAGTGGGTACCGTCCCAATATCCACGGTATGCCCACTAAGTCTACTGGAGGCAAAACAGATAGGTATGCAGATAGATAGATAAAAGGGGTAAGCAGGAAAGAAACTACAACTAACATGTATCATCATGCTTAAGGAACTCTACTCATACCCTGCTATGCATACACTCTCACTGCTAATAATATGCCGCAAGTACTATGCTCAAAGGAAAACTCATCTATGAACATGCAATGAAACTCACTCACACAAATCACCCAATCGCAATGACTGTCCCACTTTTTGGACCAGTCAAGCCTGCGCTCATCTACTGCCACTACGCCCAAACAGGACTTGGTCTTACGTAGGGTGTCCCTCAAGGACTATCTCAGTAATCACACCGCAGCCTCGTCAGGCTCGGTATCATCATCGCATCCGGAGCGTAGCTCGCGGGGAGCGACCCCGCGAACTCAAGTATCACAAGTATCTCATAACTGGCATAAAATGCCAGGCTCAGCAGGCTAAAATCCATGATCAAACAGATTGGTATCACGAGCTCAAAAGCACAACTCAGTCGGAAAAGAACCTCGACTCAAATATGAATAGCTCAAACACTCTCACAGCTATGTCGGAGAACCCTCAACGACTCAATCTGATAATGCACGACCATGGCTGAGTCGGGAACCTCCGCGACTCGATCTGCCAGAACCCCAAATATCCTCAAAACTAAGTGGGAGAACTACCTCCACTACTAAATCATAAACACAACCCATGATCCCAACAAGGAAGAAGAACTCTCATGACACTAGAATTCTACAGACGATGCTCTATAAATATCCTCGGCCCTCTAGCGCGAGTACACAATCAATTCGAACAATCTGGACCATTCTTAATGTTCTCAATAGTTAAAAACCTATTTAAAATAAAAAATGGAGTTTTACTTAAAACGGGGCACTAAAATATATGAAGGTCCAGATGCAGCCTGAATCTCAAATGAACCTGCAGTCTAGTGTCAAATAACCTTTAGATCATACTAAAAAAGTCAGGGGCTCAAGAATGTCATTCTACAATTTTCTAGGCAACTATCAGATTTATCAATATGTAATAAATCAGCTAATCATGATCAATATGATAAATAAGCTAAACATGATCAATATGCTTACAGAAGCATTAGAGGGTATTCCATAAATTTTGGAGAAATTCCAACCCACCTGGAACGCATTCCGCAGGCAACGCTGAAGTCGGTGAAGTGCCGAAACCTCGAACTGACGAAACCTCGAAAATCGGGCTGCGCGCGCGCACACTGCCGCGAACTCGGAAAATATCCCCGGAAGCTCATTTAATTACCCTCGAGTCCTCAGAAAACAGCGCACGCTCCGGCTCGCACTGACAGCTCACGGCAAATGAAAAACTCACATGATCCGTTGCAAGCTCCAAAGGACTCACAAAAATAAACTCCATAAAGCCCCAATCCTCACAGCATATAATAAGCCTTCCCTAACATCAGTCCTTTAATTACAAGCTCACAACACACACACACAAGCACCCCCAGCACTCTGCAAGTCCCACACAAAAACACAAGTCAACAGCACCCTACAAGTTTTCCTCAACATCTGCTCATTAACAACACTTATCACAAACATACAATCCCTTGAATCCTCCCACACTCTACTAAATTGCCTTATTTAACACTATCACAAATAACGCATAAACTCCCACGCAATTGCAAGCTCCAAGTATCCACAAAAACCCAACAGCACAATCCAACACTCTGCACACACAAAGGTATTCACTTAATTCCACCATTAACTTAAACACAAAAATCACCTCAAATTAAACACCTACTTTCACACAATAAAATCTGTAAGCACCAAAGCACACTATCACACTTATACCAATTCACCACACCACAATTCAACAGCTTACACTAATAAATACAAGCTCAAAAGGACAAAGATATAATTCCACCTTACACAAACCAAATGCATAAGTCTAAAACTCCTCAGCACTCACAAAGAGTCCACAGCACACTCACACCTTACTCAAACATACTTATTACACTTACAAAAATCCACAGCACAAACCCTTCCCACAAACAACAATGTTCATCCAACCACAGTTATACACTAACCAACTCTCCTGTACACTCCAAAAATGCTCACATTACAAAAAGAAAACTCTCATACACATTACCAGTCCAATTGCACCCATAAAACACCAAATACATAGTCCATAGCTCACCTCCCAAAATTTAGACACTCAAAGCTGACCAACTTAGGCAAGACTGTGTGCCATGCAAACGACCCGGCTCCGCACGGCACCTCGCCGAAAGCCGCAAACTGACGATAACCTGCGAGAGCAAGAAGGGAAAAACCCAAAATTAGCGGAGAATACGGCAAAATGCGCGGTCGCCGACGTCAAAACGAGCCCCAACACGCAAGCCGAACGCTCGCAGCAGCCGCGCGCCGCTGCCGCGGTCGCGCTGCTCCGCAGAGTTGTCGCGCGCACGCTGCCGCAGCACGAGCGCGCCCGCGCGGTGCCAGGGTCCTGCGCGCGCACGCCCTGACACGTGCCGCGCGGCGCAGGAGGCTGCCGCAGCCTGCCGCACCGCGCCCTGGGCCGCGCGCGGTGCAAGGGCCCACCGTGCGGCGGCCCAACCCACAACGAGCGCGCCTAGCGCGCTAGCAGTGCGCCCGCGCGGCGCCTGTGCAGCGCCCGCGCGGCGCTCTGCTGCGCACACCCGCGCGGCAAAGCGCGCCAGCCGCGCGCGCACCTTTGCGCACGCACGCGGCTCCTCCTGCCGCGGCTTCCCCAGCAACTTGCCTCCATGGACAAACAGTCCAGAGCAACACCAGCCCACCTTCTCTTTCTCAAAAACAACAGCAACACCAAGAAAACCAAGAAAAGCCCAAAAACTGTACACACCTGTAGAGAAACCAACGCGCGCGCCGCGCTCTCCGCTCGGCCCCCTCGAGGCTCCAAGTAGATGATCCTCACCACCTCAACCATCTCATCCATTTTTCCACCAATATTTTCCTCTGCTTCTTCTTCTTCTCTCTCTTTCTCCCTTGCTTTCTTTTCCTCTGTTTACCTCTTCAATCCTCTGCTTATCTTTCAACACTTGGTTGAAAGAGACGATGACGTGGCGACTTAAAAATTAGGGGATGCCATGCCTAATTAATTGAGGTGGGTGGCAGCATTTAAAGCCCAACAATAAAATCTCCAACCATCAAATCCAAACTCAGTCCCTCTCTTTCTTTGAATCCAAACCTCACAAATCCAAACTTTCTAGTAAATAAATTAATTATATTAATTAAATAATCCATAAAGCCCCCCCCAACAACTCATTTTTTGCCTTCGAGGCCTCCGCACCGGTCCGGAACCTTCCGAACTCCGCTGTAATTTGAAAATACACATGCTCACTGCTTTTTCTCCTCAAAAAGCTCAACCGTTGAGTCGGGGTGCTCAATCCAAAAACCGGCTTCAAAACTGCCAGTTCCAACTCACTTTTCGCCCTCGGATCTTCCGCGTCAGTCTGGAACCTCCCGAACTCCGCTGTAAACTCAAAGTATACCTGTTCCAAGTGTTCCCAAATTTTTCTACACTCCACGGTGAAGTCGAGGGTTTCCGAAGCCAGTCCTCTATCGGCGCACAATGCCCGGAAAACCCCGAATCAAGCTGGGGCTTCCGTGTAGATCCGAACCTACCCGAACTCAACTGTAATCCAATACGGAACACGCTCGAGGCGATTTCTCCGCACCACGCCATCTTGCGAGGTCGGTGCACTAACCGAAATTTCCGGTACTCTACATGGAAAGTATGGATGAGAGCATTTCTTATTTCCATCGATGAACGGGTGTGGCAATCAATCGAGTTAGGATGGTCAAGTCCAACTGAAATTATTGCTGATGTTCACACCATCAAACCTAGGTCGAAATGGACCAAGAAAGAGATTGACTCATCTTCTTACAATGGCAAAGGAATTAACGCCTTATTTAATGCTTTGTCACAAACTGAATTCTCTCGCGTCTCGGCATGTGAGACTGCGAAAGAAATCTGGGATGTTCTACAAGTTACACATGAGGGAACAAACCTTGTGAAGATTCAAAAGCAGCAAATGCTTACGAGCAAATTTGACTCTATTTTCATGGCAGAAAATGAATCATTCACAGATTACTATACACGATTGCAAGACATCATGAATACATGTGCTAACTTGGGAGAGAAAATTTCAGAATCTAAAATTGTAAGAAAGATTTTAAGGACTCTTTCTGAAAGATTTCGTTCCAAGGTTACGGCCATTGAAACAATTAAACACCCGGACGAAATCCGTGTAGAAGAATTAGTTGGTGCACTTCAAACATATGAAATGACATTTCCTACTAACTATTCTTCTGGAAAGGCATCTACTTCTAAGTCTTCAGGTTTTGCGTTGAAAACAACAAAAGAAGAAGACGCGGATTCATCCTCCTCAGACGATGACGAGAACCTATCTATGGAGGATTTCGAGAAGCAACTTGCTCTCTTGACGAGGAAATTTCGCCGAAACTTTCGAAGGGGTAATTCAGGTAAAACTTCATCCTTTGTAAAGTCGAAGAAAGGCAAAGGTTCTTCTAGCTTCAAGTCAAGAAAGCAAGAGAGTTTTTCAAAGGATAAGAAAAACTCGGAGGGACAAATCCAATGCTTTAAGTGCCGAGGCTACGGTCACATCTCAACGGAGTGTCCCAATAAGAATCCGTCGAAGAAGAAGGCGATGCAAGCTATCACTTGGGATGACACCTCATCGTCAAATGAGTCATCTTCCAGTGATGAAGAAAACAACGCAACGGCATTCCACGCGTCCACATCTTCACCTTTCGTGTGCTTTATGGCAAGTACATCTGATTCATTGTCCAACTCCTCCCAAGTTGAAAAGAATGCAACGGACGACGAATCGAGTAATTCCGAAGGTAAAGACTTTGCTTTTGCCTACCATAAACTTTTAAAGGATTCAAAGAAACTGGCAAAGCAAAACAAGGGTTTGAGAGGGAGATTGCAGGATCTCGAAGAAGAAGCAAAAAGGGCAACTTCTCTCTCAAACGCTCTTGATGAGGAAAGGGATAACTTGATCAAAGTAAATGTTTCCATTCAAGAGAAAAATGAGCATTTCGAGAAGGAACACGTAAAACTGGTGGATAAAGCAAGTTACTTCTTGAAGCTCTACTCCGAGGCTCGACAGGAAAAAATGGAAATGACGAAGACCATTTTCCAACTTAAGGATGATTTGAAGCAATTTTCTTCCGGTAGGAGTAAGTTGGATAAGATGCTTGGTCTTGGTCAAACAAACCGTTTCGGCCTTGGATACAATCGAACTGGAGACAGTCCTAGTTCGAGTAAGATAGTTTTTGTGCCCCAGTCGGTATCTCCTCCTCCGACGACGGAATTCACTGCATACAACGACAACAAGCCTACCTCACCTACTTCGGGTTCAACAAGTTCAAAGGTATGTTTTCGTTGTGGTTTTGCAGGGCACATACGAAGAGATTGCAAGAATGGAGCAAAACGATCAAATCAAGCGCTTCTTGCATCAACTACCAACAAGGTCAATTTCCGAAAATCAAAGGAGAATTTTTCAAAGGAAAGGAACCTTGGTAGTTCACCCAACAAGACGATGTCAAAGAAAAGTGATCAATCAAACAAGAAAGTTTCACCAAGGAGAATAACTTCACATTCATTGCCGACGCAGTCCAAAAAGGTTTGGGTGCGCAAAGGTGAAATCTTCCCTTGTCTTGTCATTCATACCTCTTTGCATGCTTATGACAATTCGTCTTGGTATCTGGATAGCGGATGTTCCCGTCATATGACCGGTGACAAAAATTGTTTTCAAACTTTTGAGAATACCTCCGGAGGACTTGTAGTTTTCGGAGACGGTCGTTCTTCAAAAATTGTTGGAAAATGAACAATTACTATTCCAGAAGGCCCGGTTTTGAACAATGTTTTATTTGTTGAAGGCCTTAAGACTAACTTCATTAGCATAAGTCAACTTTGTGATAATGGTTTTTCAGTTAACTTTTCTTCTGCAATACAGAATGTATTGTAACTGATAAGGACCAATTATTCTTTTTGAAAGGGGTTAGATCTGAAAATAATTGCTATGTAATTCCAAATAAAATTTCTGAACATTGTAACCTAGTTTCTTTAGATAATAAAACTCTTTGGCATGAAAGACTAGGTCATATAAATTTTAAGGAACTAGAAAGGATTTCAAATAAAGACATGGTTAAGGGGGTTCCTAAACTTACTTTTAAAGAAAACATTGTGTGTGGAGGTTGTCAAAAGGGAAAACAATCAAGAACTGCACACAAGAACTTGAACCACGTTGGTACCAATCGGCCTTTAGAATTACTGCACATGGACTTAATGGGGCCGACTCGGCAACCAAGTTTGGGAGGTAAATGGTACATTTTTCTTTTGGTTGATGATTTCTCTAGATATTCATGGGTAACATTTTTAAAAGAGAAAGCGGATACTTTCGATTCTTTTCATGAGATTTGTCATCATATTATGATTGAGAGAAATGAAAAGATCGTTCGTGTTCGAAGTGATAGAGGTGGAGAATTCATCAATTCTAAATACATTGATTTTTGCACTTCCAACGGCATAAAACATGAATTCTCTGCACCCTATACACCTCTGCAGAATGGTGTAGTCGAGCGCAAAAATAGGGTTGTACAAGAGATGGCGCGTGTTATGCTTCACAGCCGGAAACTCCCGTTACATTTTTGGGCTGAAGCAGTGAACACTGCGGTCTACGTAATTAATCGAGTTTATTTGCGCCCGGATACTTTAAATACACCATATGAGCTATGGTTTTGTTGAAAACCGAATATCAAATATTTTCGTATCTTTGGGAGTCGCTGTTACATTTTACGTGATCGCGAAAATCTTGAAAAATTCGACTCTCGAAGTGACGAAGGGATTTTCATGGGTTATTCTACAAATAGTAGAGCATATCGGGCATTTAACCTCGAATCTAAAACGATGGTAGAATCTATTAATGTTAAAGTAGATGAAGCTTTTCATTTTGCATCTGATAAATCTACCCCTGATATGTCTCTTGATGATGATACTCCTGTAAATGCATCTTCTCATGATAATTCTTCCGATAATGTTGATGCATCTAATGGTTCTTCAAGTTTATCTGAAATACAGGAATCATCACATGTACCTCCGAGTACTCCGTTACCGCAAGCATTGCGTATCTCCAAGGATCATCCATAATCAAACATTATTGGAGACCTAGGCTCTGATACCACTCTAATCTGTCACGCCCCGGCATCGAAACTGCGACGCGGGCTCGCCAACAGATCCGCCGCCCATACGAAAACCCCGTATAGACGAAGCGACTACCCTGCAAAAAGAATCAACTACAATATACAGATATCAGAGCTGAAAGTAAACTACTAAAAATCGAAATCCAATCGCTGTACAACTGAAAATAATACATATATCCATCTCCCCAAATACGATCGTATAAAAAGTCCTCTGATACAAAAACCCAAAAGGGAGATATCTCCAATAAATAAATCAGTGTACAAACTCTCAATACAAAAATATCCTCACTACAACAGTCTCTCAAACTGTAAAATAAAGTACAACTCTATACCTCACAACAAAGGTCTCTCAACAGAGGAAAAAGAAGTAAACTAATCTACTGAAGCTCTCCTCTGAAGGGGGTACGCTACACTCCAACGACGGGTAGGGAACTAGCTTGCGACTCCCTCGAAACCGGTCAGAAGGATCAGCAACTGGAGCACAGGAACAGGAGTAGAAGTCCCTGGGGAAAAAGACACCACGACGGGTGTGAGAACTACTTCCCACAGTAGTTCTCAGTGGGTGCCGTCAACGAGCCCAACGGTCTGCCCACTAAGTCCACCAGAGGCATAAAGTAACAAAGTGATATGGAAGGAAAAGAGCTGGAAAGGATAACTCTACAGCTACTATGCCTCTATCTACTATGCTCAAAAGGAAAAAGAACACAGATGATGGTATGCATCCACTCACTACTGACAATATGTCACAAGTACTATGCTCAAAGAAAACTCTACTATGACACATGCTATGCCATCACTCTCTCAATGCCACCCAATCTCAATGACTGTCCCACTTTGGACCAGTCAAACAAACCTGCGCTCATCTACTACCACTACGCCCAAACAGGACTTGGTCTTACGTAGGGTGTAGAATACCGGGATTTCGGTTAGCGCACCGACCTCGCAGGATGGCGTGACGCGGAGAAACGCCTCGAGCATGTCCCATTTGGGACTTCAAATGAGTTCGGGTTGGTTCGGATCAACGCAGAAGATCCGAGGGCGAAAAGTGAATTGGAACTGGTAGTTTTGGAGCCGGTTTTTGGATTGAGCACCCCGACTCAACGCTTGAGCTTTTTGAGGAGAAAAAGCTGTGGACATGTGTATTTTCAAATTACAGCGCGGTTCGGGAGGTTCCGGACTGGTGCGGAGGCCCCGAAGGCAAAAAGTGACTTGGAGTTGGCCTATTTTGGAATTAATTAATTAATTTAATTAAATGTTGAGTTAAGTCCGTGTGGTAGCAAGTAAAGAAGAAAGAGAATGGGAATTGAATTAATTGGTTTAAGAGAGTGGATATTAGAATGCATTAATTAGAGGAATGAGATTTTCTTGTGCATTTATTGCTTGCCAACTACCCCTCACCCACCTCCCTTAATTAAGAAGCCCTCCACGTCATCGTCTTCTCCTTATTAGCAAAGCAGAGGAAAAATTTAGAAACAGAGGAAAGAAAGAAAGAAAGAAAGAGGAAGAAGGAAGAAGAGAGAGAGGGGGAAAATGAAGGTAATGAGAGATGAGAGGGTGAGGATTAACTACTTGGAGCCCTGAGGGGCCGAGCGGAGAGCGCAGCGAGCGGCGCGCGCGATGGGTTTTGGTCGAGGTGGGTGTTTCTTTGCTGTTTTTTTTGGAGAGCTTGGATTTTGGTTTTGGATTTTGGAGGTAGGTGGTGGTGTGGTGCTGTCGGCGTGGTCGGGGCAGCGTGGTCTGCGCGGGCGCGCTTGAGCGCCCCGCGCAGCAGAGCGCTGCGCGGAGCGCGCGCCTGGGCGCCGCGCAGGGCGCCAGGCCGCTGCGCAGCGCGCTCCAGGGCGCTGCGCAGCGCGCGCCTGGGCGCCAGGCCGCTGCGCAGCGCGCTCTAGGGCGTGCCTGGGCGCTGCGCAGCGCAGCTGGGCGCTGCGCGGCAGGCCCAAGCGCCGCGCGGCCGGCGCGGGTGCCGTGTTGGCGGCGGCGTCTTCGTCGGCAGGGGCTAGTTTTTGCCTAAAGAGCTTGCGGTCGGCGGTGTGGCCGAGCTTGGTGGTTCTTTTTCTTATGTGCTCTTTCCTTGTTTCTTGTTGTGCAGTTCTGTGTGCTGATCGGCCAATTTTTGTCGCTTCCGCCGCGTGGAGCCGGGGGCTTGGTGGCTCAGATTTGTGTTGAGATCGTGTGGGAGGTTTGCACTGCGCGGCAGTGATGTGGTTCGCAGTTGGCCGAAGCTTTGGAGCTTGGAAAGAGAGTGAGAACCGGTTATAGTGCACTGTGAGATTCATGCTGATGTTGTGAGGTGTGTGTGTGTGTGTGCAGAGGAGTATTAGAATGTACTGTGGATATGAGGAGCTTAAGAGTTTATGTGTTTTATTTGTTGTAGCCTTTTGAATTGAGGTATAACAAGAGGACTTTGCACACCTAGTAACTGCTGATGGTTTTATGTGTGTATGGTGGGTTACCTTTAAGTTGATAGTCTTGGACTATATTTTGTGAATCTAGTTTTTTTTTAAGTGTGTTGTGGATTTCTTTTGGTGAATGAATTAGTGAGAGTTTTAATTTGTGCTGTACTGGGAGCCTTCTTGGATTTTCGTTGGTGTGGTGGGTTATAGTGTGTGCTGTTGGTTTTAAGTGGATGGTTGGAGTTTTTAAGGGGAGTTGTTGGTTGCTTTGAAAGAAGATGGTGCTGGAGCCTTGGCTTGTATGAGAGTTAGCCATGGAGTGAGTCATAGTATGCACGGATTTTTGTATGGACTCGAGAATTTAGTCGAACTTTCGGGGATTTTTCCGGGTGCACGGCAGTGCGCGCGCGCGCGACGCGTTTTTCGAGGTTTCGACAGCTTGAGGATCCGGCGCTTCACCGACTTCAGCGATTGCCTGCGGAAAGCATTCCAGGTGGGTTGGAATTTCTCCAAAATTTATGGAATGCCTTCTTAAGCTATTGTATGAATGTTGATCATCTTTAGCTTACTTTTATAGCTGGTAAATCTGATAATTGCCTTGAAAACTATAGGAGGGCATTTATGAGCCCTAGGCATTTTTAGCATGATCTAGGGATGATCTGACACTAGACCGCATGGTTAGTTGACATTAGTTTGGCATCTGAACCGTATTAAAATCGGCGGACCGATTTTAATGAAATTGAGGCTTTAAAAATAGTTTGGGTTTTTTGTGAGCTTCCGGGGGCTCTGAGTAGGTTCAGGATGCATGTATCCTCGTGCCAGGAGGCCGAGTCGATTCTTAGAGCATTGTGAGATGACTTTCTAGTGTCATGTGAGAGTTTTAGCATTTTCCAGTTCGGGGGCGGAAGCTATGGGCGGCTATGCCTACAGCCTGTTCTTGTTTGATAGGGTGGTAGGTGGCAGTCGTTCAGAATTTCCAGGCCTCCCGTGTGAGAGACTGAGAACTTGTTCCCTGATTGATTTACTCTAGATCATGGATCGTGTTCTGATTTAGTGGTGAAGATGGTTCTCCGACTTGATTTCGAGAGATTGGACTCTGGCATATTGGGTCGTGGAGGGTCCCCGACTTAGCCAGGGATGTGCATTATCAGATTGGGACGTTGAGGGTTCTCCGGCATAGCTATGAGAGGGTTTGGCATTTCCTGAATCCAGTCGAGGAGGGTTCCCGACTGTGATGCGATATCTGGTATTGAGTGTCCGATCTGGTTGATCGTGGATCACAGCCTGCATGTGCCATTTATGAGATAGTTGAGACTGACTGGATAGTAGAGCTCGGTGGGGTCGCCCCACTCGAGTACGCACCGGATACGTGATGATGATTGAGATGGACCGACTAGGACGCCCCACATGCAGTGGGCAGGTGCGTTCGTAGTAGTCGGCGGGACGCCTCACGTGGAGTCGGCAGGTGCGTCCATAGTAGTCAGCAGGACGCCCCACACGCAGTGGGCAGGTGCGTTCGTAGTAGTCAGCGGGACGCCCCACGTAGAGTGGGCAGGTGCGTCCATAGTAGTCAGTAGTTTGCCCCACGTAGAGTGGGCAGGTGCGTTCCTAGACGATAGGCGCGGGCTTGACTGGGCCAGTCTTGGACAGTCGTTGAGATTTGGGTTTTGAGAGCACCTTGCGTGCGAGTGGTGTATAGCTGCTCTTAGATGAGTTTTCCTTGGAGCATGATACTTGAGGCATTTAGTGGTGAGAGTGTATGCATAGTATGTTTATGATAGAGTTTCCTTTTGAGCACTATGTTTGGGACATGTTTTAGCTGTAGCTTTCTTTCAGCTTACCCGTTATCTATCTATCTATCTATCTATCTATCTGCATATCTATCTTTTGTGCCTCTAGTGGACTTAGTGGGCATACCGTGGATATTGGGACGGTACCCACTGAGATCTGCCTTTTGCAGTAGATCTCACACCCGCTGCGGTGACAGGTTGAGGTATGTGACACCCCCGGAATTTGGATTAGTCCTATATATAAATGATATAACAGGACTACATCTCTAACCCGGCTATAGCATTTTTGATGGTAGCAAGATCCAAGAGGAACATGAGAGTTAAGCGTGCTAGAGCTAGAGTAGTTCTAGGATGGGTGACCCCCTGGGAAGTGGGGCGTCACAGTTGGTATCAGAGCCATTCACCAGCCGGAAATGTGAGATGAGTCTCGGCTGAGCTAGGCTTATATAGCGGGTAGAGCGAGGCTCCCCGGCTAATCACCGTTGTGGGTGGAGTGCAGCTCCACACAAGGTCGGCTAAGGCTAGCGAGACGAGTCTCACATCGCCTGGTTCTTGTGAGTGTGCTTGAGCCTGACGTGGACGTCAGGGCTTAAAGGGGGGGAGAATGTGACACCCCCGGAATTTGGATTAGTCCTATATATAAATGATATAATAGGACTAAATCTCTAACCCGGCTATAGCATTTTGGATGGTACCAAGATCCAAGAGGAACATGAGAGTTAAGCGTGCTAGAGCTAGAGTAGTTCTAGGATGGGTGACCCCCTGGGAAGTGGGGCGTCACAAGGTAGCTGTTCCGGCTGGGTTCGCGCGGAAACAGCAGATCGAGGTGAGGACGTGGCCGATTAGTTCCTTACCAGCTTTGAGAGTCAGAGGTAGATGTACTCGTTTTTATTTTATGACTCAACTTTTGTACTGGACATTCTGAGAGACTTGTGAGGATTGTATTATGTTTTTCATAGATTGTCAGACTATGTATTGGGGACTTTTATTTATTCAGATGTTCAGTTGATTCTGTAGCTATTAGTTCTTTTTCAGCTCTGATACATGTTAGCTATAGGTCTTTTGCAGGTTAGACGCTTCGTCTGTGCGGCAGTTTCCGCACAGACGGCGGATCTGTTGGCGAGCCCGGGTCGCAGTTTCGACCCCGGGGCGTGAAAGATTAGGTGGTATCAGAGCCTAGGTATATAGGTCATTGAGGACTTAGAGACCCTAGGCTATTGGTTGGACAGTAGGATGACTGTCGAGAGAGACGTGACTTTAGCGAGAGTCCCGATTGAGTGTGTACCTCCCCCCCCAAGAGGATTGGGGCGAGTAATCTTACATGTTATTTCTCTAAAGGTGATTATGTTGGCTGCGGACAACATAATACTTTAGAAGGGTTAACATGTTTTAGACTTTCGCTTGATTTGGTCGAGAGAGTTTTGGTCCTAATGTTTGTTCTGTTGCAGTGGTTTTCGATGCTTCCGAGACGCCGTGCAGCGGCGAGGGCATGTTTGACCTTGGATGAGGAGCTCGAGCAGCGGAAGGCTGAGTGGACAGAGCAGAGTGAGGTTTGAGAGCTACGAGCCCAGGTAGCCCAGACATTGAGGCGATGCGGCGCTAGGAAGAGAACATGGAGCGCGTGATGCGCATGTATGAACTGAGAGCATCTCCCGGGGTATCACCTGTGGTACTACCGGCTGCGGCATCGTCGTTTTCGATCCTGATCGCACCACGGATGGTGCAGAAGTAGCGCGAGGTTGCTGACCGGTTATTTACCTCATCCAGTTCTATTCCATGCAGATTTCGGGGCTGAGTTGGAGCCTTGGGAGGCCGAGAACTGGGCTTTTCGGGGCTGAGTTGGAGCCTTCGCAGCCTTGGGCTTTTGGAAAAGTTGGTTGAGGACTTGTTCATCCAGGAGAAGCATCAGGTGCACTTGGTTGCGCACCCTTGGATTTGGACGCCGCGAGTTGGTGGTGTCGAGTTCGTCCCATTGGACCACCGGGAGCGCAGTTGATAACCCGGAGCGAGTTTCTGTGACGGTTGAGCCGAGTACCCCATGTTGCCCAAGATGAGACCCAGGCGGGCACTTTACTCTGGCCGAGTTACCAGGAGGATGTTTTCCACTGGGTGAGCTACCAGATGGATATATTGCCCCTGGCCGAGTTACCAGGTGGGCACTTTTCCCTGGCCGAGTTACCAGGAGGATGCTTTCCACTGGCCGAGCTACCAGATGGATATATTGCCCCTGGCCGAGTTACCAGGTGGGCACTTTTCCCTGGCCGAGTTACCAGGAGGAATACTTTCCACTGGCCGAGCTACCAGTTGGATATTTTGCCCTGGCCGAGTTACCAGGCGGGCACTTTACCCTGGCCGAGTTACCAGGAGGATGTTTTCCACTGGCCGAGCTACCAGATGGATATATTGCCCCTGGTCGAGTTACCAGGTGGGCACTTTTCCCTGGCCGAGTTACCAGGAGGATACTTTCCACTGGCCGAGCTACCAGTTGGATATTTTGCCCTGGCCGAGTTACCAGGCGGGCACTTTTCCCTGGCCGAGTTACCAGGAGGATACTTTCCACTGGCAGAGCTACCAGATGGATACATTGCCCCTGGCCGAGTTACCAGGTGGACACTTTTCCCTGGCCGAGTTACCAGGAGGATACTTTCCACAGGCCGAGCTACCAGTTGGATATTTTGCCCTGGCCGAGTTTCCAGGCGGGCACATACCCAGGCTGAGTTACCAGGAGGATACTTTCCACTGGCCGAGCTACCAGGTGATTACTTGCCCCTGGCCGAGTTACCAGGTGGTTGATGCCCCTGGCCGAGTTACCAGGTGGTTACTTGATTGAGTTTGAGATCGAGACGGTGATTGACGCGGTTTTGGAAACCGCGCCAACTTTGGCAGAACCTCGTGGAGTATCCCCCGTAAGACAGAGTCAGATAGAGAGCTGATAGCGCAATTGCGGGATCTGATGGATCAAGCGGGTCTGGATGACCCAGAGCCACGTCATAGGTATATGACCGTGAGGATCCTAGAGTTTGATACTGGAGTATGATGCCACGCCCTTGGTACACGGCAGTGATGCCCCGTTGTGAGTACACAACGGTGAGGGTTCTATGATGGTTCGAGCACAGACAGGTTTGGGGTTGTTTTCGGCAAATACCCCTTTGTGAGATAGATAGCTTTCTGGAACCTTGCAGCCGAGGGCTGTGCCCTGATGGTGTTCAGGAATCGGCAGGTGCATCATGAGTTCACAGTGAGGTCGATGGGATTGACCAATGCCCTGCCGCCCTTAAGATTGGATAAATTGTGTATACGCCAGCTATGTGTGGGCGGGTTGGTGGTCGTAACCATCGTGGATGTTTGGATTATTTCCGAGGTGATCTAGTGCGTGAGGGCACTTGAGGATAACGCTGCAACTTCTAAGAGAGAAGAAGTTGTTGGCCAAGTTGAGAGAGTATGCTTTCTGACTTCGGAAGGTTTTGTTCTTAGCCTATGTTAGCGACAGAGGTCAAAGCTCTTGGACTATGCAAGGCCAGTGTAGCTTGGAAGAGATAAAGCTGAGGAGGGTACCAGCTTTGATGTAGATGTTGCCAGCGATAGAGAGAGATCCTCGAACCGGAAGTACTTGGATACTCACAAAGTTTGGTTTAAGGTAACGCCGATGGATAGAATTTCAGGGATGCGTGATTGCATAATCCCGGCAAAGATATTATGTTCAGTTACGCCTTGTCTAGGCGAGCAGTGTAACCTTGGAGTTAGAGAGTCGGAAATTTGGGAAAAATGTTCCCAAGGTTGAACTTCTCTCCCTGTGGAGGATTGTGAGAGTGTATTCGTGGAGTTTGGATTTGAAGACCGTGATTTTTGGAAGCCACCAGCCTCAGGGATTTACATAGATTTGAGTTTACGCGGGAAGTGGTCCACGAGTAAATATCTGGCTGGAAGAACTGTATTGGATCCCTTGCGTGTTTTGGTTCTCACTTCCTTGGAGTTGGACAAGGACTTGAGCTGTCGGAAGCAACCGATGCAATTCTTGCTCGTGGAACTAAGGAATTTTGCAGTCGAGTTATACCTTGGGTAGGTTCAGTGGAGCCTTCGTGATGAGTGAGAACGTCCACTTGAGAGCCTGAGGTTGAGTTGAGTGTTTCCTATCCCCATTTGATTGAGACACCCTCCTAAGTTATGGATTTATGCTGGTTTCGAGGACGAAACCCTTTTTAAGGAGGGGAGAGTGTAGAATACCGGGATTTCGGTTAGCGCACCGACCTCGCAGGTTGGCATGACGCGGAGAAACGCCTCGAGCATGTCCCATTTGGGACTTCAAATGAGTTTGGGTTGGTTCGGATCAACGCAGAAGATCCGAGGGCGAAAAGTGAGTTGGAACTGGCAGTTTTGGAGCCGGTTTTTGGATTGAGCACCCCGACTCAACGGTTGAGCTTTTTGAGGAGAAAAAGCTGTGGACATGTGTATTTTCAAATTACAGCGGGGTTCGGGAGGTTCCGGACTGGTGCGGAGGCCCCGAAGGCAAAAAGTGACTTGGAGTTGGCCTATTTTGGAATTAACTAATTTATTTAATTAAATGATGAGTTAAGTCTGTGTGGTAGCAAGTAAAGAAGAAAGAGAATGGGAATTGAATTAATTGGTTTAAGAGAGTGGATATTAGAATGCATTAATTAGAGGAATGAGATTTTCTTGTGCACTTATTGCTTGCCAACTACCCCTCACCCACCTCCCTTAATTAAGAAGCCCTCCACGTCATCGTCTTCTCCTTATTAGCAAAGCAGAGGAAAAATTTAGAAACAGAGGAAAGAAAGAAAGAAAGAAAGAGGAAGAAGGAAGAAGAGAGAGAGGGGGAAAATGAAGGTAATGAGAGATGAGAGGGTGAGGATTAACTACTTGGAGCCGTGACGGGCCGAGCGGAGAGCGCGGCGAGCGGCGCGCGCGATGGGTTTTGGTCGAGGTGGGTGTTTCTTTGCTGTTTTCTTTGGAGAGCTTGGATTTTGGTTTTGGATTTTGGAGGTAGGTGGTGGTGTGGTGCTGTCGGCGTGGTCGGGGCAGCGTGGTCTGCGCGGGCGCGCTTGAGTGCCCCGCGCAGCAGAGTGCTGCGCGGAGCGCGCGCCTGGGCGCCGCGCAGGGCGCCAGGCCGCTGCGGAGCGCTCCTGGGCGCTGCGCAGCGCGCGACTGGGCGCCGCGCAGCGCGCCAGGCCGCTGCGCAGCGCGCTCCAGGGCGCTGCGCAGCGCGCGCCTGGGCGCCAGGCCGCTGCGCAGCGCGCTCCAGGGCGCGCCTGGGCGCCGCGCAGCGCAGCTGGGCGCTGCGCGGCAGGCCCAAGCGCCGCGCGGCCGGCGCGGGTGCCGCGTTGGCGGCGGCGTCTTCGTCGGCCGGGGCTAGTTTTTGCCCAAAGAGCTTGCGGTCGGCGGTGTGGCCGAGCTTGGTGGTTCTTTTTCTTATGTGCTCTTTCCTTGTTTCTTGTTGTGCAGTTCTGTGTGCTGATCGGCCAATTTTTGTCGCTTCCGCCGCGTGGAGCCGGGGGGCTTGGTGGCTCAGGTTTGTGTTGAGATCGTGTGGGAGGTTTGCACTGCGCGGCAGTGATGTGGTTCGCAGTTGGCCGAAGCTTTGGAGCTTGGAAAGAGAGTGAGAACCGGTTATAGTGCACTGTGAGATTCATGCTGATGTTGTGAGGTGTGTGTGTGTGTGCAGAGGAGTATTGGAATGTACTGTGGATATGAGGAGCTTAAGAGTTTATGTGTTTTATTTGTTGTAGCCTTTTGAATTGAGGTATAACAAGAGGACTTTGCACACCTAGTAACTGCTGATGGTTTTATGAGTGTATGGTGGGTTACCTTTAAGTTGATAGTCTTGGACTATATTTTGTGAATCTAGTTTTTTTTTAAGTGTGTTGTGGATTTCTTTTGGTGAATGAATTAGTGAGAGTTTTAATTTGTGCTGTACTGGGAGCCTTCTTGGATTTTCGTTGGTGTGGTGGGTTATAGTGTGTGCTGTTGGTTTTAAGTGGATTGTTGGAGTTTTTAAGGGGGGTTGTTGGTTGCTTTGAAAGCAGATGGTGCTGGAGCCTTGGCTTGTATGAGAGTTAGCCGTGGAGTGAGTCACAGTATGCACGGATTTTTGTATGGACTCGAGAATTTAGTCGAACTTCCGGGGATTTTTCCGGGTGCACGGCAGTGCGCGCACGCGCGACGCGTTTTTCGAGGTTTCGACAGCTTGAGGATCCGGCGCTTCACCGACTTCAGCGATTGCCTGCGGAAAGCATTCCAGGTGGGTTGGAATTTCTCCAAAATTTATGGAATGCCTTCTTAAGCTATTGTATGCATGTTGATCATGTTTAGCTTACTTTTATAGCTGGTAAATCTGATAATTGCCTAGAAAACTATAGGAGGGCATTTATGAGCCCCAGGCATTTTTAGCATGATCTAGGGATGATCTGACACTAGACCGCATGGTTAGTTGACATTAGTTTGGCATCTGAACCGTATTAAAATCGGCGGACCGATTTTAATGAAATTGAGGCTTTAAAAATAGTTTGGGTTTTTTGTGAGCTTCCGGGGGCTCTGAGTAGGTTCAGGATGCATGTATCCTCGTGCCAGGAGGCCGAGTGGATTCTTAGAGCATTGTGAGATGACTTTCTAGTGTCATGTGAGAGTTTTAGCATTTTCTAGTTCGGGGGCGGAAGCTATGGGCCGCTATGCCTACAGCCTGTTCTTGTTTGATAGGGTGGTAGGTGGCAGTCGTTCAGAATTTCCAGGCCTCCCGTGTGAGAGACTGAGAACTTGTTCCTTGATTGATTTACTCTAGATCATGGATCGTGTTCTGATTTAGTGGTGAAGATGGTTCTCCGACTTGATTTTGAGAGATTGGACTCTGGCATATTGGGTCGTGGAGGGTCCCCGACTTAGCCAGGGATGTGCATTATCAGATTGGGACGTTGAGGGTTCTCCGGCATAGCTATGAGAGGGTTTGGCATTTCCTGAATCCAGTCGAGGAGGGTTCCCGACTGTGATGCGATATCTGGTATTGAGTGTCCGATCTGGTTGATCGTGGATCACAGCCTGCATGTGCCATTTATGAGATAGTTGAGACTGGCTGGATAGTAGAGCTCGGTGGGGTCGCCCCACTCGAGTACGCATCGGATGCGTGATGATGATTGAGATGGACCGACTAGGACGCCCCACATGCAGTGGGCAGGTGCGTTCGTAGTAGTCGGCGGGACGCCTCACGTGGAGTGGGCAGGTGCGTCCATAGTAGTCAGTAGGACGCCCCACACGCAGTGGGCAGGTGCGTTCGTAGTAGTCAGCGGGACGCCCCACGTAGAGTGGGCAGGTGCGTCCATAGTAGTCAGTAGGATGCCCCACGTAGAGTGGGCAGGTGCGTTCCTAGACGACAGGCGCGGGCTTGACTGGGCCAGTCTTGGACAGTCGTTGAGATTTGGGTTTTGAGAGCACCTTGCGTGCGAGTGGTGTATAGCTGCTCTTAGATGAGTTTTCCTTGGAGCATGATACTTGAGGCATTTAGTGGTGAGAGTGTATGCAGAGTATGTTTATGATAGAGTTTCCTTTTGAGCACTATGTTTGGGACATGTTTTAGCTGTAGCTTTCTTTCAGCTTACCCGTTATCTATCTATCTATCTATCTATCTGCATATCTATCTTTTGTGCCTCCAGTGGACTTTGTGGGCATACCGTGGATATTGGGACGGTACCCACTGAGATCTGCCTTTTGCAGTAGATCTCACACCCGCTGCGGTGACAGGTTGAGGTAGCTGTTCCGGCTGGGTTCGCGCGGAGACAGCAGATCGAGGTGAGGACGTGGCCGATTAGTTCCTTACCAGCTTTGAGAGTCAGAGGTAGATGTACCCGTTTTTATTTTATGACTCCACTTTTGTACTGGACTTTCTGAGAGACTTGTGAGGATTGTATTATGTTTTTCATAGATTGTCAGACTATGTATTGGGGACTTTTATTTATTCAGATGTTTAGTTGATTCTGCAGCTATTAGTTCTTCTTCAGCTCTGATACATGTTAGCTATAGGTCTTTTGCAGGTTAGACGCTTCGTCTGTGCTGCAGCTTCCGCACAGACGATGGATCTGTTGGCGAGCCCGGGTCGCAGTTTCGACCCCGGGGCGTGACAGATTAGGTGGTATCAGAGCCTAGGTATATAGGTCATTGAGGACTCAGAGACCCTAGGCTATTGGTTGGACAGTAGGATGACTGTCGAGAGAGACGTGACTTTAGCGAGAGTCCCGATTGAGTGTGTACCTCCCCCCCCCAAGAGGATTGGGGCGAGTAATCTTACATGTTATTTCTCTAAAGGTGATTATGTTGGCTGCGGACAACATAATACTTTAGAAGGGTCGGCCGACACCTACAACCCTATCAAACAAGAACCGGTTCCAGGCTCGGCCCCCGTGGCTTTCGTCCCGACGAAGGAATGGTCCCTAGAACCCAGACCACTCGAATCCTTACGAGTGGGAAAATTTACAGGAAAAGGGGTGACATTTGTTATTAAAAACCATTTTCACTCGACCCACGCGGGTGAGGACTAAAAGTAGTTCCCTTTTTGAAAAAACCATCTTAATTTGAGGAGAAACCCATTTTAATGATTTTTAGTTCTTTTTAGGAAAAACAGTTAGAAAACAAGTGTTTACCCAAACCCCAAAGGGCTGATGCCTTTGTCCAATCAAACAAGAACAGACTTCAGCAGCCCTTCGATGCTTGGAAGGAAACATCGATAGACTAAAATCATGTGTATGTCAAAAGGTTCTGGGTTCTAGGTCCAGCTAACACAAGCACACGACTGCCACTAACAGAGTGGCGACAGCACAACAGGGATAGAAGACCTCCCGGGACTACCGTTCATCCAAACGGCTCCCGCACCAGAAAAGCGACCCACTACATCTACCAGACTCCACTTTGCTCCCAAGCACGAGTGCAAATGCATCCCACACTAAAAGAAAGTCCTGACCTCTCGACCCACTACCCGGGCGAGGATAACACTATGTCCAGGAATAGAAAAACAGTGTGGGTGTCTAAACATAAATAACCCTAGCCCAAGTGAGGGTTTTCTACTGGTCTGGTTACACATGCAACATATGATGGGGGTGCTAGGTCAAGTTCCAAGATAACTATATTATCAGATGATAAAAGGAATAACAATTCCTACAATCTGGCATGCTACACAAGAAAATAAACTATCATGCATAGTCCTACATCAGTAGAATTACTGTACAGTCCATAAAACTTGGAGATAAGGCCACCCACCTCGGTTTGCCACCAATTGCTTGTAGACACTTGCAATTGGCCTCCACGCGATCCGCACTCAAAACGATGCTCGGTGCCGGAGTCCGCACGCAAAACGAAGCACGACGCCGGAGTACGCACGCAAAACGGAGCACGATGCCAAAGTCCGCACGCAAAACGGAGTCTGCCCGCAAAACGGTGCATGGTGCCGGAGTCCGCACGCAAAACGGAGTCCGCATGCAAAACGGTGCACGGTGCCAGAGTCCGCACACAAAACGGAGCACAGTGCCGAAATCCGCGTGCAAAACGGAGTCTGCACGCAAAACGATGCACAGTGCCGGAGTCCGCACGCAAAACGGAGTCTGCACGCAAAACGGTGCACGATGCCGGAGTCCGCACGCAAAACGTAGCACGGTGCCGAAATTCGCGCGCAAAACGGAGTCCGTACGCAAAACGGAGCACGTCGTCGGGGTCCGCACGCAAAACGGTGCAATAAAATACGGTCCCTAACACAGATAAGAGCAAGAGGGTCAAATCTAAAGTCCAAAAGAACGCCCCAAAACTGTGCCAAAAACACCGTAAAAATAAAGTGCGGGACCTACCCCAACTGCGGCGCCCGCCGAACCGGCCCGTTTGGAACACCTCGCGCGCTCCGCTAGGTCCACGGCGCACCGCCGCACCCCACAAGAATCCCTTCCTCACTGCCTCTCTCGCTCGGTTGGAGAAGAAAGAAAAGAAAATGGAGGAGAAATGGTGTGCGGGGGAAGAAAGAAGAAAAAAAAGAAGAGAAGGAAGAGGAGAGGAGGTGGTCCACGGACATGGTCCACGGATCCGGTCCACGGCGCCAGCAAATGGGGAGCCACCATCCGTGGTCCACGAAGCCGGGGCGCGTGCACCGGGTCCACGCACGCGCCCCGTGCGCCACATGGCGGGCAACCAGGCGCGCCACGCGGGCGCACAGGCTGCGCGCCACACGGGCGCGGGACACCGTGCCCCGCGCAGGCGCGGGACACCACGCGCGCCACACAGGCGCGCGTCCCCTCACGCCCGCGCGGGCGCCAATGGGGGGCCGCTACGTGGCGGCCCCTGCGCTAACCCGCGCAGGCGCGCGTTTCCAACGCGCGCCATCTGCGCGCATCGCACTGCGCGCCTAGAACCACGCGCCACGCCGCCTCGGGATCCGTGCCGACACCTCAAGATTCGCGCACGTGCCTCGAAAAACGCGCGCGTCACCCGGGCTCCGAAAAAAACAAGTAAATAGTCCAATCTCAATGATTTCGCACGCTGAATCCAAAAACGATGTCCGTTTCTCCAAATTCTCATCCGAAAATTTGCCGAATGCCCCCGGATAGCCCACTTGATCCGATTTCCGTGCCGGGTCCAAATCTGAAGTCCAATTTGCCAAATTCCAACTCTAAAAATTCCCGAAGGCAACCGGAGAGGTAATTTTTTATCCAAACTTCGCTCGGAGTCCAAATTTGACATCCGCGTCGCGCAAAACCACTCCTAAACACTCGACGGGTCCTCCAATTTCCCACGGGATCTCCTTTTAAGCCCAAAGTCCAACACTTGTGTCCAAATAGCGCGCAAACACCACCGACACACCACGCAGGCCTCCAGTGATGCAACTAAATCCCAAATTGCGTCACAAATCCATTTCCCGGGCCCGACACGCGCACAAACACTCCCAAAGGCCACAATCCGACAGTAATCTCTTAAGTGGGGATTTCGGGTCCTCACAAGACCGTCGGGGCTCGCGGGTATTTTTAGGCAATAAAGCTCGCGAAACGGAGAACCGTGGTGCGATCGGATTCGAATTCCGACCCCGGGATCTCCCAGAATAAATTTCGGAAGGTTACCAGCGGTTCCGGGTGCATCAAAACGCGTGCGGGCGATCAGCACGCTTTTCGAGGTAGACCAGCGGTCCCGGGTGCATCAGAAAGCGTGCGGGAGATCGGCATGCTTTTTGAGGTAAGTGGACCCTGATCCGCACCCGATCGCTAAGTTTCGAATCTGGGGGTTTAGGGTGCAATCCCACCCCCATTCTCATTCGTACGATCATTTTACATTTTTGGTTGGGGGCGTAGGGTTTGTTCCCACTTCTCATTCCGGTGCGTGGTTCCCACCCGAGCGCGTGCGAGGAACCCGACCCCTTGCTTTTTCCCCTGCATCGGTTGGCGTGAAGAACCGAGGCGACGAGACGGGGAGAAGGAAGGACGATCGCACTTCATGCGGAATCCGGCGAATGAGAGCGGGACGATCCTCCTCCTTCCTCCCTTACCGGCGAAAACGAGGTGAGCGGTTCAGGTTTTACCTTTCTTTTCGGTATGGGGTTTTCCTTTTTCGTCGGTGTTGCAGGCGATACGAGATGTTGAACGGGAGGCCGCCGCCGCCATTGTTAAACGGGAGGCTGCCGCCGCCGTTATCGTGTCCACGGGGTCGTCGCCGCAGTCGTCGGGGTCGCGGGGTCAAAATCGGAGCCACGGGGGGGCAAAAGAGGGCGGCACTGTTCATACGGTACGGCCAGGCCGCGCGCGGTCCACGGGACCCGGCGTGCGCGCACGGCTCCGGGGACCAGGGGCGCGGACCTGGTGCACGAAGGCGTGCGCCAGGCCGTGCGGTCCATGGGGCCCGGCATGCACCCGGCGCACGGCTCCCGAGCCCAGGGGTGCGGACCCGGCGCACAAACGCGTGCGCAAGGACGCGCGGCCCACCGCTGAGGCGTGCACCCGGTGCACACCCCGTAGCCCGAACGATGTGGACCCGGCGCGCGCCTCGGCTCGTGCGCGGCCCGGCCCATGCCGCAGCGGTCTACCGCTGCGGCGTGCGCCTGGTCTGCTCCGCTGCCGCCTGCCGTCGTGGACCCGGTCCACGCCTGGATCCGTGCACCTGTCTTCAGAAAAAGGGTCCAGAAGCTCCGTTTTTAGCCCGTTTCGCCCCATTTTTGAGTGTTATTAACCACGACGATGGTTTTTAACATATAATTCTTATTGTAGCTGTTCGGGCACACGGCGAGGGTATTTTTTTTAGTTGGAGCTCCCGCACGTCTTCTCCTTCGTCTTTGAGGTGGGTTTTTATTTGGAGGCTTAGCATGACTTTTCCGACATTTGTAACTAACACTATTTTTGCATTTAACTTAGGTATTGTGGATAGTCTCTATGGTTCTTGTTATCTGACTATATGTAGATGATAGTCTTTATAGTTCTTGTTATCTGACTATATGTAGATGATAGTCTCTATGGTTCTTGTTTCTTGATTCCGTACGGTATTCTTCGTTACCATGCTCGAGGCAGTAGCACGCGCACCCGCGGTTTGGCCACCGCAAAGGGTGCGCTTTTCTGGAAAAGTGGTCTATGACCCGTGTGTACCCACAAGGTGACGTAGTGGGGCCCCTGTAGTTGTGGGGTTTTTGATGCGCCAAGGTGTGAGCGGTGCGACCCGTCGGTGTAGGTGTCCGATGTGGTCAGGTGTTGCAGGTTTACAGGTGTTCGTGTTTTCTTTTCCCTCTTGGGAGGGTGGTTGCTCCGGATAGCTTTACGGTTGGCTTTACTACTTTTTCCTACTTTATTATTGTGTTATCGTGTCGCTGACTTCCCACTCCATGACAGGTTCTTTCAGGGGTGAGAGCTAGGCGACGGTGAGGCCGAGTCAGGAGCCTTCGGGTCCTCTGAGATCCCAGATTGTATCTTCCCTCCTTGTCGCATTTCATTTTCTACTTGTAGACTGTTGTGTGGTTCTCGATACCCTCGTGGGGTCGGTGTGGATGTCGGAACTTTACTATTTGGATTTGTGGATGATGTTTGAGTTTCTTATCTCTGTTCGACCGTTTTCAAAAAGAAAAAAAAAAGAAAAACGAAAGAAAAGATTGCGAAAACTGTTTTCAAAACTTGGGTGTCGTGTGGGCACCGTTTTCAAAACCCTCTGGATTTATGGATTGTGAAAATGGATTTCAAAACCTAAGTGCCGTGTGGGCACTGTTTTCTAAAATCTGTGGATTTATGTTGCTTTCGAAACTGGTTTTCAAAATCTGGGTGCCGGGTGGGCGCCGTTTCAACAATTGTGGATTTATCCTTTCAAACTGATCGGCCGTGAGACTTATTCAATGCTCATGAATGTGTGTATGTTAGAAACTGCTGTGATTGAATTGATGGTGGTGTTTGGACGTTGTACTAGCCGCGACGCCATGCATATACATACGAGACTCTGTCCGTTTGCAGAGTGATTCTGTGTATGCGGCGGGTCTGGGCACGCGCCGTGGAAGAAGGTTTTTCAAAAAAATTTTACACGCCAAATGCATACCTTTTTGTGAATCGTTTCTGTTGAAAAGAACCCCCGGGGCGTGACAGATTAAGATGGTATCAGAGAGTTCTTCAATCACAACTGTCTGTGTCCGACGTCCACGGAGATACCACACTTGCTACAAATGAATGAGATGCGTAGGGCGTAGGAGTGTAAACGCGAGTGATCGAGGGACGGGGGGGGGGGGGGGGGGGGGGGGGGGGGGGGGTGGGGATGTATAGATCCTTTTTCTCTCGATAGGTGGTTGTTGCTTCTAGCAAAGCGTAGAGCTAACTTTAGTTGTATGTGTGTACAGACAATGGTCCGAACTAGATCGCCGGCAACGGGACCGCAGGTGGCGGGGGCCTGGGCAGGAGCAGCCCCTCCACCGGCTGCAGCAACCGGGATATCGTCAGCCCAGACCGCGACGCCAGCAGCAGCAACACCTGCGATGGCAGCTACGGGACCGGCGACGGGGACCCTCGGCGGGGGTATCCTGGGAGGGACCGTGGTGACACCTTCCCCTAAAGTGGCCGCCGCCGCCACGGGGGAGGGGCCGATTCCGCTGACTGAGCTGGACCGAGTGCGGGCCAACCTGGCCGACTTTAAGAAATACGATCCACCCACGTTCGAAGGGGTGATCATTGTTTCCGATGCGGCAAACAGGGGCACTTCCGCCGCAACTGCCCCTTAGCCTGGGGATCGGCATCCTCTGTAGCTTCTACGCCTTCGCCACAGCTTTCAGGGCAGGGGAAAGCTCCTATGGGGTCGACTTCTAGACCCCCTGCACCATGGTGGCGGGGGCCTTGGAGGCGACTAGCTTTGTGGCCGCCTGCCCGATTAAGCTAGGGCGACTGGCTTGCCCTTGGGACTTGGTGGTAATTCCCCTGAAGGAGTACGACGCAATGTTGGGTATGGACTGGCTCTCGAGATACCAAGCGCTAATCGACTGTGAGTAGCGGCAGGTGCGACTACAAGAACCGGGTTTCCCTGAGCATATGTACCTGGCGTGCAAGAGCACCTCCTTCCCAGCGGTCATCTCAGCGACACGGGCTCGAATATTAGTGGAGGGTGGATGTGTGGCCTACTTGGCATCAGTGGATTTAGTGACCCGACCCCCGGCGACACTCGCAGACATCCCAGTAGTGAGGGATTTTTTCGATGTTTTCCCGGCGGAATTGCCCGGGATGCCCTCTGAACGGGAGGTGGTGTTTCCTATCAAACTCCTACCGGGCACGCAGCCTATTACAAAGGCGCCTTACCGAATGGCCTTCGTGGAGTTGAAGGAGCTTAAGGCTCAACTGGAGGACCTCTTGGACAAAGGGTTTATCAGGCCGAGTGTGTCGCCTTGGGGCGCACCGGTACTCTTTGTGCGGAAGAAAGACAGAAGCCTGCGCCTCTGCATTGACTAAAGAGGGATAAACAAGGTTACAGTGAAGAATAAGTACCCCCTGCCCAGAATCGACGACCTCTTCGACCAGCTACGAGGAGCGACGGTGTTCTCAAAGATCGATCTGCAATCGGGCTACCATCAGCTCCGGGTTCGGAATGAGGATATCCCAAGGACCGCCTTCAGGACCCGGTATGGCCACTACGAGTTCACAGTTATGCCATTCGGGCTTACGAGCGCCCCCACAGTCTTCATGGACATGATGAGCCAGATCTTCAGACCCTTCCTAGACCGGTTCGTAGTGGTCTTCATCGACGACATCCTGATCTATTCACCCACCGACGAGGAGCACGAGGACCATTTGCGAACGATTCTCCAGACTCTCAGGGAGCAGAAGCTATTCGCTAAGCTCAAGAAGTGTGAATTCTGGCTAAGCGAGGTGGGATTTCCAGGGCACGTGATCTCGGCGAAGGGAATCGCCGTGAACCCCAAGAAGGTAGAATCGGTGATCGACTGGCAGCCGCCGACGACGGTGACAGAGATCCGCAGTTTCCTGGGCCTGGCAGGATATTACAGACGCTTCGTCGAAGGTTTCTAGAAGATTGCTGCCCCTTTAAACCGGTTGACCAGGAAAGGGGAGAAGTTTTTATGGACCGCTAAATGCCAGGAGAGCTTCGAAGAACTCAAAAGGAGGCTAACCAGGGCACCAATTCTTGTACTACCAACACCCGGAGAGGACTATGAAGTGTACTGCGACGCATCAAGGATCGGCCTTGGGGGTGTGGTGATGCAACAAGGGAAAGTAATAGCCTATGCTTCCAGGCAATTGAAGGATTACGAAAAGAATTACACAATACATGATTTGGAGCTGGCTGCAGTGGTCTTCGTTTTAAAGTTATGGAGACACTACCTCTTTGGTGTCCACTATAACGTCTTTTCAGACCATCAAAGTCTTAAGTACCTGTTCACCCAAAAGGAACTAAATCTGCGGCAGAGGCGGTGGCTTGAATTATTGAAGGATTACGATCTAACAATTCAATACCACCCCGGGAAGGCAAACGTGGTGGCGGACGCTTTGAGCAGGAAGGGGCAACTGGAAGGGGCATCGGTACGCGCGATAACTGAGCAGAGCAGCTTGATCGCGGAATTCTCACGACTGAGGTTGGAGGTGGTTCCAGCGGGCACGGTTGCGCAACTTTTAGCTTTGGTGGTCAAGCCGACGCTATTCGAGAAAATCCGGGAAGGGCAACAAACCGACTCTTACTTACAGCTCGTACGGGACAAGATCTCCCCGAACCAGGAGAGCGATTTTTCAGTGGAAGGCGACGGCACCCTGCGGTTCCGCGGGCGGATTTGCGTACCGGATTCGTCGGAGTTGAAGGAAGAAGTTTTGACAGAGGCACACCGCGCTCCTTATGCGGCGCATCCAGGGGGCACGAAGATGTATAGGGATCTCAAGTAGACTTTCTGGTGGCCTAAACTGAAGGGGGATGTGACCCGACATGGGGCTCACTACCTGGTATGTCAACAAATAAAGGCCGAGCACCAACGACCAGCGGGAAAGTTACAGCCCTTGCCGGTGCCAGAGTGGAAGTGGGATCGGATCGCCATAGATTTCGTCACAGGATTCCCACGTTCGCAACAGGGGCACAACACGATCTGGGTCATAGTGGACCGGTTAACAAAGTCAGCACACTTCTTGCCCATCCATACAACGTGGACCCGAGAGTGGTTAGCTCAGGTCTACATCAGCGAGATCGTGAGATTGCATGGAGTGCCGGCATCGATCACCTCGGATAGGGACACGCGTTTTGTCTCGAAGTTTTGGCAGAGTCTACAGCGGGCTCTGGGGACCAAACTACAGTTCAGCACCGCCTTCCACCCCCAGATGGACGGACAATTGGAGCGAGTGATTCAGACTCTTGAGGACATGCTTCGCGCCTGTGTACTTGACTGGGGGATCGACTGGTCATGCTACCTACCCCTCGTGGAATTCGTCTACAACAACAGCTACCAGGCCAGTATCCAGATGGCGCCCTACGAGGCCTTATATGGGAGGCGCTGCCGATCCCCGATCTGTTGGGACGACTTGGGAGAACGGAAGTTCTTGGGACCCGACTTAGTGGAAGAAACTGAAGAGAAGGTACGCCTCATCAGACAGCGCTTATTGACCGCCCAGAGTCGACAGAAGAGCTACGCAGACCAGAGGCGCCGCGACTTGGAATTCCAAGTGGGAGAGCATGTGTTTTTGCGGGTCTCGCCATCCAGAGGAATCAAGCGTTTCGGGCTGAAGGGCAAGCTGAGCCCACGGTTTGTGGGGCCATTCGAGATCCTGGAGCGCATTGGCCCAGTGGCTTACCGCCTTGCCCTACCACCAAACCTCGACCGAGTCCACGACGTGTTCCACGTTTCAATGCTCCGGAAGTACCTTTCCGATCCATCACACGTTCTGGACGTCTCTGCACTCGAACTTAAGGAAGACCTAAGCTTCGAGGAAATCCTAGTGAGAATCCTAGCAAGGGAAAGCAAATCGCTGCGAAACTGAGCCATCCCCTACGTGAAGGTGCTCTGGAGCAACCATGAGGAGCGAGAAGCGACGTGGGAGCTGGAGTCAAAAATGAGGGAGTGCTACCCCAACCTTTTCGCCGCGACCCAAGTTTGAGTTTCGAGGATGAAACTCCTTTTAAGAGGTGAGTGGTGTAGTAACCACATGTAAAATGGGTTTTTCAGTTTTTAGTTTTCCGCATCCCTTTTAGGGGTCCGGAGGGTGGGCTAAAAATTCTTTGTTTCTGGGCAGACAGTCGGGGCTCGCGGGTATTTTTAGGCAATAAAGCTCGCGAAACGGAGAACGGTGGCACGATCGGATTCGAATTCCGACCCCGGGATCTCCCAGAATAAATTTCGGAAGGTTACCAGCGGTTGCGGGTGCATCAAAACGCGTGCGGGCGATCGGCACGCTTTTCGAGGTAAACCAGCGGTCCCGGGAGCATCAGAAAGAGTGCAGAAGATCGGCATGCTTTTCGAGGTAAGTGGACCCTGATCCGCACCCGATCTCTAAGTTTCGAATCTGGGTGTTTAGGGTGCAATCCCACCCCCATTCTCATTCGTACGATCATTTTACATTTTTGGTTGGGGGCGTAGGGTTTGTTCCCACTTCTCATTCCGGTGCGAGGTTCCCACCCGAGCGCGTGCGAGGAACCCGACCCCTAGCTTTTTCCCCTCCATCGGTTGGCGTGAAGAACCGAGGCGACGAGACGGGGAGAAGGAAGGACGATCGCACTTCCTGCGAAATCCGGCGAACGAGAGCGGGACGATCCTCCTCCTTCCTCCCTTACCGGCGAAAACGAGGTGAGCGGTTCAGGTTTTTCCTTTCTTTTTGGTATGGGGTTTTCCTTTTTCGTCGGTGTTGCGGGCGATACGAGATGTTGAACGAGAGGCCGCCGCCGCCGTTGTTAAACGGGAGGCTGCCGCCGCCGTTATCGTGTCCACGGGGTCGTCGCCGCAGTCGCCGGGGTCGCGGGGTCGAAATCGGAGCCGCGGGGGGGCAAAAGAGGGCGGCACTGTTCACACGGTACGGCCAGGCCACCGCGCGGTCCACGGGACCCGGCGTGCACCCTGCACACGGCTCCCGGGCCCAGGGGCGCGGACCCGGCGCACGAAGGCGTGCGCCAGGCCGTGCGGTCCATGGGGCCCGACGTGCACCCGGCGCATGGCTCCCGGGCCCAGGGGCGCGGACCCGGCGCACGAACGAGTGCGCCAGGCCGCGCGGCCCACCGTTGAGGCGTGCACCCGGTGCACACCCCGTAGCCCGAACGGTGTGGACCCGGCGCGCGCCTCGGCTCGTGCGCGGCCCGGCCCATGCCGCAGCGGTCTACCGCTGCGGCGTGCGCCTGGTCTGCTCCACTGCCGCCTGCCGTCGTAGACCCAGTCCACGCCTAGATCCGTGCACCTGTCTTCAGAAAAAAGGTCCAGAAGCTCCGTTTTTAGCCCGTTTCGCCCCGTTTTTGAGTGTTTTTAACCACGACGATGGTTTTTAACATATAATTCTTATTGTAACTGTTCGGGCACACGGCGAGGGTATTTTTTTTAGTTGGAGCTCCCGCACGTCTTCTCCTTCGTCTTTGAGGTGGGTTTTTATTTGGAGGCTTAGCATGACTTTTCCGACATTTGTAACTAACACTATTTGTGCATTTAACTGAGGTATTGTGGATAGTCTCTATGGTTCTTGTTATCTGACTATATGTAGATGATAGTCTCTATGGTTCTTGTTATCTGACTATATGTAGATGATAGTCTCTATGGTTCTTGTTTCTTGATTCCGTACGGTATTCTTGGTTACCATGCTCGAGGCAGCAGCACGCGCACCCGCGGTTTGGCCACCGCAAAGGATGCGCTTTTCCGGAAAAGTGGTCTATGACCCGTGTGTACCCACGAGGTGACGTAGTGGGGCCCCTGTAGTTGTGGGGTTTTTGATGCGCCAAGGTGTGAGCGGTGCGACCCGTCGGTGTAGGTGTCCGACGTGGTCAGGTGTTGCAGGTTTACAGGTGTTCGTGTTTTCTTTTCCCTCTTGGGAGGGTGGTTGCTCCGGATAGCTTTACGGTTGGCTTTACTCCTTTTTCCTGCTTTATTGTTGTCTTATCGTGTCGCTGACTTCCCACTCCGTGACACGTTCTTTCAGGGGTGAGAGCTAGGCGACGGTGAGGCGGAGTCAGGAGCCTTCGGGTCCTTTGAGATCCCAGATTGTATCTTCCCTCCTTGTCGCATTTCATTTTCTACTTGTAGACTGTTGTGTGGTTCTCGATCCCCTCGTGGGGTTGGTGTGGATGTCGGAACTTTACTATTTGGATTTGTGGATGATGGTTGAGTTTCTTATCTCTGTTCGGCCGTTTTCAAAAAGAAAAAAAAAAGAAAAACGAAAGAAAAGATTACGAAAACTGTTTTCAAAACTTGGGTGTCGTGTGGGCACCATTTTCAAAACCCTCTGGATTTATGGATTGTGAAAATGGATTTCGAAACCTAAGTGCCGTGTGGGCACTGTTTTCTAAAATCTGTGGATTTATGTTGCTTTCGAAACTGGTTTTCAAAATCTGGGTGCCGGGTGGGCGCCGTTTCAACAATTGTGGATTTATCCTTTCAAACTGATCGACCGTGAGACTTATTCAATGCTCGTGAATGTGTGTATGTTAGAAACTGCTGTGATTGAATTGATGGTGGTGTTTGGACGTTGTACTAACCGCGACGCCGTGCATATACAGAGGAGACTCTGTCCGTTTGCAGAGTGATTCTGTGTATGCGGCGGGTCTGGGCACGCGCCGGGGAAGAAGGTTTTTCAAAAAAATTTTACGCGCCAAATGTGTCACGCCCCGGCGTCGAAACTGCGACCCGGGCTCGCCAACAGATCCGCCGCCCATACGGGAAGCCCCGTATAGACGAAGCGACTAACCTGCAAAAGATCAACTATACTATTCAGATATCAGAGCTGAAAGTAAAACTGCTAGAAATAAAACTATATACAACACAAGTCCTCGCCAAAAGTACATAAATCTCTCGAGTAGTAAAATAAATACAACTCAATACCTCACTACAAGGTTCGCTCAACATAACTCTCAAAAGTAAGGGGGTACATCTACTCTCTGGACGACGTCTGGTAGGGATCTATCTCGCGACTCCCTTACCTCGATCTGAAAAAAGCAGCAACAGGAGCAGCAGGAACAGGAGTAGAAGTCCCTGTGGGAAAATGCACCACGACGGGTATGAGAACTACGTCCCAAGTAGTTCTCAGTGGGTGCCGCCAACAAGCCCGACGGTCTGCCCACTAAGTCTACTAGAGGCATAAAGAACAATATAAAACTGAAATGAAAGGGGCTGGAAAAGTAACTCTACAGCTACTATGCCTCTATCTAGATGCTCAAGAAAAATGGAACAGATGGAAACATGATGCATCTACTAACACACACAGTATACTCACCCAATCTATACTGACTGCCGCAAAGGGGCCAGTCAAACCTGCGCCCACCTACTGCCGCACATCCTCTACAGGACGGGTCTACCGTAGGGTGTCCGTGACTGCCAAAACTGGACCAGCCAGAGGGACGGCGTCGACAAGTCGCGATACCACAGTGCAGACCACTCCGGACGTGGCACTCGAGGGGAGCGACCCCAACGAGGACAAGGGTATCCGCGCACTCTGTCGAGCTCAATATGGCACATGCAGGCTATAGTCCAACACCACGATCAACAAGATCGACAGTAACCAACATCACAACTCACAGGTAACACAGGGAGGACCATCACCATAAGGGTTCGAAAATTCCGATAGGTTGGTGCCTAGAATCCCAATCAAACAAGAACAGAAATCCAGGCACCACCTATCGAAGTTTCCGACCCCCTTACAGTTCGGGAACACACTCCCTCGGTACAACACGCAGAAGACACCAACAGGGCCCGAAAGTCCCGGGAGACTTACACCTACAACCCTATCAAACAAGAACAGGTTCCAGGCTCGGCCCCCGTGGCTTTCGTCCCGCCAAAGGGACGGCCCCTAGAACCCAGACCACTCGAATCCTTCGAGTGGGAAGATTTACTGGAAAAAGGTGATATTTGTTATTGAAAACCATTTTGATCTGGAAGAAATCCATGTTTAATAATTTTAGTTCTTTTTAGAAAAACAGTTAGAAAAATAAGTGTTTTACCCAAACCCCGAAGGGCTGATGCCTTTGTCCAATCAAACAAGAACAGACTCCAGCGGCCCTTCGATGCTTGGAAGAAAATATTGGTAGACTAAAATCATGGGTATGTCGAAATGGGTTCTGGGTTCTAGGTCCGGCTAACACTAGTAAACCACACCCAGTAACACAGTGGCAACAACCCCAACAGGGGAAAACAAGACCTCCCGGGACCACCGTTTACCCTAAACGGTTCCCGGTACAGACAAGCGATACACTACATCTACCAGACTCCACTCTGCTCCCAAGCACGAGTGCAAACGCATCCCACACTAAAAAGAAGTCCCGACCGGTCGGCCCACTACCCGGGCGAGGATAACACTAAGTCCAGGAATGCAACAAAAAGTGTGGATGTCTAAACATAAATAACCCTAGCCCAAGTGAGGGTTTTCTACTGGTCTGGTTACACATGCAACATATGACAGGGGTGCTAGGTCAGGTTCCAAGATAATAGATATTTAACAGGCGGTAGGAAGTAGAAGAGATCAAACGATCAACAGATAAAAACAAGGAATAACAACATTCAAATTCTAGCATGCTACCAAGTCCAACCATTATCATGCATGATTCTATATCAATAGAATTAGAGCGCAGTCCATAGATCCTGAAAGCAAGCCACCCACCTGAAGACGCTAACTGTCCGGAGTCGTACAGCTGAGAAAACCCGGAAAATAGCAACACTAGGTCCAACAGGTCCAGCACAGTCCACAATCCCTCCTGGGTACAGCATAAGGCTACAGTTATACTTTTAATCCAATAAAATCCAGGTTTTACAAATCTGCTGGGAACAGTCCACTTACTGCGACATTTTCACCTGTAAAACGAACTCCAAAAATTCTGATAAAAATACCACAGCGATCCTCGCGTCGATAGCTTCGAAACGGGTACCTGGACGTCCAATTCCGAGCACCGTAGGCCAAGTTACAAATTCCACAGTATCGGTGCGCACAATCCCAAAACCAATCAACTGTAAACTCTTGTACAGATAAAAGGAAAAGTGTATACCTTCGAGAAGGTCTCCAAAAATTCCAAGAAAAATCCACGATGATCCTCGCGTCGAGTAGATGAAAAAATTCTATAAGCACGTCTTGATCCGAGACTCGTGCGCGAAGATCTCCTCAAGAGAAGGTGCTGCCCTCACCGAAATCTCACAGCAAAAAGGGTCCTAGTGAGCACGAGAAAACTCCTCAAAAAACGCGAAATCTGGAAATGTGTGAGAAACCCAAAATCGTAGCCTCACCTGTTACGAATCCAGCAGCGAAGAAATTGCTCGAAAAGATCGTCGGAGTAGGTCGGGGGAGCTCGTACACCGAAGAGCGGCGGAAGAAACACCGAAGAAAGAGCGTCGCGCCACGCCAAGAAAAAGAGAATCTCGAAAAGCGTTCCCCCCAAAATCCTCAAAGTCCTCCAATGGATAGTGCACTGAGTGAGGGAAAACTCCTCTGAAGACTCCACAGTGAAAAGGTGAGCAAAAAGCCCGAAGAAGACCCAAGGAAGCCTATTTATAGGCACAGCCCAAAGGCTGAAGTGGGCCGGATTCGGGCGCAGAATTCGGGCGCACTGCGCCCGAATCCGGTCGGACGCTCCCCCATCCGACGCGCCCGGAAGTCCCTGGTGAAGCCACGTGGCCCTGCAACAGGGAACAGCGGTGCAAAGGCACTGCTGTGCGCCACGCGCCCCCCCCCGCGGTCAGCGGGCGCAGAATTCGGGCGCACTGCGCCCGAATCCGGTCGGACGCTCCCCCATCCGACGCGCCCGGAAGTCCCTGGTGAAGCCACGTGGCCCTGCAACAGGGAACAGCGGTGCAAAGGCACCGCTGTGCGCCACGCGCCCCCCCCCGCGGTCAGCGGGGTAGGTACGGCCCGCCAATGGCGGGCCGACGCGTGGCCCGCACTCGAGTGCCCCGACAGCGCCGCCTGCGCCACAGTGCGCTCCGTACCAAGGCACCTCCACCGTGGACCGCGACTTCCAGAGCCAGCCAGTACCATGCAGCCACGTGTCCCCTGCACCCGGTCCACGCACCTTACGTCGGTTCCGTGGACCGCGCCGCGTGCACCGATCAACCGGGGACTTCCACGCGTCCCCCGCCTGGTCCATGCACCGCCGCGCCAATCCCGTAGACCGCGCACCACGAGCCCGCCAATCAGGCGGCGCCACGTGTCCATGCGCCGGGTCCGTGCACCCAGCCGCGTCCCTCCGTGGACCGAGCGCTGCGGACCGGCCCAATCACAAGCCGCCACGTGGCAGCGGGCGGTCCACGGCCCCTCCCATGCACCGAAATTCAGCGAAAACTTCCGGGGGTCCGTTTTTGGGCATCCGGACTCCAAATCAAACAAGCAAATAGCTGTTTTCAAGCGTTTTTCCGTGCTGAATCCAAATCCACCCTCTGTTTGGCCCAAATCAATTTCAAAAATTCGGCAAATGCAGCCGAAGGCCAATCCAGCTGTGGATATCACACAGGGTCCATCTGTGGCATCCCTTTGATGCACTATGGACCAGATACACCAACACTAGGTGTTCTAGACCACGGTTCATGGGAGAAGCTACACGGGGATCAGGGTCACCACATCCTCCCCCACTAAAAGGAAGTTTCGTCCCCGAAACAAAACACACCACAACAACAAAACCAAAACAATCAAACAACCAAGAACGCCACACTAAACTAACCAGAATGGTACGGCTCCACCAGCAGGAAAGTCATCAACCCCAACTCTCAATTTAGAAAACAGCTGAAATTAGCGAAAAGTCCGAAAACTTTGAAAGATCAGTGCCTTCGCCCCAATCAAACAAGAACAGGTTCGGGCACTGTCTCCATTTCTGGAGCAATCCTACGAAGTTTTCGTCCTGTTCGTAAATTTCAGTACAAGGGCGAGAAAAGGGAGAGAAGTGTTGGTGTCGTTCCTGCTGTGGCAACAAAAAGAAAGCTACCACTAACGAGACTCCTAAGGACACAACCTCAAGTCCTAAACATCATAACTGCTCCCGAGGTGGCGTCTGTCCAAAGCCGCTGAAGCTGATGCTGCTGGAAGGATACGTCGGCAATCCGATAAAACGAACTCCTCCAATCCAACTCACAGAAGGATAACTGCTCTCCTTCCATTATCAGTCGTAGCACTGCCCCGCACCAACAGTCCAACATGTGTGCTCAATCCAAGTCCTGGTGCTATCCTTGAATCGCCACATCAGCCGGCGAAGTCCCAAGTCTCAACTGCACTGATCACACACCGCGATCCTCCTCTACTCGTAGGATACTGGGAAGAATCCAATCGCTAAAACATGTAGCAGAAATTCCTAACCCCTACCCATGCAAAGATGCTGATGCAGATACTCAACTAATAATGCAGAAGAATGCAGCGGTATCGAAATGCTCAATTCAGCTAACTGAAATAAAATCATACCTGCCGCGACATGATCTGCTGCTGGGGTGTCCTCCACCAGGGCTGCATAAACCCGTCCGCTGGGCGCTGAAGATCGTCGTCCCGTCTGTCCCGACGTCGTGGCCCACTCTGTCTGACGGTGGGCCGGAGGGGCTTCCGCTGCATGGATAGGCAATGGGGGTGCTGTTGCAAGGGGTCGCACTGATAGAATGGCTCGGGGACAAGCTGCCTGAAGATGTCCCAACGATCCACAGAGGAAACACCGTCCCCGTCTCAGGTAACAATGCGACGGCGAATGAGGGCCGCCACAGATGACACACCGCTCCTGTCGCTGGTGCCGAAACCGCTGCTGTCGGGGGTACTGCTGCTGAGACTGCTGTCGCTGCTGGTGCTGCTGATACCGCGGCTGCTGCGGGGGTCCACCTGATCTCTGGCGCCTCCGAAACCTACGACCCTGAGGATGAGATCGTGAAGGTCTCGGAGGTCCCTGCTGACTCGTCTGTCCCTCAACATCCCGTGATGGGCGCTTCGCCCCCGGAATCCCTGCGGGGGCTGGAGCCACCTTGGCCGTCACCACCTCTCCGCGCTCCGTACTCTGCCCCGAAAAACGATGCGGATCAGACTGATGGAATCTCGTCAACATATCAACCACCTCGCGCTGCTCTGCAGGGGTCAACTGTCCTGCTGTCCCAGACGGCTGACCACTGGTACTCGATGCAGTAGGGGCTGCCTGTGCTGCTGGTACAACTGGGGGTGCCACAGCTGGCGAAGCAGGTGCGGGGAAACTCCCTGGGGGTGCTACAACTGGCTGTACCCTCTGCTCCAACAAAAGCATCATGCGACCCAAAGCCTCCTCCTGGCGCCGAGAAGCCTCCTCCTGGCGTTGTGATGTCTCCTCCTGGCGCCGCATCGCCTCAGACAACTGTGCCACCTGGGCACGGAGCTCCAGAACCTCCCTCTGCTGTCCCTGCCCCGAGTCCTCCTGCTCGGGCTCATCGGAGGGGAAAGGCTGAGAACGCGTCTGCACCCTGCGTCGGGGAGGCATCGTGCCTACCTGCAACACACAAGCAACCATCAGGACAGTACCAAACAACACTCGACCCAATCCAGCGAAAGTCTAGGACATGTCATCCATTCCTTAGCATTATGTTGTATGCAGCCAACATAATCGCTTAGGAGCATAAACATGCCAGTCACTCATCCCACCCCTTGGGAGAGTATCAAACTCAATCAGGACTCTCGCTAACAGTCACGACTCTCACGTAGTCATCCTAATGTCCAACCACAAGCCTAGGGTTTCTAAGTCCACAATGACCTACAACCTAGGCTCTGATACCACCTAATCTGTCACGCTCCGGCGTCGAAACTGCGACCCGGGCTCGCCAACAGATCCGCCGCCCATACGGGAAGCCCCGTATAGACGAAGCGACTAACCTGCAAAAGATCAACTATACTATTCAGATATCAGAGCTGAAAGTAAAACTGCTAGAAATAAAACTATATACAACACAAGTCCTCGCCAAAAGTACATAAATCTCTCGAGCAGTAAAATAAATACAACTCAATACCTCACTACAAGGTTCGCTCAACATAACTCTCAAAAGTAAGGGGGTACATCTACTCTCTGGACGACGTCTGGTAGGGATCTATCTCGCGACTCCCTTACCTCGATCTGAAAAAAGCAGCAACAGGAGCAGCAGGAACAGGAGTAGAAGTCCCTGTGGGAAAATGCACCACGACGGGTGTGAGAACTACGTCCCAAGTAGTTCTCAGTGGGTGCCGCCAACAAGCCCGACGGTCTGCCCACTAAGTCTACTAGAGGCATAAAGAACAATATAAAACTGAAATGAAAGGGGCTAGAAAAGTAACTCTACAGCTACTATGCCTCTATCTAGATGCTCAAGAAAAATGGAACAGATGGAAACATGATGCATCTACTAACACACACAGTATACTCACCCAATCTATACTGACTGCCGCAAAGGGAACAGTCAAACCTGCGCCCACCTACTGCCGCACATCCTCTACAGGACGGGTCTACCGTAGGGTGTCCGTGACTGCCAAAACTGGACCAGCCAGAGGGACGGCGTCGACAAGTCGCGATACCACAGTGCAGACCACTCCGGACGTGGCACTCGAGGGGAGCGACCCCAACGAGGACAAGGGTATCCGCGCACTCTGTCGAGCTCAATATGGCACATGCAGGCTATAGTCCAAAACCACGATCAACAAGATCGACAGTAACCAACATCACAACTCACAGGTAACATAGGGAGGACCGTCACCATAAGGGTTCGAAAATTCCGATAGGTTGGTGCCTAGAATCCCAATCAAACAAGAACAGAAATCCAGGCTTCACCTATCGAAGTTTCCGACCACCTTACAGTTCGGGAACACACTCCCTCGGTACAACACGCAAAAGACACCAACAGGGCCCGAAAGTCCCGGGAGACTTACACCTACAACCCTATCAAACAAGAACAGGTTCCAGGCTCGGCCCCCGTGGCTTTCGTCCCGCCAAAGGGACGGCCCCTAGAACCCAGACCACTCGAATCCTTCGAGTGGGAAGATTTACTGGAAAAAGGTGACATTTGTTATTGAAAACCATTTTGATCTGGAAGAAATCCATGTTTAATAATTTTAGTTCTTTTTAGAAAAACAGTTAGAAAAACAAGTGTTTTACCCAAACCCCGAAGGGCTGATGCCTTTGTCCAATCAAACAAGAACAGACTCCAGCGGCCCTTCGATGCTTGGAAGAAAATATTGGTAGACTAAAATCATGGGTATGTCGAAAAGGGTTCTGGGTTCTAGGTCCGGCTAACACTAGTAAACCACACCCAGTAACACAGTGGCAACAACCCCAACAGGGGAAAACAAGACCTCCCGGGACCACCGTTTACCCTAAACGGTTCCCGGTACAGACAAGCGATACACTACATCTACCAGACTCCACTCTGCTCCCAAGCACGAGTGCAAACGCATCCCACACTAAAAAGAAGTCCCGACCGCTCAGCCCACTACCCGGGCGAGGATAACACTAAGTCCAGGAATGCAACAAAAAGTGTGGATGTCTAAACATAAATAACCCTAGCCCAAGTGAGGGTTTTCTACTGGTCTGGTTACACATGCAACATATGACAGGGGTGCTAGGTCGGTTCCAAGATAACAGATATTTAACAGGCGGTAGGAAGTAGAAGAGATCAAACGATCAACAGATAAAAACAAGGAATAACAACATTCAAATTCTAGCATGCTACCAAGTCCAACCATTATCATGCATGATTCTATATCAATAGAATTAGAGCGCAGTCCATAGATCCTGAAAGCAAGCCGCCCACTTGAAGACGCTAACTGTCCGGAGTCGTACAGCTGAGAAAACCCGAAAAATAGCAACACTAGGTCCAACAGGTCCAGCACAGTCCACAATCCCTCCTGGGTACAGCATAAGGCTACAGTTATACTTTTAATCCAATAAAATCCAGGTTTTACAAATCTGCTGGGAACAGTCCACTTACTGCGAAATTTTCACCTGTAAAACGAACTCCAAAAATTCTGATAAAAATACCACAGCGATCCTCGCGTCGATAGCTTCGAAACGGGTACCTGCACGTCCAATTCCGAGCACCGTAGGCCAAGTTACAAATTCCATAGTATCGGTGCGCACAATCCCAAAACCAATCAACTGTAAACTCTTGTACAGATAAAAGGAAAAGTGTATACCTTCGAGAAGGTCTCCAAAAATTCCAAGAAAAATCCACGATGATCCTCGCGTCGAGTAGATGAAAAAAGTCTATAAGCACGTCTTGATCCGAGACTCGTGCGCGAAGATCTCCTCAAGAGAAGGTGCTGCCCTCACCGAAATCTCACAGCAAAAAGGGTCCCAGTGAGCACGAGAAAACTCCTTGGAAAACACGAAATCTGGAAATGTGCGAAAACCCAAAATCGTAGCCTCACCTGTTACGAATCCAGCAGCGAAGAAATCGCTCGAAAAGATCGTCGGAGTAGGTCGGGGGAGCTCGTACACCGAAGAGCGACGGAAGAAACACCGAAGAAAGAGCGTCGCGCCACGCCAAGAAGAAGAGAATCTCGAAAAGCGTGCCCCCCAAAATCCTCAAAGTCCTCCAATGGATAGTGCACTGAGTGAGGGAAAACTCCTCTGAAGACTCCACAGTGAAAAGGTGAGCAAAAAGCCCGAAGAAGACCCAAGGAAGCCTATTTATAGGCACAGCCCAAAGGCTGAAGTGGGCCGGATTCGGGCGCAGAATTCGGGCGCACTGCGCCCGAATCCGGTCGGACGCTCCCCCATCCGACGCGCCCGGAAGTCCCTGGTGAAGCCACGTGGCCCTGCAACAGGGAACAGCGGTGCAAAGGCACCGCTGTGCGCCACGCGCCCCCCCCGCGGTCAGCGGGGTAGGTACGGCCCGCCAATGGCGGGCCGACGCGTGGCCCGCACTCGAGTGCCCCGACAGCGCCGCCTGCGCCACAGTGCGCTCCGTACCGAGGCACCTCCACCGTGGACCGCGACTTCTAGAGCCAGCCAGTACCATGCAGCCACGTGTCCCCTGCACCCGGTCCACGCACCATACGTCGGTTCCGTGGACCGCGCCGCGTGCACCGACCAACCGGGGACTTCCACGCGTCCCCCGCCTGGTCCATGCACCGCCGCGCCAATCCCGTAGACCGCGCACCACGAGCCCGCCAATCAGGCGGCGCCACGTGTCCATGCGCCGGGTCCGTGCACCCAGCCGCGTCCCTCCGTGGACCGAGCGCTGCGGACCGGCCCAATCACAAGCCGCCACGTGGCAGCCGGCGGTCCACGGCCCCTCCCATGCACCGAAATTCAGCGAAAACTTCCGGGGGTCCGTTTTTGGGCATCCGGACTCTAAATCAAACAAGCAGATAGCTGTTTTCAAGCGTTTTTCCGTGCTGAATCCAAATCCACCCTCTGTTTGGCCCAAATCAATTTCGAAAATTCGGCAAATGCAGCCGAAGGCCAATCCAGCTGTGGATATCACACAGGGTCCATCTGTGGCATCCCTTTGATGCACTATGGACCAGATACACCAACACTAGGTGTTCTAGACCACGGTTCATGGGAGAAGCTACACGGGGATCAGGGTCACCACAAAATGCATACCTTTTTGTGAATCATTTCCGCTGAAAAGAACCCCCGGGGCGTGACAGCGAGCATGGTACGAAAGGTTGACAAAGCACCTTTTGGAAAAGGGCTACACTCGAGGGGGAGCAGATTGGACTCTCTTTGTGAATCATTATCAGGATAACTTCATTGTGGCACAAATCTATGTCGATGACATTGTATTTGGAGCAACAAGGGATAATGATGCTTCTAAATTCGCTGAAACCATGGAAAGCGAATTTGAGATGTCCATGATGGGCGAACTAACATACTTTCTTGGATTGCAAGTGAAACAAAATGAAGAAGGCATCCATTTGTGCCAATCCAAGTATGCAAAGGAGTTGGTCAAGAAGTTTGGATTAGAAAACTCTAAAGACTTTCCAACTCCAATGGGAACTAGCAACAAGGGATTACGAAGTGAATCTCTTAGTGAAAGTGTAGATGAGAAGCTTTATCGCAGCATGATTGGAAGTCTACTCTACCTCACGGCTAGTCGCCCGGATATATCCTTTAGTGTTGGGATCTCTGGGACAACACTAGTGCTATAAATATTTCTAAAAATCCTGTGTTGCACTCAAGAACTAAACACATTGAACTTAGATATCATTTTCTAAGGGAGCTAGTTGAATCAAGTATTCTTTAAATTTCTTATATTTCAACTGAAGATCAATTAGCTAACATTTTAACAAAACCTTTGGATCAAAAATGGTTTATTCATTTGCGTAAATCAATTGGAATGCTTTCTTTGAAATAACACTTTTTGAAACCAATGCTTAGGTTAGGTTTTGTTTGTGTTTGTGTTCTTTATCTATGTTTGTACATAGAACATTAATTGAGCATTAGTATAATTGACTTTACTTGCATCCTTTCATGTTTATGAGAAATTTATTATGGTTTGGATATCATAATGATTCATTTGATGCAATGATCTTTTATATCAATTAGTTCATTTTTAATTGATCAAAGTCAATTTCTCTCTCAAATGATCTCTTGGTATAGTTTTTATCATATTTAAAAATTATGTTAAGTATGAACACGAGATCAATTGTTGGTTGAATACTTTATATCTTAAATAAGTGATAGCCAATTGAGGGGGAGTTTATTAAAAATATTTATGCTCAAAAGATGTGGAAAGAGTTACATCCCAATGAGGAGTGTGAAAACTACCACCACATGGAGGAAAGAGCTACCACCTCGGTCGTCCGAGTACTGTGTGCAGCTACCACATGTATACAAAGCATGGTTTTTCTTGATTGATTAGTTAAAATGCTTTTTGGAATACTTGACTCTGTCAAATTCCAAGGTTGGTATAAGGTGGAGATTTTTATTGAAAGATGCTCAAAGAGCCACTCCTTATAATAAATTGACTAGATATATTATCTAACTTATTTGGGATTTCAAACATCTATCGATCTTGGTGCTTCATTTTCTTTGCAAAATTAATGATTTGATAAACGCATTACACTTAAGTTCGTGATAGATGTTCTTGAACTTTATCAACTTTAAAGGATTTAATTTTTATAAATCTTCGTTTCATTACTTGGATATTATTGATAGATTTAGCATAATCTATTTCTTTTTTATATGGAACGATGCTTTTGTTTAAAGTTGACATACAAAAGTGCTTACATACTTTTTCTGGATTTTCTGGAATTTTTCTAAATTTTTCTGAAGAAAAAGTTGGAGCCGATCCGGATTGGATAATCTGTTCTGGATCCCGAACGCAGAACTTCTCTGCGGGTAGCCGATCCGGACTGGATTCTTGATCCGTTCCGGACCACGGCTAGGGTTTATATGAAGCGAAAGGGTTTTTGATTTTATTTCACCTCAAGCTTTTGTTTCCAAGGCTCTAGAGTTTCTCTCTCTAAACTTCAACCGATTTGGAGCCTTAATAACTCGAGTTCTTCGGATTCAAGTAAGTTTCTTTGATCAAAATTTAATTTTTCCCCTGTTTTTTCATTGTTCTTCAAACGTGAGTGGAAATCATGATTCACATTCAACTCTAGATGGTTTTTGATCAAATTTCTTTTGAAATAAGAACTCTGAGTAGATTAGTTTTGTTTATATGCTTGGTATTCTCTTGATTAACGGATTTTTAGGCTTCGATTTCTGAAAATTCGGTTTTAGGGCATATAATAAGAATTTTTGAAAATCATGGAATTGATCTATTTTTAAAATTCTTTTTGCAAAACTAATTTGATTCCTAGTCTCTCTACACGATAATGATTGTTTGGGTACAATTTTTAAAATTTTTGAAAATTAAATAATTTTTCGTGTTCTTGAGTTCTTGCTCGCAGGTTTCTCATTTACTAACGCACTAGCAAGGATGGTTTTTGCTTGGATTATAGTGCTTATTGTAGCAATGGTAGGAACTCGAGCGTCTATTAAAAAGGAACGAGATGGAAAAATTCAAGAAGAGACAAAGAATGTCCCTCAAATTGAGTCAGAATCAGAAGAAGAAGAAGATTGGGACGTATTTTGTAAAGAAGTACAACAGGTTGCTGATGAAGAAGATAGGTTTTATTTAAAGAACAAAAAGCTATTGAAGTCTTGCTCAACAACCAAGCAGTACACTAGGCGAAAGAATACAAGGGGCAATGGAATTCAGATTAATGAACCCCTCGTCAGAGCAAACTCTCTGCCTAGAGAATCTCCATGGAATGAAGGTCAAAATGCACCGTCAGCGTCCACACAACCTCCTTCGACCTCCAGGAGAGACACCACAGAAGCTAATATATTGTCCTCTATCCAACGATAACAGAGGAAATTGTCTGTAGAACAGGAAAGAATGTCCACTAACATACACAAGATGAAAAGAAAATGTTGCAAAATATCAAGAATGCTTAAAGGAATTTTGAACAAATTGGACTGTAGCAGTTCAGACAGGTCTGATCTGGAATGATCATTTGCTCTAATGATCTAATCTTGGGTTTCTTTGTTGTTCTAGCTAATCTTTTTGTTTTTGCAGGTTTTAGTCCTAGTTCTTACTATTTTTGAACATTTGACTCTCTTTTATTTTTGTATAATCTTTGGCTAACTTTTAGTGACAAAAAGGGGGAGAGAGATATGAACAATGGTAATGGTTAACAAGTGCTTGTGAGAACTTTGGAACATTAAAACTTGAAAGGTAAGTATAACAACAACTTTGGTTTTGTATTGTGAATAATTGCATGTCTCGACTAACTATTTGACTAACTATTTGGGCATGTATTATTATTAACAAGTTGTTTGATTACTAACATTCGTAGAACATTTGGAATTTATTGCTTAGAAGATATGTCTATCTCTGATTGGTATTTTAATACATATCTGATTTTGTAAATGTCATTGTGAGTATAAACCTCATCTCTCTGTTTGGTTTTTTGATTGTTACATTCTTGAGGTATCTAACGATTTCTTTTGTCAAGAATCACTTCTTTTTGCAGAGAGTACAAATGTCTAAGTCTAGAGTTTGTGTTAGGAGTTTAACTCATGTATTTTGTTTATTTGGATCTCTATTGTAAGTTTTTGTTGTATGGTGATAGCAACAAAAATATCTTTTTGAATTTTTTTTAGTGGATTTATGTTTTGTCACGAAACCGCCAAAGGGGGAGATTGTTAAGGAATTTGTTTTGGCGTATTTCGTGAAATGGTTAAGTCTTGAAGATTGAAGATGAAGATGGTTGGATCATATACCTCAATCTCAAGAAAGAAGAATTCAAAAGGGTCAGGTACGTTTAACTAAATATGTTTGGTGATCCGAATACTTCTTATAATGTAGAAACACTTGGATGGGTTTTTAATCGCATAAAAATCAAGAAACTGGACTGTTATATGTTCAGGATCCGGAACAGGGTACTACAGTCCGGACCCCGAACGTAGGTTGGTTCATGCGCAAATCCAGTCCGGAACATCCCTGTTTCAGTCCGCACCCCGAACGTGGATTTTGCTGAAATCGCATGAACAGTCCGGACCGTAGGTATTTCGTTCCGGACCCCGAACCTTGTTTTTTCAGGAATTCTCTGAAAAACAACGACAGTCCGGATCGAGCCTAATCCAGTCCGGACCGTCGTGCGGGTAAAAATCTGTTACAGTCAGTTTTTGATTCTTATCCTCTTCCAATGGTTTCTAACCTATAAGTATACCCTAATTCTATCTTTTAGGGTAATCCCCAATAAGTTTTTACTCCGTACATGAATGAGGAAAATTAACGGAGAAAAGTTTATAAATCCACATATAGAGAAGAAAGGAAATAACTAGATTTAATTCTATGTTTCTTCATCTATATTAATTAATTTGATTCTAGGTTTTCATTCTCAGATTTTGAGTAGAATCAAATTAATGAATACTTAGATGGCATTTCTGATCTATCTATGATCTAAGTATTCGGCGGATTTTCCACCACCAACAAAACAACGATTTTCCCCAAAATCGGCGCGTGGATTCGTGTGGCCTTGTGGATTCAAGGTGCTACCGCTCTCGTGGATTCGGAGCGAGGTGTGTTCGTGTGATCGAGACGTACTACCTGGTGGAGACCGTGGATTCGGTCAGACGTCGTGGACTCGACGTTGGACGCCGTGGATTCGGCGTTGGATGCAAATCGTGGATTCGAGGCGCGTTGCGGAGCGAGCGGAGAAGATCAACTCGGAGCGTATGGAAAAAGGATGAGTCATGTGTGAGTACGGTATATCATCTTTGTACGTGTTTAATCTTAGTTGATTTCACCGTGTTATCGGTCCCGTGGTTTTTTACTCCTGTGATGGAGTTTTCCACGTAAAATCTCTGCGTGTTATTTATTTTTCCGCATTGGGTTTTATTACGCAAAGATTTTTGAGTGTTTATTGTTTACACCTATTCACCCCCCTCTAGGTGTTTTTTTCCCTATTTAGATCCATATTATCATAACCCTAACACGACCCACACGAGTAAAGTATCTCAGTAACAAGTATCATAAGTATCATAAGTATCATAAATCGGCAGGACTGGATCATGACTCTGATCAAAGTGGGAAAGCTCAACCACTAAAGAAAACCCCCGGTCCCCAATCAGATGCAAAAGTACTCAATAAGTGGGAAACTTCGTCCACTAGAGAAATCTGATATCCAATCTGATGCATATGTAAATATCCGGTCAACCGCCCAATATCCGCGGTTGCCGTAATGCCCCACAAACCATAATCTAAAACCGACCTCCGGTCAACCGCCCAAAGTCTGCGGTCACCGCAAAACCCTGCCAACCACAATTCAGCACAACCCGTCCCTGACACCAATGTCCCGGCTACACTACCACAAACCCCTGCTCGCACCCGAGCAACACAGACCGCCTGACTAACAAAGAAGGAGAAAGGAATAACATGGTTTCTCCTAAGTCAAGTCCCAATAAGTAGTGTAGCAGTAAAAGATGGCCTAACTATATGTCCATACAAGCATGCATTTGTCCTCAAGAAAGATAGAAGAAAGTAAACCACATGCCAAAATCACTAATGAACTACACCTGTCCATAATCCTTGATCCATAATGACTCCTCAGAGTAATACCCGCACATAGCTACATAATCCTGCCCCAATCCCATAAACGACTATGTGCTAACATGGCATGCTACATAATCACATATAGGGTAACATTAACTTAGGTAAGCTTCCACTAAACACCAACATGATTATTCAAATCTCGCAAGTCCTCATAATATAACATGAATATTAATCTTGCAATTCTTGTATACAATTATCAATACCACGCTTACCTACCTCTCAATCACATACCGTGTGCCCTAGACATGCATGCATCCTAACATAAAGAATTAGAGAACCGTCCGCCGGTTCTGGAGATGAAGCAACCCACCTGAAACGCTTTCCGTAGGCAAAGCTGAAGTCGGTGAAGAGGGTGGCCACTTGCTAACAAAATATGCTGAACCTGCATCCTCGGTACATGTCGCGCAAGCCTTGGCTCCAATCAACATCACGCCAACAATACAACACAATCAATAACCAACACCACAAATTCTCCAAACAGCACATGCTGTTACAACAAACCAGCAGAGGGAAAAGGGGACTTTCACCTGTGTACAGTGCTCCAAAGAATCCAGAAAATTCACGGTTGCGATCCTTGCGATGAGTAGCCCCAAAACGAGTATCTATACGCCCCGTTCCGACACCTGTAGGCCAAGATACAATTCAAACAAGGTGGTGCGTCGGCGATCCACAACACTACAAAAACTGCGGGATACAACCCCAAAGAAGCTTAAATCTCACCTTCGGCGATTCCTCAGAAAAATCCAATAAAAATACGAGCGCGTTCCTCTCGAAGAGTAGATGTCAATCGAGTCCTTAAAGGCCTCATTCTGATGCTCGTAGGTCAAGATAGAAAATCGACAAGCCTCCGTTGTCCAAAATCTCACAGCAGAAAAAGGGGTCACCAAAACACCTCGGGAACTATGCCAAAAACTCGAAATGAGGAGAAGTAATCAACACGGAAAACGAAGCCTTACCTCTCATGAAATGCCCAAGATCCGTCGGAGTGTAGACAACAGAGTGTAGAAGGCCTCTGCAGCAAAAGGGAGCTCCAGAAAAATCTCTAAAACCCACACAAAAGGGCCCTCAATGCCTATTTATAGGCAGAAATCTAAGCCAAAAACACACTTCCTGGTGCATTTTCCGGGCGCCCAGAAAATCCGGGCGCCCGGAATTTCCCGGCGCCCGGAATTTCCAGGCGCAAACAGTGCCGCCGCAACCCCTCTCTCCTCAGCGCCCGAATCATCCTCTGCGCGACACGTCGCCAACGAACAGGCAACAGCGAAGCCCACCACCATCCTTGTGCCGCGTGGCCCACCGCGGACGCCGACGTGTGGCGCGCCCGAGCGCGGGAAACGGAGATCAACGTGCGCCCACGTGCGCGCCTGTGCCGCCGCCTGCGCCCTCTATACGCACGCGCCCCGAGGCCGGCTACACCAACTTCGTGGATCGAGCGCACGTGGACTGGCCAACCACTGGCCGCCACGTGGCCCCGCCCGGTCCATGCACTAGGCCGCACGTCCCATGGACCGCGTGCTCGTGCGCCCGCCACTCCGGGGCCGCCACGCGTCCAAGCCCCCGGTGCACGCCTCGCCCGGTGGACCGAGCGGCTGCGCCTCAGCCCGCCGCCGCGCTCTGCCGCCTGCCGTCGCCGCCGGCGCTACTCCGGCCGCCGGAACATTGCTCCAAAGCCTCGAAATCCGTGTTTTGGCGACCGGGCTCCGAAAAATATAAGTAAATAGTCCATTTCGATCGTTTTCGCGCGCTGAATCCAATTCCGCTGTCCGTTTCGCCATATTCCATTTCTAAAATTTGCCGAAGCCATCCAGATAAGTGTTTTTAACCCAAATTTCGCGCTGAGTTCAATTTTGATATCCATTTCACGCGAAACCACTTCTGAACATTCGACGGGGCCATCCGATTACTCTCGTGATCCATTTAACACACTGAGTCCATCACTTCTCCCCTATTTGAGCACAAACACCTCCGACGTACTACAAAGGCCTCCGGAAGCTGCAAATGTAACAGTAAACTGTTCGTGGGAATTTCGGGTCCTCACACGCCATGAGCATATCGATCATCAACCAAGTGCCGTTAGCCTCCTGCGACACTCCGTCGCTCCGATGAAGCATAGATCTCAGTAAGTAACCCGGGGTCAGTCAACCTTTCTTTAACTCTTGAGGTGTCATACCAACCAGTTTTATCATACTCAGTTATTAAAAGAAATACCAACAATAATGATAACGACAAAAAAAAAAAAAAACGGAAGGGAGCCATCTCACGGCATCCCCTTCCTTGGATGAGGGTACCCACCTGAAACGGAGATAAACGACCGCGCCCACGACCCTCCTAAACACTTAAAACCTTACGCGACCGAATAAAATATCCAAATAAACAAATCAACATTTTACCTCAAACCGGCAAATTCAGTGGTCCTGACTACTGTACCAAAAATCCCTTCTATCCCAAATCCGAAACTGCCACCGGTGTCCCGATTGTCGCACCGATCGATAACCCGATCAAAATAATTCCACGAACAATTTTTCCATTGTTCGGATATGGATAAACAGCCCACCGGATCTCATACCGCGACAACCGATCACCCGGAAGATAAAATATTCTAACTATACCCCTAAGATCAAAAGATAGGAAAAATCGTGCAAAAACCCAAAATTACAGAAAAAGGGGTCTACAGGTGTACCGAAAATAACAGATAAAATTTCGGTGGTGAAACAAAAGACCGGACTTAAAAACGATACCCCGTTATCCCAAAACAACAAGCCGATGACAAACTCCGCGTCCAAAAATCTCTCCGATTGCAAAACCGTACCTCCGACGCGATCCAACTGTCAACGGGGTAACGGACGGAAAACCGGGCTCCTACCGTTGCCTTGACGAAGCTTGCGTCGGAAAACGACCAAGCGGAGGGTTATCTGACGGAAAACGAAAATGCTACGTCCAGCGGACTGCACCGTCAAGCGGACTGCACCATCAGCGGACTGCACCGTCAAGCGGACTGCACCGTCTAGCGGACTGCACCGTCAGCCGACTGCACCGTCAAGCGGACTGCACCGTTAAGAAGACTGCACAGTCAAGCGGACTAGACCGTTAAGCGGATTGCACCGTCAAGCCAAAAACCGTCAAGCAAAAACCGTCGACGAATACGCCAAGTAAAACCATCAATTCAAAAACCGTCAAGCCAAAAATCGTCGACCAAACTGTTGACGGCAGCGGCTTGACCTGCGCGGACTGCCGCGCGGACACTGGCTGTGCACGCTGCACGGCGGAGCAAGTTGCGCGGCGGCGCGGGTTGTTGGGGGGCGCAGGCTGCGGTGGCGGCTAGTGCATTCAGCGGCGGCGGCCTGGCAGGGCGCGGTGCGCGTGTGCGGTAGCACCACACGGCGGCGGCCTGGCAGGGCGCGGCCCTGTGCGGCGTGCCCTAACAGCACAAGCGCGGCGTGAGCGGTGCGCCTGGCGGCGCGCGTGTGGTGACCCGGATCGGCCTTGTGAGGTAAGCTAGGAAGGATGATTGTATAAGGGAATTGCAAGATTAATATTCATGTTAAATATTATCGAGGACTTGCAGGATTTAGATATTCATGACGATGAATAGTAAATGCTTACCTAAGGGATTTACCCTATGTGATTGTTAGCATGCTTGTTTAATTGTACAATGTTTAGCATCGAGATGGAAGCTTGAGGAATGGCCTAGATCATGCAGATTGATATAATATAGTAGTGACCTTTTAGCATGCCTTGTTGCACATAGTCTTTTATGTTATGATTACTCGATGGAGTAGGAGGCTATATCTATGTGCGGGTATTATTCCGATCATTCTTTTGATGGACTCTGGATTGTGGACAGGTGTAGTTCATTAGGGATCCTGACATGTGGTTTATTCCTAGTGGAGCTATTATATGCTTTACTCCCTTTCATTTCGTTGAGGACATTTGCATGCTTGTATGGACATCTAGTTAGGCCATCTTTTACTGCTACACTACTTTTTGGAACTTGACTTAGGAGAAACCATGTTATTCCATTCTCCTTCTTTGTTAGTCAGGCAGTCTGTGCTGCTCGGGTGCGAGCAGGGGTTTGGGGTAGTGTAGCCGGGACATTGGTGTCAGGGATGGGTTGTGCTGGATTGAGGCTGGCAGGGTTTTGCGGTGACCGCGGACTTTGGGCGGTCGACCGGAGGTCGGTTTTAGATTATGGTTTGTGGGGCATTGCGGCAACCGCGGATATTGGGCGGTTGACCGGATATTTGTTTATGCATCTGATTGAGGACCGGGGTTTTCTTTAGTGGTTGAGCTTTCCCATTTTGATCAGAGTCATGATCCAGTCCTGCTGATTTATACTACTATTATACTTATTACTCAGGCACTTTACTTGTGTGGGTCGCTCCCCTCGAGTGCCACTCCCGAGTGTGCGATATACATACTTTGAGTCCTTGAGACTCCTATCCCCTATCGGTGTTATGCGTTGGCCAGCATACCTGATTTGTCAGGCACAGCAGGCAGTACCAGTTTTACTGGTGGCACTAGATTGGGGTTATTACAGGCAATTACTTTATTGTTGCACTCGTGTCAGGGGGACAGAGTGGAGTCTAGTAGCTGTGTTTAGACCAGTGCTGGTGTTGTTGGGAGCCGTTTGGTTTGACGGTGGTCCCGTGTTGTTGTGAGTACTTTGACCATTGTGTGAGAGGTTGAGCATCTTGAGTCTATCCGTTCTGAGAGAGAGCGTGGATTTCGACTATAGCCTGCATGAGCCACTACTCGATAGCGAGTTAGTCTGTTTGGACACCCTACGTAATTCCTGCCTAGCAGTGGGAGGTGGTTGTAGGTGGGCGCAGGTTTGACTGGACCAGATGTGGCAGTCAGCTCGATTGGGTCGATTATGCACTTCATGTGCTAGTGGTTGCATACCATTCTATGGTTCTCCCCTTTTGAGCATTTAGATAAAGGCATGATAGCTGTTGAGTGTCTCCAGCTTTTTTGTTTAGTTTTTACTGCATTGGTTATCTTATGCCTCTAGTGGACTTAGTGGGCAGATCGTCGGGCCTGGCGGTGGTACCTACTGAGAACTCCCTTTTTGGTGTAGTTCTCACACCCGTTGGGGGTTTTCCCCCTCCCTTTCTTTACTCTCCTTTGTTTTGCAGAGTCTTAGTGGGTGTTGCTGATTCAGCCGTTGTTGATCGAGGCGAGGGAGTCGCGAGCTAGATCCCTACCCATCGTTGGAGAGTAGCGGTACCCCTTCAGAGGAGATCTTCAGTAGATTAGTTATTTATTTTCCTCTTTTGAGAGACTGATGTAGTGAGGATATGATATGTATTGAGAGCCTGTACACTGATGTATTTATTGGAGATACCTCCCTGTTGAGTTCTAGGTTTTATATCTGAGGATATTGCATGATTATCATTTTTGGGAGATGGACATTATTGTATTATTTCCAGTTGTACAGATGGATGGTTTCAATTTTACCGCACTTTTATAGTATAGCTCTGTTATCTGTTTAGCTGTAGTACATTTCTTGCAGGTAGGACGCTTCGCCTATGCGGGGTTTGGCATAGGTGGCGGATTTGTTGGCGAGCCCGGGTCGCAGTTTCAACCCCGGGGCGTGACAGCGCGCCTGGCAGCGCGCGGCGCAGGGCCTTTGCGGCGCGTGGCCTGCGGCGGCCGTGGTTCGGCTAGGGCATTGAACGGCGGCTGCAGCTCGGCTAGGGCTTCGAGCGGCGGCTCGGCTAGGGCATCGAGCAGCGGCGGCGGCTCGGCTAGGGCATCCAGCGGCGGCTGCGGTGGAGCCACCGTCGATGATCCGTAAGCAACCTCGTCGAAACCCCCCCAAAACCCAACAAAAACCCCAACGAACAAAACCACGAAAAACCCTAACGAATAATCCTCCAAGAACGAAACCAAAAGAATAAAGACGTCCACTAACCTCGCTCTGACGGAGAGGACCACGCGATCCCGATTTCCGCAGATGGTGGTGCTTCTGGTTCCGCTCCCTAGTTTTTGTGACGTTTCCGTTCTCAGTCGTCGGCACGCACGACGATGAAGAAGGAAGAAGAAGCGATCTTTTCCAAAATTAGGGTTATACGGTAATTGGGATATTAATATCTTTTATTAATAATTTAATTTTCATTGTACGCACAAAAATCCCAATATTCGATATTTAAATACAAAAGGAATTTTGCCACCGACTTCCTCGATAAGCGTGCCGATCCTCCGAAACGTCCGTAACCGCTAGCATGGATCCCGATGCACCAACAACACTTAACGGTTCCCGAGAACTTCCGAACTTACATTTTCGGACCCGCTAACATTGAAACCCTCATTACGGAAGATCCGTATATCGGATTTCAGATCCGATCGCATCGTCGTTCTTCGCTTAACGAGCTCTACTGTGATACAGTAACCGCAACCCAAAATTCCAAAAGAACCAATGTTAAGAAATTCCCACCTAAATCTAGCTTAAAACCAAAAGTCGATATTTAGGGAAAATTAAAAAGAAACAATGTTATTACATCACAACCGCCTTAAAAAAAGTTTCGTCCTCGAAACTTGACTACTACCCCCGCCATTAAAATGAGAAAATGCTATCACAAAACCAATTTTAAAACTTACGTAGCTCCACGCTCCCCACGATTACTCTACCAACCCGGTACGTAGAGAAAAGGTCGGGTACATACCTACCTACCCTCACGTGCCAAGATTCGCATCATGGTAAAAAAAAAAAAGCCCACCCACAAAGCGTTGACACGTGAAACACCTTATATATCCTATTGGAACTTGGTGGTAACCCTGAACGATATGCTACCGGACTGAACCGCCCCAAGATTTCAGACAAACTACGGGCTCAACCTGCCTTGCAATCCTACCGTCTGATCCCTCTTGGTCGGAACTAACCTAAGTAAGCCTGCTCCCTGACTTGGATTTCCAAGCTATAACGCCACCAGTCCGCATATCATTTCTGACAGCTCTGAGCAGTCAGCACTAAAAGTCTCGCGATGCGTCGAGGTACCCCAGTCCTGCCACCAAATCCGGACCGACGAGCCCTTACTCACCCAAAATAACCCAACAACAAGGGAAACACAACACTGACGCCCTCACAAAGCTCCAAGAGGTGCCAACAAAGCAAACTGGGTCGCTAACTACAGGTAATCCTACCCTGACAGACACAAAACCGTCCGTCCCCCGACTCGAGGCCACTAGCTCGGAGCATATCCACTATCCTGGATCGCCCGCTCCGACTGTCCGTCTCTCCGAGGTGGCAGGCAAAACTAAAGCTAAGTTTCAGCTCTAAGACCTACCACAAGGTCTACCCCAAAGAAAGAGATGCATATCGGGTATTCTAGCCGAAAGTGACCAAAGCCGGAACACCATGTAGTCAACAGATCCCGTTGACCTACACTTGCTCCAATGGATCACAGAATCACAACCCAAAATTACCTCAAGACTAAGCCTTGATCATGGGAAGCTGGCGACAAAAACCAAGAGATATGATCCCACTTCCATCCCGACACGGAAGGGGGTGCGACACTCATGTTAACCACTAATGCTCGGTCCTAACCCGTTGCCCCTCTAAGTACTGAGCAACGAACCGAGCCACAATCTCCCAGACCAAACAGTCACACTCTCAAACAGGAGAACCCTGAGCTCAAAGTCCACTAACACAAAGGCCTCTAGGTACAACGGACTACCCATCCAAATCCTACCGGCTCGAAAAAGGACAAGCAACGAATACGGCGAGAATAACCTTGCCATAAAAACTGCCCAGGTTTACTGCGTGCACCTGAGGGATCCCGCCAACCCATCTATAAGACAACCTAATCCGACCCTCTTGTGCAGAACATAAGAACCCAAAACAGAGCTTTCCCCCTCCCCCAAGGAACTAACCGGCACCACTTAGCATCAAAAGCCAAACCCACGACATAGAGTCGCCACCTACGCTGTGAGGACCCGAATCCCGCGAGAGGATTACTGTCGGATCAGCAGCTTCTGGAGGCCTTGGTTGGGTGTTGGAGGTGTTTGGGTGCGTTTCGGACTCAAGAAATGGACTCAGTGTGTTGAACGGATCCCGAGTGTAGTCAGAGGCACCCGTCGAAATTTTACAAGTGGTTTTGTGTGAAACGGACATCGAATTTGGATTCAGCGCGGAAAAACGATGGAAATCGACTACTTGGATGTATTTTCTAAGTCCGGACGCCCGAAAACGGACACCCGAAAGTTTTCATTGTTTTCGGATGAACGGTGGACCAGTGGGCCGAGTGGTGAGCCACGTGGCGGCTTTCAAGTAGTGCCGTACGCCACGTGGCGGAACGATAGAGGCGGCACAGTGGGCTCGGCCCACGGGAGCGGGCGCGGCAGGCGCGCGGGCAGGGCGCGCGGGCTGCCGCGGTGCAGCGGAGCGGGTGTGCCACGTGGCGGATTCCCATTGGCAGGCTGAGGACACGTGGCAGCTGCGGGTTGGCTGGTTCTGTGAGCGCGGTCCACGGAGAGGCGAGGGGTGGCGCATGGACCGGGTGGGACACGTGGCGGCTTCCAGTTGGTGGGCTGACGAAGGCGGGGTCCACGGAGGCGCACGGGGGCGCCGCAGGGCGCGTGTGCGGCAGGGCGCCAGGCGGCGCGGCAGGGCACGGTCGGGGAAGCTAGTGCGGGCCACGTGGCGCCCGGGGATTCGCGGGCGCCACCCACCCGCGTTGACCCGACCGGGCCACGTGGCGGCGCCTGGGTGGCCTTGCACGACTGTCCGCTGTTCGGGGGCGACGTGGTGGCACGGGAGCGATCCGGGCACTCGTCGCAGCGGGGTGTGCGGGCGTGGATTCGGCGCCCGAACAATTCGGGCGCCTGAATCCGGGGACCCAAATGTCTTTTTTTGAATTATTGGGCTGGGCCTATAAATAGGCCCAAATAGTCTCTGTTTTCGGTTTTTTTGCATGTTTTCTCTCCGAGGCCTCAACAGTGATCTCCTTCCTCTACCAGTGCTGCACCTTGTGGAGATTTTCTAGGATTTTTGGATGCTCGTACATCGAGGTCTACAGCGATTCGGCGCGTCGCAATGCTTCTTCTCCGGCGACCCTTCCCGTCGCGTTTCAGTGCGCGGACTCCCCCGGGCTACCCCGAAAGAATGTTTTCACCATTCTTGCACTGTTGTTTTCATGACAATTAGGGCTACGATTCCCGTGTTTAATGTTTCCTTCCATTCCGAGGTTTTCTTAGGCTTTTCGGATCATTTTGTGACCTCTTTTTCTGGGGCGGAATTTTGGACAGCATTAGAGTTTTTATGGGTTTTCTCCGCGCTCGAGCGACGGATTGAGGTGTGAAAGTACTCGATTCATATCTGCGCGACGCAAGGAACATCACCGTGATATTTCTGGAATTTTTGGAGGTTGGCACGAAGGTGAAAATCCTACTTTTTCTAGGCGGATTATTACAGACTTGCGTTTTTGGGAGTTGCGCGAGTACCGCGGTGTTTATTCTGTATCTCGGTTTACAGGTGTCGGATTTGGGCGTGCGAGTACTCGTTTCGATCGGCTCGACGCGACAATCGCAGCGGTTATTTTTCCAAATTTTTTCGGGTTCTTCTTGCAGGTAAGATTTGGCCCTTTTCGGGACTGGTTGTATGGACAGCGGGTTATTATGCATTCTTGGATTAATTGGTCGCCGTTTGGGGTTACTTTTGCAGTGTGCCGTGTTTACCGGGAGTGAGGGCGTATTTTGGATGTGCTTCGCGTGCTGTGCGTTCGAGGTGGGTGGTTGTTATATTCCTCTACTTTCGCAAGCTCACTAGGAATATTAGAAAAAAAAAGGGGGTCCCTAGAATAGACTTATTGATTAATCATGTTCGTGGTTTGGATTATGCATGCTTGGGTGGAATTATGGTTTGCTTTGTTAGCGTTTAAACCTTGCATGTGGAAATTGAATATTAATTGGGATAAATGATTTACCTTGATGGTAGGTACCACTTGGGGACGGTTTTGGACATGCATAAGTGGATAGTATCTGTGAGGGTGAGTAGCGGTTTATGTGAGATGCGAAAAACGCGCACGCCTCGAATCTCGTGCCGCGTCGCCTCGAAAAATGCGCAAACCATCCGGGCTCCAAATTAAACAAATAAATAGTCCATTCTTAGCGATTTCGCGCGCTGAATCCAAAAACGATGTCCGTTTCTCCAAATTCTCACCCGAAAATTTGCCGAATGCCCACTCGATCCGATTTTCGCGCCGGGTCCATTTTTAAAGTCCGATTTGTCAAATTCCAACTCTAAAAATTCCCGAAAGCGACCGGAGAGGTAAACTTTTATCCAAACTTCGCCCGGAGTCCAATTTTGACATCTGAATCGCGCGAAACCACTTCTAAACACCCGACGGGTCTGCCAAATTCCCACGGGGTCTCCTTTTAAGGCCGAAGTCCAACACTTGTGTCCAAATTGCGCGCAAACACCACCGACACATCACGCAGGCCTCCAGTGATGCAACTAAATCCCAAATTACATCACAAATCCATTTCTTGGGCCCGACACGTGCACAAACACCCCCAACGGCCACTAAAAGCTGCCCAACAACCAGCAACTCCTACGCGGGGGATTCCGGGACCTCACATCCTCCCCCACTAAAAGAAAGTTTCGTCCTCGAAACTAGATCAAGCCCATCAGGAGTCAAGAATACCACGGCTAGGTATCTAACAATACGCCTCCAGCTCCCTAAACCCCACTCGCTCCTCGTGATTACTCCGCAACAACAACAACAAGTACGGTATGACCCGATGTGCAATTCTCTCATCTCTCGAGCCAGAAAGTGCTACGGGTGTCCCTCGTACTCCAACAATCACAGATCTCAAGGGGCAAGTCAATCACGGCGAGGAAACATCACATCACTACTGAGCTGAGACGTGAAAAACTAAAGGGCTCCACTAAAAGGCTGGGGGAAACTGAAATAACCACAAGTGTAACACGCACCAAACCACAACATGGTGCCAACCTCAACAAGACGACCCGAGCATACCCGCATATTAATCCAATAAGGAAGGGAATCCAATAAGCTGGGGTCTTCACTCGGTTACCTCCCGATCCGAAACCACTCGAGTGGACAACACAACTGCAGGCTACCCTCAAAAGGGATCCACAAGAGACACAATCTCGTGCCACAGTTGGTCGCTCAATATGCTATCATAACCCCAACGGACCCACGGGTCGAAGTCGATCCCTCAACTAATAAAGAACACCCTGACGGGAACCAAACCGTCGGTGAACGGGACTGGAAACTGGCTCACAAGGCGATCATAAAGCTGATGCCCAAACTCGCGGTCAAAGTCCAAAACATCCACAAAACTCTCACCGTTGTATACCTACAACGTGGCATCACTGCCGTGCACCAACGACGTGGCATCACCACCGTGTATCAACGGTGTGGCATCACCATCGTGTATCAACGGTGTGGCATGATCACCGTGTATCAACGGTGTGGCATCACTGCCGTGTATCAACGGTGTGGCATCATCACCGTGTATCAACGGTGTGGCATCACTGCCGTGTATCAACGGTGTGGCATCATCACCTGTATCAACGGTGTGGCATCACTGCCGTGTATCAACGGTGTGGCATCATCACCGTGTATCAACGGTGTGGCATCACTGCCGTGCACCAACGGCGTGGCATCACTACCGTGCACCAACGGCGTGGCATCACCACCGTGCACCAACGGCGTGGCATCACCACCGTGTATCAACGGTGTGGCACCACCACCGTGTATCAACGGTGTGGCATCACCACCGTGTATCAACGGTGTGGCATCATCACCGTGTATCAACGGTGTGGCATCACCACCGTGTATCAACGGTGTGGTATCACTCAAGCATCAAGGCCTTAGATCCTCACAGTAACAAACCCTACATTACCTCGAAATCCCGGAGCTGAGGAAGGGCCAAAAGATCAACGGGCCAAAAACCAGGACCCCAACTGCACTGGGCAGGACCAATAACACCCATTTATGTGCAACACGTGATCAGGTATCTGAACCTCACGAGCACAAGCTAAGGGTCCTATCTCTAGCCCATAGATCAATGCAAATGCCCTACAGAAGAAAAGAATGCGATGCTCCGGTAACAAATAACGCTCAAATACCTGCCACCACATGGCTAGCTGCCCCCGAATCCTCATCCTGTGCGACATAGATGCTCTCGCTCGGGGTGGTCGTCCGTCGGACTGCCGCGAAGAAGTGGTCCTAACTATCTGGCCATAACCTGTCGAAGCTCCGCCTGTCTGGAAGAGCGGAGGAGGAGGAGCCGAAGCTGCCAATGCGACTGATGACCCCGCTTTAGGACAAGACCATGATCTGTGCCCTGCCTGTGGTCACACTACGGCGCAGAATGCAGCCCACCACAAATGACACAGTCATCCCGCTGCTGCTGATACACCGGCTGTGGAGAACCTCCTGGTCTCTGTCTCCTCTGAGACCCACGACCCTCAGACTGGGGTCGTGGCGGCCCCGGGGGTCTCGATCTATTCGACTGTCCAAACACAGGCGGCACTGGATGCCTCTCCCCGGAGCTGGTCCCTGGCGCTCCGTCTCTCTCTGACATGATCACTGATCCTCGGTTAACCCGCTAAGCATGCTCAATCGCTGCATCTAACGTTGGCACCCGCCTAGAATACACCAAGTGATAGATGTTCCGAGGTAGTCCTTTCTCAAGTAGCTCAACCTCCTGGGCCCCATCCAGGCGACAGGGGGGGTACACCGCTCAATAATCGCAAAACTCGTGAACATACTCCAGAAGAGGTCGACTCCCCTGCTGCAGGCGTCTAAGATCCCCATCCCGTTTCTGCTTACATTGTCAGAAAAGAAGGCTCTGAGCCGCAAAGCACGAATCTGGTTCCAAGTCAACAACTGCGCTCCCGGTAGTCCAACAGGACGAACTCGACGCCACAAAATCTCGGCGTCCTGTCAGACCATCTCAATCTCACTGAAGCAACCACCTGGTAACTCGACCAGGGCATGTACCCTCTTGGTAACTCAGCCAGGGCATGTGCCCACCTGGTAACTCCGCCAGGGGCAATGTATCTATCTGGTAGCTCGGCCAGTGGAAAGTATCCTCCTGGTAACTCAGCCAGGGCATGTGTCCTCCTGGTAACTCAGCCAAAGCATGTGCCCACCTGGTAAATCAGCCAGGGGCAATGTATCCATCTGGTAGTTCGGCCAGTGGAAAGTATCCTCCTGGTAACTCAGCCAGGGCATGTGTCCTCCTGGTAACTCAGCCAGGGCATGTGCCCACCTGGTAACTCAGCCAGGGGCAATGTATCCATCTGGTAGCTCGGCCAGTGGAAAGTGTCCTCCTGGTAACTCAGCCAGGGCATGTGCCCACCTGGCAACTCGGCCAGGGGCAACACCCTCCTGGTAACTCAGCCAGGGAAAAATGCCCTCCTGGTAACTCAGCCAGGGGAAATGCCCTCCTGGTAACTCAGCCAGGGAAAATGCCCTCCTGGTAACTCAGCCAGGGAAAAATGCCCTCCTGGTAAATCAGCCAGGAAAAACGTCCTCCTGGTAACTCAGCCAGGGGAAAAATGCCCTCCTGGTAACTCAGCCAGGGAAAATGCCCTCCTGGTAACTCAGCCAGGGAAAAATGCCCTCCTGGTAAATCAGCCAGGGAAAACGTCCTCCTGGTAACTCAGCCAGGGGAAAAATGCCCTCCTGGTAACTCAGGCAGGGAAAATGCCCTCCTGGTAACTCAGCCAGGGGAAATGCCCTCCTGGTAACTCAGCCAGGGAAAAATGTCCACACAGCTGGGACCGCCGTCACTCCAAACGGCTCCCACAACAACACCCCACTCATAGGCGAGAAGAACCGACTGACGCGGCAAAAATCCGAAAATCCCGATAGACCGGTGCCTAGAATCTGTTCTTGTTTGATTGGGGTTCTAGGCTCAACCTATCGAAGTTTTCGATCCTTTACCGTTCAGGGGTTCGGCCCCTCTCGGTTAAAGTGGGAAAACTATCTCAACACACAAACTCCTGGTTCTCGCTCTGCTCTGATAGCTCTGTCTCCCGCTGCTTGGGTACTCATCAGGTGCGGGGTGTGTCCTCCACACAACACGACGCCTCAGGAGTAATGTAGCCCACTGCACAACAACAAACGTCAGGACACAACAAACATACGACCCGATCCAGCGAAAGTCTAAGATATGTCATCCATTCCATAGCATCATGTTGTCGGTAGCCAACATAATCGCTTAGGAAAGTAAACATGCCAATCTCTCATCCCGTCTCTTGGGAGAGGCAAAAACTCAATCAGGACTCTCGTTAAAAGTCACGACTCTCACGTAGTCATCCTAATATCCAACCACAAGCCTAGGGTTTCTAAGTCCAACACGACCTACACCCTAGGCTCTGATACCACTCTAATCTGTCACGCCCCGGGGTCGAAACTGCGACCCGGGCTCGCTAACAGATCCGCCATCTGTATGGAAACTGCCGTACAGACGAAGCGTCTAACCTGCAAAGAGAATCAACTACAGTATACAGATATCAGAGCTGAAAGTAAACTACTAAAAACTGAAATCCAAACACTGAACAACTGAAAATAAATACAATATCCATCTCCCAAATACGATCGTATAAAAAGTCCTCTGATACAAAACTCAAAAGGGAGATATCTCCAGTAAAATACATCGGTGTACGAGCTCTCAAGGCAAAAATATCCTCACTACATCAGTCGCACAAACTGTAAGATAAAATACAACTCTATACCTCACAACAAAGGTCTCTCAACAGAGGAAAAAGAAGTAAACTAATCTACTGAAGCTCTCCTCTGAAGGGGTACCGCTACACTCCAACGATGGGTAGGGAACTAGCTCGCGACTCCCTCGCCTCGGTCAGAAGGATCAGCAACTGGAGCAACAGGAACAGGAGAAGAAGTTCCTGGGGAAAAAGACACCACGACGGGTGTGAGAACTACTTCCCACAGTAGTTCTCAGTGGGTGCCGTCAACAAGCCCAACGGTCTGCCCACTAAGTCTACTAGAGAGAAAAGATAACAGTGCAATGAAATCTATACAAGAAAAGCTGGAGCTACTCTACAGCTACCATACCTCTATCTAGATACTCAAAAAGTGGAACAGATGAAAGTAAAAGAGACCACTCGCACCCAAGGTGCCCAATAGACCCAATCGAACTGACTGCCTCATAGGGTCCAGTCAAGCCTGCGCCTGTCGACTAGGAACGCATCTGCCCACTACCACACATCCACATAAGGACGGGATTTACGTGGGGCGTCCTGCCCGACTAACTCACCCCTCGCGCAAAACTGCCTCAACAGGCCCATCGTTGCATCCACTGCGGAAAACTACCTCAACGGGCCAACCATCGTATCCACAGCAGCATCTCAGGGACGCGACTCCAACTGAGGAAAACGGCGCAGCATAGAGTATCACAAATTGGCATAAGCAGGCTATAGTAAAAAACCAAGCTCACTCCCAGAACGGTAGGACTCAAGATCCCCAAATATCTCGCACAACAGTCGGAGCACTCTCGACGACTCAGCTGATCAGCCCACACGAAACACGAGACACTAGCCTCTCCGACAGCTCGCAGCACAAAGCACACTGGCTGGAGGTACTCCACAGCCAGGAACGACCCACAACTCAGGCCAACAGTACTGGTCGGGCAACACTCAACGACCTGGGACCACCGTTAACCCCAACGGTTCCCAACATCACTGACCGGAAGATACTCGACGGCCCGGGACCACCGTTTGCTCAACGGCTCCCTCCCACGACAGTACAACAGGGATACAAGACCTCCCGGAACTACCGTTTACCCAAACGGCTCCCGGCACAGATAAGCAACCCACTACAACTACCAGACTCCACTCTGCTCCCAAGCAAGAGTGCAAAAGCATCCCACACTAAAAGAAAGTCCCGACCTCTCGGCCCACTACCCGGGCGAGGAATAACACTATGTCCAGGAATAGAAAAACAGTGTGGGTGTCTAAACATAAATAACCCTAGCCCAAGTGAGGGTTTTCTACTGGTCTGGTTACACATGCAACATATGACGGGGGTGCTAGGTCAAGTTCCAATATAACTAATTTAACATATGATAAAAGGAATAACAATTCCTACAATATAGCATGCTATACCCGAAATAAACTATCATGCAAAGTCCTACATCAGAAGAATTACTGTACAGTCCATAAAACTTGGAGACAAGGCCACCCACCTCGATTTGCCACCAATTGCTCGTAGACACTTGCAATTGGCCTCCACGCGATCAGCACGCAAAACGATGTCCGCTGCCGGAGTCCGCACGCAAAACGGTGCACGCCACCGGGGTCCGCACGCAAAACGGGGCAGTAAAAACACAGTTCCGAACACAGATAAAAGCAAGAGGGTTAATTTATTGTCCAAAAGATCGCTCCAAAATTGTGCCAAAAATACCGTAAAATTAGCACACGGGACCTACCCGACTGCGCCGCCGTCGCCGCAACGCTCCCATCGGCGACCCCGCACGCTTCACGAGGCTCACGACGCAACGCCGCATCTCCCACAATCTCCTCCTTCACTCTCCCTCTCGCTCGGGTGAAGAAGAAAGAAAGAAAAGGAGGAGAAATGGGGGTGCGGGGGAGAAAGAAGAAGAAGAAAATGAGGGAGGAGGAGGAAAGTGGTCCACGGTGCACCGGTTCACGGTGCACCCGCCGGTCCACAGCACCCAGCCGAATGCACCAGGCGCAGGCAACCGCGGGGCGCGCCACGTGGCTGCGCCCCTGCGCGCCACGCAGGCGTGCAGCCCGCGCGCCACACGGGCGCGTGACACCGTGCCCGCGCAGGCGCGGGACACGAGCGCGCCACACGGGCGCGGTGTCACACGCGCCCGAGCGGGCGCCAGTGGGGGCCCGCCACGTGGCGGCCCCCGCGTGCGCCCCACGCCGCAGGCGCGCTTTCCAAGCACGCCTGCCTGCCGTGCCACGCGTGCGCCGTACGCCCTCAGAAAGCGTGCTGCGACACCTCGAAAAACACGCAGGCCTCGAATCTCGTGCCGCGTCGCCTCGAAAAACACGCAAACCATCCGGGCTCCAAATTAAACAAATAAATAGTCCATTCTTAGCGATTTCGCGCGCTGAATCCAAAAACGATGTCCGTTTCTCCAAATTCTCACCCGAAAATTTGCCGAATGCCCACTCGATCCGATTTTCGCGCCGGGTCCATTTTTAAAGTCCGATTTGTCAAATTCCAACTCTAAAAATTCCCGAAGGCGACCGGAGAGGTAAACTTTTATCCAAACTTCGCCCGGAGTCCAATTTTGACATCTGAATCGCGCGAAATCACTTCTAAACACCCGACGGGTTTGCCAAATTCCCACGGGGTCTCCTTTTAAGCCCGAAGTCCAAAACTTGTGTCCAAATTGCGCGCAAACACCACCGACACATCACGCAGGCCTCCAGTGATGCAACTAAATCCCAAATTGCATCACAAATCCATTTCTTGGGCCCGACACGCGCACAAACACCCCCAACGGCCACTAAAAGCTGCCCAACAACCAGCAACTCCTACGCGTAGGATTCCGGGACCTCACATAAGCTTACCTGTGGGAATGCCACCCTCTATGATTGATAGCATGCATAATTTAATGTACAACCAATATGATTGAGAGGTAAGCATGGAAATGGCCTAGATCATGTGGATTGATGCTTACCTGATTATTGTACATGTTTGGTGAATTATAGACTTAGCATGTGGTAGACAGGTTATATTTATCCCACACTAGATGATATAGAGATCATACATGATTATTCATTGGCCTATTTATGTGAGATTGGTATATCATAGTAGGAATACTTTAGTATGCCTTGCTACTATATGTTTCATTCTCTTTTATCGTTTTTGAGGACAAAAGCATGATTGAATGGAAATCTAGATAGGCCATCTTTTACTGCTGCACTACTTATTGGAACTTGACATAGGAGAAACCATGTTATCCTTTTCTCCTTCTTTGTTAGTCAGGCGGTCTGTGTTGCTCGGGTGCGAGCAGGGGTCTGGGGTAGTGTAGCCGGGACATTGGTGTCAGGGACGGGTTGTGCTGGATTGCGGTTGGCAGGATTTTGCGGTGACCGCGGACTTTGGGCGGTTGACCGGAGGTCGGTTATAGTACTTGATTATAGACGGCAGGGTATTGCGGCAACCACAGATATTGGGCGGTGACCAAATATTTATTTATGCATCAGATTAGGTATAAGGTTTCTCTAGTGGACGGAGTTTCCCACTTATTGAGTACTTTTGCATCTGATTGAGGACCGAGGCTTTCTTTAGTGGTTGGGCTTTCCCACTTTAATCAGAGTCATGATCCAGTCCTGCTGATTTATACTACTTATGATACTGGTTATAGTGATACTTTACTCGTGTGGGTCGCTCCCCTCGAGTGCCACTCCGGAGGTAGGCTTGACTGAGCCGTGTGCCGGTCTATTACTTATATTTTGACCGAGCCGTGTGTCGGTCCGTTACTTATATTGAGATCGAGCCGTGTGCCGATCAGTTACTGAGTTCGACAGTAGAGCAGGCAGTACCGGGTTCCATACCGGTCCATCTGATTGGGTTTATATCAGGCAGGTACCTTTATTGCTACACTCGTGCCGGGGGGCTGAGTGGAGTCTAGTGGCTATGATTAGACCAGTGCTAGTGTGGTGACCCGGACTTTTGTAGAAGCTTTTGCGGCTTTATCAGTGACTATAGGAAGCTCACGCAGTGTCATGGAGCTTGTAGAATTGAAATTGGATTTTTAAAATGGACCCGGCGCGAAAATCAGATCAAGTGGGCCTTTCCGGGGGCTTTCGGCAAAATTTCGGATGAGAATTTGGAAAATCGGACAGCGGATTTGGACTCAGCGCGCGAAAACGATCAAAATGGTGTATTCACTTTATTTTCGGCGCAAAATTACTGTTCACGCCGGAACAGTAATTCCGGCCGCCGGAAATACTGTTCCGGCGACCGGCGGCAGGCGGCGAGCGGCGGCGCACGGCGGAGCACAGCGGCGCAGCGGCGGAGCAGGGCCGCGGGCGGGCGCGGGCGGGCGCGCAAGCGGGCGGTCCACAGAATAGTCGTGCACCGGGTGCACGGAAGGTTGAGGTTGCCACGTGGCAGCTCCTCATTGGTCGGGCGGCGTCAAGGAGGGCGGCCTGTCTGGGACACGTGGCGACTTCTGGTTGGCCGACACTTTCCGGAAGACCCGGCGCGTAGACCGGGGGCGTGGACCACGTGAACCGCGTGGTGACACGTGGCGTGTCCCTATTGGCGGGTGCACGCCGCCCACGTGCTCGAGGCACGTGGAACACGTGGGCGGCTGGGACACGTGGCGGCGCCCGATGGGTGGGCGCCGCTGTCCGCTGTTTGGCGGACACGTGTCGCGCCCGGGCTCTTCCGGGCGCGCACAGTGTTCCCGAATTGGGCCGCACTGTAGCAGCCCAATACTTCCGGGCGCCCGATTCTTGGGACACAGTGGGAATTTTGGCATTTGTTTTCTGGGCCTATAAATACAGCTCCACTTTCCTCCCTTTCTGTTCTTTTTCCGAGCTTTAGAGAGAGAATCTGAGGGTGTGTCCTTAAGAAGACTTCTTCCTCTCTCTATCCTCCATCTCTCTAGGAAGTTTTGGAATTTTTGGAGTTGCCGACAGCGAGTCATCTGCGACGCGGTGCGCTTCGACGTTTCCTCTTTCTCGGCCCATTTCCGTCGCAGTTCAGTCAGAATTTTCCTGTGCGCAAACCAGGAGGAATTTTTGGACGATTTCTTCGGCAGCATGTTCCTGTGAGGTAAGGCTTCGATTTCCGTGTTGATCGTTTCGCTTTATTTTGGGTTCTTGGCACGGTTCCCGAGGCATCTTTTGACCCCATTTTCTGTGATGGATTTCCTGGACAGCATGAGCTTGTTGATTTTATATCTTGGCGTAGGAACATCGGATCGAGGCGTTTAAAGAGTTGATTTTGATCTACTCGTCGCAAGGAACGTCCCCGTATTTTTCTTGGATTTTTCTGAATTTCCCGAAAGTGAGAAATCACTGTTTTTCCAGAGTTAAGTGCTACAGTTTTTATTGGGGGATTCTTTAGGGATGGTTACCTTGTCGAATTTATATCTTGACCTGCAGAACTCGGATTTGGACGTGCAGGTACTCGTTTCGAAGGTATCGACGCGAGGATCGCTGTGATATTTTTATTGGAATTTTTTGGGCATTTTCAGCAGGTGAAATAAGGGCATCTTTGGGACTGAATTCTGTATGTGTTTGCGGGGGTAGTTTTTGAGATTTATGGACTTTATGTTGTACCCAGGAGAGTTGCGGGTATTACTGGACCCTTTGGAGTAGGAGATTTGGATTTCCTGGTATTTTCAGCTGTGGGATTTGGACAGTCAGCTCTTCAGGTGGGTAGTTGTTGCTTACCTCTTACTGTGATTTACTCACTAAGTTTATTTAGAGGATTCCCCGTTTGGACTTATTGATTGATTACCATGCATGATTGAATGATAAAAATGCGAGCCTATCATTTGAGATTAATTATGTGGATAAAGCATGTTGGAAATATTACTGGGATAATATTGTTGTTGGAATATGATCTTGGAGATATTTTAATAGTGATAATTAACATGCCGTGTAGCACATAGATTTTATGAAAGTTGGTTAAATGGATTAAGTATTGGGACATGATGACATATCTATGTGCGGGTACCACTTTGAGATTTGTTATGGACCAGGGATTATATACATGCGTAGTTGACTGATGATTTTAGCATGATGGTTACATTTATGCGGAGCTATTACTTAATACACATGTGGAGTTACTGTTTGATACTCTTTCTTTCATCTTTCTTGAGAACTGTTGCATGCTTGTTTGGACATCTAGATAGGCCACTATTTATTGCTACACTGTCATATTGGGATTTGACTTAGGAGAAACCATGATTGTTTTCTTTCTCCTTCTCATTTTGACTTTTGATTCATATTGCTCGGGTTCGAGCAGGGGTTTGGGATAGTGTAGTCGGGACCTTGGAGTCTGGGACAGGTCGTACTTGATTGTGGACTTGTGGGGTATTGCGGTAACCGCGGACATTAGGCGGTTGACCGGATGTTTACCTTTGCATCAGATTGGGGTTTTCTTTTTAGTGGAGGGGTTTTCCACTTTGATCATAGTCATGATCCAGTCCTGCTTTTATGATACTTATGACATGGTTACTTTCCTCGTGTGGGTAGCTCCCCTCGAGTGCCACTTCGAAGCGTGCGGGGTACCAAGTGGGTACCGGACGGTATTGACTCATTGCTATCACTTTGGTGCGGATCAGGTTGCACGATGATGATAGCGGCAGCAGGCGGTACCAGTTTTTACTGGTGGCTAGATTGGGTTTATTTGGACAGATGCGGTTACTGATGCATACTTACAGTCATTCATTTTGGCACTGCATTTAGAGGCATACTTGTGGTAGTTCCTTTTTATTTGTAGTCTTATAGCTTACCACTTTCTTCATTCTTTGTCTCTGGTAGACTTAGTGGGTACGTCGGAGTTTGAGGCTTTACCCACAGGGGGAGGCTACTGGTTTACTAGTGGTTCTCACCCCCACTGTTGTTTTTCTCTCTTTCTTTTCCTTGTTCTGCAGAGCCTTCTGCGGGAGCTGCTGGGCCATCGGCAGCGGATCGAGGTGAGGGGATCGCTGAGTAGATAGATCTCCGGTGAGGCTGTGAGTTGCTGTTAGACAGATATTGTACCCTTTTTTTCTCAGACTGTAGTAGTTCACTTTTATTTTGTGGTCTGGCTTTGGCCAGCTGGGTGTATTATTTTGGGAGCTGGGAGTTTATTGTATTTGTACAGTTTTTATTTCTTTTCCAGTCTGAGATATTATGTAGTACTTTAGTTCAGCTCTGTATTATGCTCTTTTATTGTACATTTATATCTGAGCAGGTTACCGACGCTTCGTGTACATGGAAAATTCCGTGTGCATGGCGGATCTGTTGGCGAGCCCGGGTTCTGGTTTCCACCCGGGGCGTGACAGATTAAGTTGGTATCAGAGCTTAGGGATAGGTCAGTTGGGACTTAGAAAACCCTAGGCTTATGTTGGACCCTAGGATGATAGGGCGTGAGAGACGTGATGTTGTTGGCGAAAGTCGGTGATTGGGTTATTTGACTCTTCCGATGAGGGAAGAGGGATCGACATATCTTGTTTCTGTGAACGGTTATGTTGGCTGCAGACAACATAAAGCTACAGAAATAGGGGGATGTCTTTGACTTTCGCTAGATTGGGTCGTGCGTGGTTGCGTCCTGACTTGTGTTTTCTGTTGACAGGATGCCTCCCCGACGTCGGATTACTACTCGGGGTACCCTTACACCCCCTGAGGAGCCGGAGCAGACCGGATCTTCGGAGTTGAGTGAGCTGAGGGCCATGGTGGCCCAATTGGCGGAGCATACCCGTCGGCAGGAGCAAAGGATTGACCAGCTTGTAGCCCAGAGAGAGGCGGCGCCGTCCCCGACTGTTTTGGAGGCCCCTGTATCACCTGTACCACTTCGTGTGCCGACGGCGCCATCATCGAGTAGTGGGGCTCGAGGAGCGGCCCAGCCTTTGACCCCTTCTCAGGAGGAGTATATCGCGGAGAAGCTCACCAAGTTCTGCCAGTATGGACCGCCTAGATTCTCGGGGCAGAACGCGCGACCGTGGGATTCGGAGGCTTGGTTATCTTCGATGGAGAAGCTGTTTAGGGATTTCTTCATCGACCCGAAGTACAGAGTGCACATGGCAGTGCATTGTCTCGAGGGGGATGCTGACGCATGGTGGCGTCGGGTGGAGCCAGCGGAGTTCCAGACCACACGACAGCTGCCCTGGTCCGAGTTCCGGCGTATGCTACTTAGAACGTACTTTTCTGGGAGCATGAAACGGAAGCTGGAGGACGACTTGAAGAATATCCAGCAGGGAGACAAATCGGTGCAGGAGTACTACCAGGAGTTTATGCAGTTGCTTAACTGCGTGCCTTTCGTTGCCCGTGATGGACCGCATGAGGTCGAGTTGTTCGAGTCTGGTCTTCGACCTGAGATCTATACCCTGGTGCACGCTCGGAGGCTACAGACCCTTGGTGAAGCCGTTGAGCAGGCACTGTGGGTGGAGCAGGGCAACACGAAGATTGCCAAGAGGAGCGGGTCGGTCGCACAGAGTTCTGAGAGGAAGCGACCAGCACCTGATGATGGAGGACAGGCTAGTTCTTGGAGACCGCCACGACCGTCGCGGCCTCAGTCTCATGGCCAGGGGCATTCTGAGCAACAAGAGTCTGGTGGACCCCAGAGGCAGCAACAGCAGCAGCCGCAGCAGCAGCCACGACGTCGTGACAGATGTATTTTCTGTGGAGAACCTCATCTGTCTCACACCTGTGATCTGAGGTGGGGTCGTTGTTATAAGTGTGGACAGTCAGGCCACGTTCGAGCTTCATGCCCCCTATCGACTTCCACGGCACCATCTTCAGCCTCGGCTCCTAGTGCATTTCGACAGAGGACGTCAGCTCAGCAGTCTTTTGCTCCAGTGAGCAGGTCACCTCCCTTCCACTCTTCTGATCACTGGCCACCAGCTCAGAGCGGTCGGGTATATGCCGCTCAGGTGGAGGACTTTACAGCAGCCGATTATGTGGTGACAGGTATTATTTTACCTTCTGTCATTAGATTTTGCATTGTATTGCATTTGAGCATCCTAGTCATTTGTTAGGAGTATATTTGCATCATTGCCTGGGTTAGGGGTAGGATGGTTACCACGTGCACGGGAGGTTCAGATTCCCGATCATATTTTGCACATGGAGGAGTGTCATTGGTCCTACCCGGTGTAGATTGAGTCCTAGATTTTACCAGCAGACCAGATGGCTGCGGGACATGAATAGGATGCTCGGGATGGATGGGTTGGCTCGGTACTTCACAACGATCGATTGTGCCGCGAGGATATTGACCAGGAGGTGTTCGTGTACTAGGGATGCTAGAAGAGATATGGTGGCTCGAGCTTGAGGTTTGCTTCATGTTTTTGAAGGAGCTTGCAGACAGCTTTGGGGGCTGGAGTCGGAGATGACGGACACCTACCCTATTTATGTGAGGCATCGGACTAGGGGATGCTGTTTAGTTTTGTTTCGAGGACGAAACTCTTTTTAGTGGGGGAGGATGTGGTGACCCGGACTTTTGTAGAAGCTTTTGCGGCTTTATCAGTGACTATAGGAAGCTCACGCAGTGTCATGGAGCTTGTAGAATTGAAATTGGATTTTTAAAATGGACCCGGCGCGAAAATCAGATCAAGTGGGCCTTTCCGGGGGCTTTCGGCAAAATTTCGGATGAGAATTTGGAAAATCGGACAGCGGATTTGGACTCAGCGCGCGGAAAACGATCAAAATGGTGTATTCACTTTATTTTCGGCGCAAAATTACTGTTCACGCCGGAACAGTAATTCCGGCCGCCGGAAATACTGTTCCGGCGACCGGCGGCAGGCGGCGAGCGGCGGCGCACGGCGGAGCACAGCGGCGCAGCGGCGGAGCAGGGCCGCGGGCGGGCGCGGGCGGGCGCGCAAGCGGGCGGTCCACAGAATAGTCGTGCACCGGGTGCACGGAAGGTTGAGGTTGCCACGTGGCAGCTCCTCATTGGTCGGGCGGCGTCAAGGAGGGCGGCCTGTCTGGGACACGTGGCGACTTCTGGTTGGCCGACACTTTCCGGAAGACCCGGCGCGTAGACCGGGGGCGTGGACCACGTGAACCGCGTGGTGACACGTGGCGTGTCCCTATTGGCGGGTGCACGCCGCCCACGTGCTCGAGGCACGTGGAACACGTGGGCGGCTGGGACACGTGGCGGCGCCCGATGGGTGGGCGCCGCTGTCCGCTGTTTGGCGGACACGTGTCGCGCCCGGGCTCTTCCGGGCGCGCACAGTGTTCCCGAATTGGGCCGCACTGTAGCAGCCCAATACTTCCGGGCGCCCGATTCTTGGGACACAGTGGGAATTTTGGCATTTGTTTTCTGGGCCTATAAATACAGCTCCACTTTCCTCCCTTTCTGTTCTTTTTCCGAGCTTTAGAGAGAGAATCTGAGGGTGTGTCCTTAAGAAGACTTCTTCCTCTCTCTATCCTCCATCTCTCTAGGAAGTTTTGGAATTTTTGGAGTTGCCGACAGCGAGTCATCTGCGACGCGGTGCGCTTCGACGTTTCCTCTTTCTCGGCCCATTTCCGTCGCAGTTCAGTCAGAATTTTCCTGTGCGCAAACCAGGAGGAATTTTTGGACGATTTCTTCGGCAGCATGTTCCTGTGAGGTAAGGCTTCGATTTCCGTGTTGATCGTTTCGCTTTATTTTGGGTTCTTGGCACGGTTCCCGAGGCATCTTTTGACCCCATTTTTTGTGATGGATTTCCTGGACAGCATGAGCTTGTTGATTTTATATCTTGGCGTAGGAACATCGGATCGAGGCGTTTAAAGAGTTGATTTTGATCTACTCGTCGCAAGGAACGTCCCCGTATTTTTCTTGGATTTTTCTGAATTTCCCGAAAGTGAGAAATCACTGTTTTTCCAGAGTTAAGTGCTACAGTTTTTATTGGGGGATTCTTTAGGGATGGTTACCTTGTCGAATTTATATCTTGACCTGCAGAACTCGGATTTGGACGTGCAGGTACTCGTTTCGAAGGTATCGACGCGAGGATCGCTGTGATATTTTTATTGGAATTTTTTGGGCATTTTCAGCAGGTGAAATAAGGGCATCTTTGGGACTGAATTCTGTATGTGTTTGCGGGGGTAGTTTTTGAGATTTATGGACTTTATGTTGTACCCAGGAGAGTTGCGGGTATTACTGGACCCTTTGGAGTAGGAGATTTGGATTTCCTGGTATTTTCAGCTGTGGGATTTGGACAGTCAGCTCTTCAGGTGGGTAGTTGTTGCTTACCTCTTACTGTGATTTACTCACTAAGTTTATTTAGAGGATTCCCCGTTTGGACTTATTGATTGATTACCATGCATGATTGAATGATAAAAATGCGAGCCTATCATTTGAGATTAATTATGTGGATAAAGCATGTTGGAAATATTACTGGGATAATATTGTTGTTGGAATATGATCTTGGAGATATTTTAATAGTGATAATTAACATGCCGTGTAGCACATAGATTTTATGAAAGTTGGTTAAATGGATTAAGTATTGGGACATGATGACATATCTATGTGCGGGTACCACTTTGAGATTTGTTATGGACCAGGGATTATATACATGCGTAGTTGACTGATGATTTTAGCATGATGGTTACATTTATGCGGAGCTATTACTTAATACACATGTGGAGTTACTGTTTGATACTCTTTCTTTCATCTTTCTTGAGAACTGTTGCATGCTTGTTTGGACATCTAGATAGGCCACTATTTATTGCTACACTGTCATATTGGGATTTGACTTAGGAGAAACCATGATTGTTTTCTTTCTCCTTCTCATTTTGACTTTTGATTCATATTGCTCGGGTTCGAGCAGGGGTTTGGGATAGTGTAGTCGGGACCTTGGAGTCTGGGACAGGTCGTACTTGATTGTGGACTTGTGGGGTATTGCGGTAACCGCGGACATTAGGCGGTTGACCGGATGTTTACCTTTGCATCAGATTGGGGTTTTCTTTTTAGTGGAGGGGTTTTCCACTTTGATCATAGTCATGATCCAGTCCTGCTTTTATGATACTTATGACATGGTTACTTTCCTCGTGTGGGTAGCTCCCCTCGAGTGCCACTTCGAAGCGTGCGGGGTACCAAGTGGGTACCGGACGGTATTGACTCATTGCTATCACTTTGGTGCGGATCAGGTTGCACGATGATGATAGCGGCAGCAGGCGGTACCAGTTTTTACTGGTGGCTAGATTGGGTTTATTTGGACAGATGCGGTTACTGATGCATACTTACAGTCATTCATTTTGGCACTGCATTTAGAGGCATACTTGTGGTAGTTCCTTTTTATTTGTAGTCTTATAGCTTACCACTTTCTTCATTCTTTGTCTCTGGTAGACTTAGTGGGTACGTCGGAGTTTGAGGCTTTACCCACAGGGGGAGGCTACTGGTTTACTAGTGGTTCTCACCCCCACTGTTGTTTTTCTCTCTTTCTTTTCCTTGTTCTGCAGAGCCTTCTGCGGGAGCTGCTGGGCCATCGGCAGCGGATCGAGGTGAGGGGATCGCTGAGTAGATAGATCTCCGGTGAGGCTGTGAGTTGCTGTTAGACAGATATTGTACCCTTTTTTTCTCAGACTGTAGTAGTTCACTTTTATTTTGTGGTCTGGCTTTGGCCAGCTGGGTGTATTATTTTGGGAGCTGGGAGTTTATTGTATTTTTACAGTTTTTATTTCTTTTCCAGTCTGAGATATTATGTAGTACTTTAGTTCAGCTCTGTATTATGCTCTTTTATTGTACATTTATATCTGAGCAGGTTACCGACGCTTCGTGTACATGGAAAATTCCGTGTGCATGGCGGATCTGTTGGCGAGCCCGGGTTCTGGTTTCCACCCGGGGCGTGACAGCTAGTGTTGTTGGGAGCCGTTTGGGTTGACGGTGGTCCCGGGTCGTGGTGTGTACTTTGACCGTTGTGTGTGAGGTTGTGGACCTTTAGTCCATCCGTTCTGAGAGAGAGCGTGGATTTCGACTATAGCCTGCATGTGCCACTATTCGATAGCGAGTTAGTCTGTTTGGACACCCTACGTAATTCCTGCCTGTCAGTGGGAGGTGGTTGTAGGTGGGCGCAGGTTTGACAGGACCAGATGTGGCAGTCAGCTCGATTGGGTCGATTTTGCACTTCATGTGCTGGTGGTTGCATACCATTCTTTGATTCTCCCCTTTTGAGCATTTAGATGGAGGCATGGTAGCTGTAGAGTATCTCCAGCCTTTCTAGTTCAGTTTTTACTGCATGGTTATTTATTGCCTTAGTAGGCTTGGTGGGCAGATCGCCGGGTCTGGCGGTGGTACCCACTGAGAACTCCCTTTTTGGTGTAGTTCTCACACCCGCTGGGGGTTTTCCCCCTCCTTTTTCCATTCTCTCCTTTGTTTTGCAGAGTCTTAGCGAGTGTTGCTGATTCTGCGGTTGTTGATCGAGGCAAGGGAGTCGCGAGCTAGATCCCTACCCGTCGTTGGAGAGTAGCGGTACCCCTTCAGAGGAAATCTTCAGTAGATTAGTTATTTTATTTCCTCTTTTGAGAGACTGATGTAGTGAGGATATCTTATGTATTCAGAGCCTGTACACTGATGTATTTATTGGAGATACCTCCCTGTTGAGTTCTGGGTATTGTATTTGAGGATATTGTATGATTATCATTTTTGGGAGATGGACATTGTTATATTATTTCCAGTTGTACAGTGGTTGGTTTTAGTTTTACAGCATATTTTTATTTTTAGCTTTGCTATTTGTTAGATGTAGTACCTTTTCTTGCAGGTTGGACGCTTCGCCTATGCAGGGTTGTGTAGGCGGCGGATCTGTTGGCGAGCCCGGGTCGCAGTTTCGACCCCGGGGCGTGACAGAATGCATAGGTGAAAGGCATGTAAATATCGGAGCACTTAGAGATCGATCAGAAGCTTCTTGTAATATCACGACTTTTTGTGTATCGTTTTACCCTCTTGCTAATAAATTACATGTTGGGGAAAATCGAATTATCGAGTTTTCTTGGGTTGACTATCATGCGGTGCGGGTATTTTCCCGTGATAGAGCTCGAAAAACGATGAACGGCGGTGCAATCGGATCCAAAATCCGACTTACGGATTCTCCGGACTGGGGTTTTGAAGGTCGCAATAACTGCAGGGTGCATCGGGATCCGTGCTAGAGATCTGGCACGCTTGTCGAGGAATTATAGAATTATCTCGTGGGAATAGATATTTATTTTTAATAACAAATATCCGGATGTGGGTTTTTATCGTACGTACCAAGGGGGAAATCTATTTTCCCAGGAAGAAAAGAGAAAACCCTAGCCGGAGAGAAAAGTGAGAAAAGAGAAAAAAGAGGAAAAGAAAAGAAAACCCTAACCGGAGGAAGAAGAAAGAGAGAAGGAGAAAGCGGAGGAACCCGATCGTCCCCGATCAACGTGCCGGAGACCGGAGAACGAGACGCCACCATCTACGAGGAGTGGATCCGGATCCTCAGCGCCGCGAAGAACGAGATCGGATCATCATCCCCGATAGATCGAGGTCCGGGTGTCGTCCGAAGGTACGAGTCGATTTTCGGAGTTCCGGTCGACGTGATTTGAGGTGGGTATTTTATTATATTTCGGTGTATGGTCGTTCCCGTCGTATCTTGTGAAAATAAAGTAGATGTTTATTTTGTGAATTGTCTAACCCCATTGCATGAGATTCCCGCTCTTTTAACTCTAAATGTGGCGACGAATGTCACAGTGCTTTATTACACGCCAGTTCCAGCATTTATGCTCAGGATTGCTTACACGCACACCGGCGGTCTGGCCACCGCACAGGGTGTATTTTTCCAGAAAAATGGTACGTTTACCCGTGTACCCCACAAGGTGTCGTAGTGGGGACCCCTCGCGGATGACTTAAGGTACCGCACCAGCACCGCGAAGGGGTTGGTGGCATCAAAGTACGAGCAAAGTGTACTTTCGTCGGGGGTCTTTAGACCTCCCGGCACATGTTTCGTTTTGATTAAACAGGGGATATGTGAGTCATGATGGGCAAGTGGAATGTTCTGGTGTATCGGTTTGTTCATTACAGTTCTTATAGCATTTTACTTATTTCCATCTACTTTATTTGTCACTGACTACCCACACTGTGACAGGTCTGAACAGGGGTGGGAACCGGGACGACGGTGAGACAGCGTTTAGAGGACCTTAGCCATTTGAGGCTGACGAACGTTTTAATTACTTTCAGTTATCCTTCTATGGCTTTTTAGTTAGTAAGCTTGTGTTTGCTTGTTAGTGGAATAATGTGGATGTTGGGTTGAGATCCTAACTTAGTGGTGATATCTTGTAATTGTGTTTTTCTGAGACTTGTATGCGGCGTGTATTCAAATAGCAAAATGGTTTCGAAAACGTTTTCAAACTAAGTGTCGTGTGGGCACTGCTTTCCAAACCCGTGGATTTATCCTTTCAAGTTATGTTGCCGCCTAAAAGAGATTGCAAAAACGTTTTTAAAATCGGGTGTCGTGTGGGCACCGTTTTTCAAACCTATGGATTTATCCTTTCAACCTTGTTGGGGTAATTATAGTTATGCTTAAGTGTGATCTCTCCTCTTGAATGCTTGTTGACTGCATGGTTAAAGTACAAGTCGTATTTGGAACGCCGTACATATATAAAGTAGGCTCCGTCCGTTTGTGGAGTGAATTTGTATATATAGCGGGTCTGGCGTGCACCGGGGGCAAAGTTAATTTCAAAAAAAAAAAAGTACACGTTTTTCCGCTCATTTAGAACCTCCGGGGCGTGATACTTTTTGTGTCATTTTTGACAAAGCTCAACTCTCGCCGATTTGTAAGTTTCCTGAAACTTCTGGTTATTGTCTGCATCTGATCAGAACTTTCTATCTATGTGTGAATCAGCTTTAAGACATTGATGGTGGACCAAAGGTATTTCATATGATGGTCCGGAACACCAAGCTTGTAATCACCCCACACTTAATTGGTAAAGTGCTGGGAATGAGTGTCCAAACTGGAGGAACTCATTACTTGAAAGGTCAAGTCATGATCGATCAGACTTGGAGGACTGTAGTTGATGGAATTTGTTTGCCAGATACACGATCGGCTGGAAACTCGGTATTGTCGAAAGAACTCAAACTAGAATACCGTTTCCTGAATTTCATAGTTTGCTATAATGTCATGCCGAACATGCAAACAAAGGTCTTACGATGGGATATGATGTTGTTTTTGTATCTTCTTGGACATCCTACGGCTGCTCGGGGTTTAAACTTGAATATTCCTTTTCTCATTTGGTCGCGGATGGCTAGATATGTTGAGAATGCACATCCGACTGAGAGACTTCCCTTCCCAATGATCATTATGCGGATTTTCAGAAAATTTGACGTCGATATTCGATCGTCAGCTTATATGCATAGTTTGGGAACAATCAATGACTCAACGATTGTGAAGTCACTCTCCTCAAGACCAGATGAGACACCAACCTTGCCAAGGAGCAAGAGACCATCAACTTCAGCACCAGCAGCAAAAGCAACAACAACAGCAGCACCAACAGCTTCAGGTCTTGGACCACAAGAGACCTCAGAGGATGAAGCCTTTGTAACGTCAATTTACCGCGAACAACAACATCTTTCGTCGGAACAAGAGCGCATGTCAAACGAAATCACTAAGATCTCTACAGACATGGATCAGGTTTCTGCAGCCCAAGGTGACTTGAAAAGGAAATACAAATCTCTTGACAAATTGGTTAAGAAGATTTTCAACAAACTGAGTTGTAGCAGCTCTGACGACAATGACTCCTGCTGACTTTATCATTTTCTATTTTTGTTGTTCTAATGCCTTCTTTTGCAGGTTTTTACTTTAAGTTCTTAGTTTTTACGAACTTTGCACTCCCTTCTTTTTAAATTTTGGCTAATTTTCTGTGACAAAAGGGGGGAGAGACACTTGAACTTGAATGAACTTGAATGTTTGGAGAACTTGAAAACCTTGAATATTGAATTTTGAAAGGTAAGATGAAGGTAAGTTGAATTTGATCATGCCACGGCTAACTATTTGACAAACTATTTCGGCATATAATATTACTAACAAGTTGTTTGATAACTGACATATTTTTGAACCTGTTAAAATTTTGACATGACATTTGGATTTTTAATGATTAGATGATATGTGAATCTTTGATTGCTAAATTTTCATACATATCTAGTAATTAAGGTCATGGTGAGTATAAACTATGTCTCTTTGATTTATTATGAATGTTTAAATTCTTGAGGTATCTAACGATTTCTTTTGTCAAAAATTATTTCTTTTGCAGAGAGTACAAATGTCTAAGTCTAGAGTTTGTTTTAGGAGTTTATCTCTTGTATTCATTTTATTTGGATCATACATGTAAATTTTAGTTGTATGGTGATAACAACAAAAATATCTTTTTGAATTTTTTTTTTGTGGATTTTTGTTTTGTCACGAAACCGCCAAAGGGGGAGATTATTAAGGATTTTGTTTTGGCGTATTTCGGGAAGTGTTTAAGCCTTGAAGATTGAAGATGAAGAATTGTGAATCATACACATCAATCTCAAAAATAATGAATTTAAAAGGATCAAGTATGTTCAACTAAATATTTTTGGTGATCCGAATACATTCTTATAGTTTAGAAACACTTGGATGATTTTTTATTGCATAAAAATAAAAAACTGGACAAGTTGGATGTTCAGGATCCGGATCAGGACCATCTAGTCCGGACCCCGAACACAGTTTAGTTCATGCGGAAATCCAGTCCATACCAGCCTCCATCGAGTCCGGACCCCGAACTCAGGTTTTCCTGAAATCGCATGAACAGTCCGTATCAGGCCACATCCAGTCTGGACCCCGAACTTGTTTTTTTGGAAAAGTTCTGTCTTTTGACGACAGTCCGGATCAGACTAATCCAATCCGGACCGTCGAGCCCGAAAATTCAAGATAAGTTAGTTTTTGATTCTTATCTCTTTCCAAAGGTTTCTAACCTATAAATAAACCCTTATTTACATCTTTTAGGGTTAAGAAATTCAACAGAAAAAATAAATCCACATATATAGAGAAGAAAGGAAAACATAATCTATCATATGTTTCTTCGTCTATATTGATCAATTTGATTCTAGGGTTTCCAAACTCCTATTTCTTGTAGAATCAAATTGATGAATACTTAGATGGTGTTTTCTTATCTATCTTTGATCAAAGTATTCGGCGGATTATCATCACCAACAAAAACAATGATTTCCCAAAAAATCAGCGCGTGGATTCGCGTGGCCTTGTGGATTCAAGGTGCTACCGCTTTCGTGGATTCGTAGCGAGGTACGTTCGTGTGATCGATACGTACTACATTGGTGAAGACCGTGGATTCGGTTGGACGTCGTGGATTCGACGTTGGACATCGTGGATTCGAGGAGCGTTCGGAGCGAGCGGAGAAGATCCACTTGGAACGTATGGAAAAGGTTGAGTCGTAGTGTTACGGTATATCACCTTGTATGTGTTTAATCTTAGTGGATTGGAGTTTTCCACGTAAATCTTGCGTATTTTATTTATTTTCCGCATTGGGTTATTTTTTTTTTACGCAACGATTTGGTGAGTTTATTGTTTACACCTATTCACCTCCCCTCTAGGTGGTTTTTTCTCTTTTCAGATCCATATTATTCATAACCCACAAACCTGTCACAGTGTGGGAGCCAGTGACATGAAGAGTAAGACAAGCAAGACTATAAAAATGATGCTAGAAAGGTACAGGAAATAATAACGATAAATCGAACCGTAACCTTGAGCATCCACACCCCATCATGCTACCAATCGTATCTCTCCTGGGAACCCAGAACAAAACCACCATGTCGGTCCGAGGACCTCAGGAAAAAGGAATAGTGCCGCTCAGAACCTGGTGGAAAGAAACCCCCCACTACACGAATGCAGCTCCGCAAATAGCCGCAAGGGGGCCCCCACGCACATAGCCACGTGGGGTCCACGGGTCCAATCAGGCCACCTCTCCGAAAAAGTACACCGACACGGTGGCCAAACCGCTGGTGTGCGTGCAAGTGCCGTGAGCATATCGATCATCAAACCTATGCCGTAAGCCTCCCGCGACACTCAGTCGCTCCGATGTAGCATAAAACTCAGTAAGAAAGTCGGGGTCAGTCAATCTTGCTTTACCTCTTGGTGTGTCATACAACCATTCTATCATACTTGCTTATTAAAAGATGCCATTAAGAACTATAACAAAAGAAGAAGGATCGGAAGGGAGACATCTGACGGTATACTCTTCCCTGGATAGGGGTACCCACCTCAAACAGCGACGAACAAAAGTGCCTACACCTTTCCTATGCCCTCGTACGTCACCTAGACCCAAAGAAGTCGCCAAAAGAGCAAATCAGAAACCTTTATCCACTTTGCAAAAACAGTGGCCCCGACCGGTGTTCGGAACTAGACAGACTGCACCTCGGGCCACGCACCGTCGCGTCCGGCCACCAGGGTAAAGACCCGTGCAAGAAAAATAGCCAAACGAAACTGTGTCAAACGAACCGTGCTGTCCGACGAACAGTATCGTAGCGTGGACTGCGCCGTCAATGTCTCTGTCGGCGGCGGCAGTGGCGGCGGCGGCGGCGGCAACGGCACGGTGGGGGCATCTCTCGGGTGCAAGCAGGCCCGAGCGGCGGCGGCCTGGCAGGACGCGGCGCGGCGTGGCGACCTTGCTTGGCGCGGCCTCCACCCTGCATCGCGCAGTCCAGCCCGCAGCCGTACCGAGCGGCAGCGGCCTGGCAAGGCGAGGCGCGCACGCAGCAGAGTGGCGCGCCGGCCTGGCAGGGCACGGCCCTCAACGGGGCGCGGTGCGCAAGCAGTGCGGCGCGGCAGCAACAACGGCAGTGCAGCAGCAACAACGGCGGTGCGCAGCAGCAACAGCGACGGTGCGCAGCAGCGCGCAGCAACCTGCCCAGCGGGGTGCACACGCACACAGCGCGGCAGATTAATGTTACGGATTTTGTTTTGGCGCATTTCGTGAAAGTGTTAAGTCTTGAAGATTGAAGATGAATGAAGTTTGGATCATATACCTCAATCTCAAGAAAGAAGAATTCAAAAGGATCAGGTAAGTTTAACTAAATATTTTTGGTGATCCGAATACTTCTTGTAGTGTAGAAACACTTGGAAGAATGTTTTATCGCATAAAAATCAAGAACTGGACATGGGACATGTTCAGGATCCGGATCAGACAGTCCGATCCGGATCCCGAAGGGTGTTTGTTCATTGGCAAATCCGATCCGGATCATAGCCATTTCGATCCGGATCCCGAACATGGGAATTTGCTGAAATTCATGAACGATCCGGATCGTGGATTACAATCCGGATCCCGAACCCTGTTTCTCTGGAATTGCCTGACTCGTTACGACAATCCGGATCACAGCTAATCCGATCCGGATCGCCGTCGTGAAAATTTCCAGAAACGGACAGTTTTTTATCCTTATCTTCTTCCTAGGGTTTCTAACCTATAAATAGACCCTATGATTCTTTTTCTAGGGTTAATCCAAAAAATCCACAGAATAGAAAAAGGAGCCGTCATCTTTTATACGGCCCTAAGATCCACATATAGAGAAGAAAGGAAATCATTAGATATTACTCTATGTTTCTTCATCTATATTGATTAGTTTGATTCTAGGTTTTCATACTCACATCTTGAGTTGAATCAAACTAATGAATACTTAGATGGTATTTCCTATCTATCTTTGATCTAAGTATTCGGCGGATCATCACCACCCAAAAATAACGATTTACCCCAAAATCGGCGCGTGGACTCGCGTGGCCTTGTGGATTCAAGGTGCAACCGCTCTCGTGGATTCGGAGCGAGGTACGTTCGTGGATTCGAAGCGTGCTACTGGGTGAAGACCGTGGATTCGGTCAGACGTCGTGGACTCGACGTTGGACGCCGTGGATTCGGCGTTGGACGCAGATCGTGGATTCGAGACGCGTTGCGGAGCGAGCGGAGAAGATCAACTAGGAGCGTATGGAAAAGGTTGAGTCGTCTGTGAGTACGGTATATCACCTTGTACGTGTTTAATTCTAGTGGATTTCACCGTGTTATCGGTCCCGTGGTTTTTTACTCCGGTTTGGAGTTTTCCACGTAAAAATCTTGCGTGTTCATTTATATTTCCGCATTGGGTTTTTATTGCGCAATGATTTTTTGAGTGTTTATTGTTTACACCTATTCACCCCCCTCTAGGTGTTTTTTCCCCTATTTAGATCCATTATTACATATAACCCAACAGGTGGTATCGGAGCGGGAATAGGGTTGTAAACAATGGTTGAAGGTGGAAACATCAACATACCCCCATTCTTTGATGGAACAAATTATGCGTACTGGAGAGTACGGATGAAAGCCTTTTTAATTTCCATCGACGAACGGGTGTGGCAATCAATTGAATTAGGATGGTCTAATCCAACTGAAATTATTGGTGATGTTCGCACCATCAAACCTAGGTCGAAGTGGACCAAGGAAGAGTTAGATTCATCTTCTTACAATGGCAAGGGAATTAATGCTATTTTTAATGCCATATCTCAAACTGAATTCTCTCGCGTCTCGGCATGTGAGACTGCGAAAGAAATCTGGGATGTTCTTCAGGTTACACATGAGGGAACTAACCTCGTGAAGATTCAAAAGCTGCAAATGCTTACGAGCAGATTTGACTTTATTTTCATGGCAGAAAATGAATCTTTCACGGACTACTATACACGATTTCAAGACATCGTAAACTCATGTGCTAACCTGGGAGAGAAGATTCCAGAATTTAAGGTTGTAAGAAAGATCTTAAGAACTCTTCCTGAACGATTTCGCCCAAAGGTTACAGCCATTGAAACTATTAAACACCCGGACGAAATACGTGTAGAAGAACTAGTTGGTTCATTACAAACTTATGAAATGACATTTACTACTAACTATTCTTCGGGAAAGGCATCCTCTTCTAAGTCTTCAGGTTATGCTTTGAAAACAACAAAGGAAGAAGACACGGATTCATCCTCCTCAGACGATGACGAGAACCTATCTATGGAGGAATTTGAGAAGAGCTCGCTCTCTTGACAAGGAAGTTTCGCCGCAACTTTCGAAGGGGTAATTCAAGTAAAACTCCATCCTTCGGAAAGTCGAAGAAAGGCAAGGGTATTTCAAGTTACAAGTCAAGAAAGCAAGAGAACTTTTCTAAGGATAAGAAAAGCACAGAAGGACAAGTCCAATGCTTCAAGTGCCGAGGATACGGCCATATCTCAACGGAATGTCCAACTAAGAATCCGTCGAAGAAGAAAGCGATGCAAGTCGTCACCTGGGATGACAACTCAACGTCAAATGAGTCATCCTCAAGTGATGAAGAAGAAAGCGCAACTGCATTCCACGCGTCCACATCTTCACCCTTCATGTGCTTAATGGCAAGTACTTCAGATTCATTGTCCAACTCCTCCCGGGTTGAAAAAACTGCAACGGATGATGAATCAAGTAACTCTGAAGGTGAAGATTTTGTTTTAGCCTACCACAGACTTTTACGGGATTCAAAGAAACTGGCTAAACAAAACAAGGGGTTGAGAGGGAGATTACAGGATCTCGAAGAAGAAGTAAAAAGGGTAACTTCTCTCTCGACCGATCTTGAAGTGGAAAGGGATAATCTGTTAAAAGCAAATGTTTCCCTTCAAGAGTCTAATGAGCTTTTTGAGAAGGAACATACAAAACTGGTGGATAAAGCGGATCACTTCTCAAAGCTCTACATCGAGGCCCAACAAGATAAATTGGAAATGACGAAGACCATTCTCCAACTAAAGGATGACATAAAGAGATTTTCTTCTGGAAGGAGTAAGTTGGATAAGCTTCTTGGTCTTGGTCAAACAAATCGGTTCGGCCTCGGGTACACTCAAACTGGAAACAGTCCAAGTTCGAGTGGGACAGTTTTTGTGGCTCAGTCGGTATCTCCTCCTCCGACACCGGAATTCACGACAAACAACGACAACAAGCCTAGTTCTTTCTCTTCGGGATCGTCAAGCGCAAAGGTATGTTTTCGTTGTGGTATTTCAGGGCACATAAGGAGATATTGCAAGACAGGAGCCAAACGCTCAACTCAGACATTTCTTGCAACGACTACCAAAAAGGTGATTCCTCAGAAATCAAATGCAAATCATACAAAGGAAAAGAGACTTGGTAGTTCACCGCACAAGACGACATCATCAAGGAGAAGCAATCGATCTAACAAGACGCCTTCACCTAGGAGAATAACCTCACGACCATTACCGACGCATTCCAAAAGGTTTTGGGTGCGCAAAGGTGAAATCTTCCCTTGTCTTGTTACTAATGTTTCCTTGCATGCTTATGATAATTCGTCTTGGTATCTGGATAGCGGTTGTTCCCGTCACATGACCGGTGACAAAAATAGTTTTCAAAACTTTGAGAAAATCTCCGGAGGACTCGTTGTTTTCGGAGACGGTCGATCTTCCAAAATTGTTGGAAAAGGAACAGTAGCTATTCCAGATGGCCCGATTTTGAAAAACGTGTTATTTGTTGATGGCCTTAAGACTAACGTCATTAGCATAAGTCAACTTTGCGACAATGGTTTTTCAGTTAACTTTTCATCTGTTGAATGTGTTGTAACTGATAAGGACCATGTCTTCTTTTTAAAAGGGGTTAGATCTAAAAACAATTGCTATATTGTTCCTAATAAAATTTCAGAAAAATGTAACCTAGTTTCTTTGGATAATAAAACACTTTGGCATGAAAGACTAGGTCACTTAAATTTTAAAGAACTAGCAAAGATTTCAAATAAAGACGTGGTTAAGGGGGTTCCTAAACTTCTATTTAAAAACAACATTGTGTGCGGAGGTTGTCTTAAGGGAAAACAATCAAGGGCTGCACACAAGAACCTGAACCACGTTGGTACCAAACGGCCCTTGGAATTACTGCACATGGATTTAATGGGGCCGACCCGTCAACCATCTTTGGGAGGTAAATGGTATATTTTCTTATTGGTTGATGATTTCTCTAGGTTTTCATGGGTAGCATTTTTAAAAGAGAAAGCTGATACGTTTGATTCTTTTCATGAGATTTGCCATCGTATTATGATTGAAAAGAATGAAAAGATCATTCGTGTTAGAAGTGATAGAGGTGGAGAATTCATTAATTCCAAATTCATTGATTTTTGCACTTCCAACGGCATAAAACATGAATTCTCGGCACCCTATACATCTCAGCAGAATGGTGTTGTTGAGCGCAAAAACAGGGTTGTTCAAGAGATGGCGCGTGTGATGCTTCATAGCCAGAATTTACCGCTATATTTTTGGGCTGAGGCTGTGAACACCGCTGTCTATGTCATTAATCGAGTGTATTTGCGCCCAGGAACTTTAAATACACCATATGAGCTGTGGTTTAGTAGAAAACCGGATATCAAATACTTTCGTATCTTTGGGAGTCGATGTTTTATTTTGCGTGATCGCGAAAATCTTGGTAAGTTCGATTCTCGAAGTGACGAAGGGATCTTTTTGGGTTATTCTACAAATAGCAGAGCACATCGGGTATTTAACATGGAATCTAAAACGATTGTAGAATCTATAAATGTTAAAGTAGATGAAGCTTTTCACTTTGCATCTGAAAAATCTACCCTCGATATCTCTCTTGATGATGATACTCTTGTAAGTGCATCTTCTCATGATAATACTTCCAATATTAATGATGCATCTAATGGTTCTTCAAGTTTATCTGATGTGCAGGAATCATCTCATGTACCTCCGAGTACTCCGTTACAACAAACGTTACGCATCTCTAAGGATCATCCTGAATCAAACATCATTGGAGACCCACAAGAAGGAGTCAAAACTCGGAGACAGTTGGTTTGTGGATTCGCTTGCTACGTTTCCTTGATCGAACCAAAGAACATCGATGAAGCTCTTCAGGATGACTACTGGATTAAAGCAATGCAGGAAGAGCTCCATCAGTTTGAGCGAAACAAAGTCTGGGAATTAACGAAGCCTCCAAAGCAACACAATGTGATAGGTACCAAATGGATTTTCAAGAATAAGAAAAATGAAGATGGTACCATCATCAGGAACAAAGCACGTTTAGTTGCTCAAGGCTACTCTCAAGTAGAAGGTATAGACTTTGATGAAACTTTCGCCCCTGTAGCTAGACTCGAGTCCATTCGTATATTATTCGCGATAGCTTGTCATTTTAAAATAAAATTGTTTCAAATGGACGTTAAGAGCGCCTTTTTAAATGGGTTTTTAAATGAGGAAGTTTATGTGGCTCAACCGAAAGGTTTTGTAGACTGTAAACTACCTAACCATGTTTTTCGTTTGAAAAAGGCTCTTTACGGTTTAAAACAAGCACCGCGAGCATGGTACGAAAGGTTGACAAAGCACCTATTGGATAAGGGCTATACTCGAGGGGGAGCTGACAGGACTCTCTTTGTGAAGCATTATCAAAATAACTTCATTGTAGTACAAATCTATGTCGATGACAATGTATTTGGTGCGACAAGAGATAATGATGCTTCTAAATTCGCTGAAACCATGGAAAGCGAATTTGAGATGTCAATGATGCGCGAATTGACTTATTTCCTTGGATTGCAAGTGAAACAGTGTGTCGAAGGCATCCATTTGTGTCAATCCAAGTATGCTTTGGAGTTGGTCAAAAAGTTTGATCTAGAAAATTGTAAAGATTTTCCAACTCCAATGGGAACTAGCAATAAAGGATTAGGAAGTGAATCTTTTAGTGAGAATGTAGACGAGAAACTTTATCGGAGTATGATTGGAAGTCTACTTTACCTCACGGCTAGTCGCCCGGATATATCTTTTGGTGTTGGGATCTGCGCGAGATATCAATCTGCACCAAAGGAGGTTCACATGAAAGCGGTGAAACGGATCATCCGATACATTAAAGGAACCATAAATTTCGGAATTTGGTATCCTATGGGAACAAGTCTAGATATTATTGGATACTCAGATGCCGATTGGGCAGGATCTGTGGATGATCAGAAAAGTACGAGTGGTGCATGTTTTTATTTAGGCCACTGCCTTGTTGCATGGCATAGTAAAAAGCAAAACTGCATTGCACTCTCGACTGCCGAAGCGGAATATATCTCAGCGGGTAGTTGTTCAACCCAACTCATTTGGATGAAAAGTGTGTTGAGCGACTTCCGGATTTCAGCAACTTCGGTAACAATTCTTTGTGACAACACTAGTGCTATAAACATTTCCAAAAACCCTGTGTTGCACTCTAGAACAAAACACATTGAACTTAGATATCATTTTCTTAGAGAGCTAGTTGAATCAAATACTCTTCAACTGTCATATATTTCAACTGAAGATCAATTAGCTGACATTTTAACAAAACCTTTGGATCAAAAACGTTTTATTCATTTGCGTAAAGCAATTGGAATGCTTTCCTTGAAATAAACTTCTTTTTGAAACTGTTGCTTAGGTTAGGTTTTGTTTTTGTGTTTTTGTTCTTTATCTATGTTTATACATAGTACATTAATTGAGCATGTGTATTATTGACTTTACTTGCATCCTTTCATATAATTAGAAATTTATTATGCTTTGGATATCATAATAATTCAGTTGATGCATTGATCATTTATTTAAATTAAAACATTTTTTAATTGATCAAAGTCAATTTCTCTCTCAATGATCTCTTGGTATTGTTTTTATCTTATTTGACTATTTGGTTGAGTATGAATTCGAGATCAATCCTTGGTTGAATACTTTATATCTTAAATTAATTGATAGCCAATTGAGGGGGAGTCAAAGAAATGTAAAATGCTCAAAATATGTGGAAAGAGTTACATCCCAATGAGGAGTGTGAAAACTACCACCACATGGAGGAAAGAGCTACCACCTCGGTCGTCCGAGTACTGTGTGCAGCTACCACATGTATACCAAGCATGGGTTTATAATTTTTGATTAAATAAAGTGCATGATTGAAATACTTGACTCCGTCAAATTTCAAGGTTGGTATAAGGTGGGATTTTTAAATGAAAGATGCTCAAAGAGCCACTCTCTTCAACAGATTGACTAGATACATTATATAATTTATTTGGGATTTCAAACATCTATTGATCTTGGTAATTCATTTTCTTTATCATTTTAATGATTTGATAAACGTCGTACTCATAAGATCATGATGGATGTGTTTGATCTTGATCAACTTTAAAGGTTTTAATTTCTGTAAATTTTCATGTCATTATTTGAATGTTATTGATAGATTTAACATAATTTATTTCTCTTGACATGAAACGATGATTTTTGTTTAAAGTTGATGTGCTAAAATGCTTACATACTTTTTCCGGATTTTATTGAATTTTTCTAAATTATTCTGAAGAAAAAGTTGGAGCCGATCCGGATCGGACATGAATGATCCGAATCCCGAACGCAGGTGTTTCCTGCGGGTAGCCGATCCGGATCGAAATCTCGATCCGATCCGGATCACGGCTAGGGTTTTATTAGAACAAGAGGGATTTTGATTTCTTTTATTCCAATCTTTTGTTCTTAAGACTCCAGAGTTTCTCTCTCTAAATTTCATCCTTTTTGGAGCCTTTCAAACTCGAGTTCTTTGATTCCAAGTAAGTTTTATTGATCAAAATCTCGGTTTTTCACTGTTTTTCCTTGTTTACTCAAAACGTGAGTAGAGATCATGGAACTTTTTGATTTGTGAATGGTTTTTGGTCAAATTTCTTTTGAAATAAGAACTCTGGGTAGATTAGTTTTGATTATATGCTAGGTATTCTCCTGATTAACGAATTTTTGGGCTTCGATTTCTGAAAATTCGGTTTTAGGGCATATAATGGGAATTTTCCAAAATCACGCAATTGATCTATTTTTAAATTTCCTTTTGCAAAAACTAATTTGATTCCTAGTCTCTCTACACGATAATGATTGTTTGGGTACAATTTTTCTAATCTTTGAAAATTAACAATTTTTTCGTGTTCTTGAGTTGTTGCTCACAGGATTTCTTTTCTCAAGAAACCAATAGCAATGGTGATCACGTGGATCATTTTCCTTCTAGCAGCTATGGTACATGCGAGAGACACTGTCAAGCCCAAGAGGGCCAAGAAAGCGCAGAAAACTAAGGATGATTCTGACACTGAATCAGAGACGGCCTCGATTGACTGGGATAACATCGAAATCGAGGCAACTATTCCAATTGTCTCCAAAGGGAAAGCCCCTGCTGAAACCTCAAAGGCTCCGGCCACTGCAGCTGAAAAAGGTAAAGCGCCAATGGAACCAAGTCCAATTGGAACAAAAAGAAAAATCGGTGCAAGAAAAAGAGGCAGTGCTCAGGGAATTTCCATTGAGCAACCAGTTGCCAGCCAGCCTCCTCCACAGGATTTCATCAGCTCCGCAAGAATCAAAGATTTTGAGAAGAGGGAATGCATTGGCGAAAGACATGTCAATGTCAATGCAATGAAGGAACGGTCTAACACTCTTTGGGACTTTGTTTGACCAGGCCGGTCTTGGTCCCATATGCAACTTCACTGAGAATACTGCGTATTGTCCTCACTCAGTACGGATGTTCTATCAGAACGCTTCTACTCTAGTCAATCAGGACCAAGGACGTCGAGAATTTCACACATTGGTCAAGAATATCAAGATCAAGTCACCCCTCAATTGATTGGGGAGGTGTTAGGGATGAAGGCCAGAGTTGATGGAGCTCATTATCTGAAAACTCAAGTCTTCAACGACAACTCTTGGAGAGTAGTGGTTGATGGAATATGTCTTCCAGATACTCGGTCGACAGGAAACTCTGTTTTCTCAAAAGAACTTCGAACAGAGTATCGCTATATAAACTTCATTGTCTGCTACAATATCCTTCCAAACATGAATACGAAGGTTCTTCGATGGGACAGGATGTTATTTCTTTATCTTCTTGGACACCCCGCTGCATCAATGGGAGCAAACTTAAACATTCCTTACCTCATTTGGTCGAGGATGGCGCGTTATGTGGAACATTCTCATCCACAGAGAGACTCCCCTATCCAATGATAATTATGCGCATCCTAAGAAAGTTTAAAGTCGACACCAGTACAAGCTCATATATGTACAGTTTGGGCACAATCAATGAGACGACAATTGTGAAGTCCCTCTCGACGAAGCCAGATGAACCCATAATACCTCCTCACCGACAGAGAGCACAACAACAAGCAACAACCTCTGCACGGGAACCGCAACCAGCACCACCATCAACTTCTGATGATGATGCGTCGGTTAGCTCAATCTTTAAGGAACAACAGCGACTCTCAAACGAGCAAGAACGCATGTCTATTGAGTTCGCTGAAATGAAAGAGGATCTCAAAGAAGTTAAGAAAGAACAAGCTTTGATAGTCCAAGATCTTAGAGAAGTTAAGAAGGAGCAAGCTTCTATGAACAAACGGATCAAGAAAATGTTTCAGAAGCTTGGGTGTATCAGTTCCGACGACTCTGCATAAAGTTTTTATTTCTAATCCTTCTTTTGCAGGTTTTTAAGTTTTTGCATTTATGTTATTTTATTCAGCTCTAAAGTTTCTTTATGTTGAACTTTTTAACTCTCCTTGTGTTTTGTAATCTTTGGCTAATTTTTGTGACAAAAAGGGGGAGAGAGTTTAGAGTGAACTCTGGTGTGAACTCTGTGAGACTTTGAACTTTTGGTGAGAACTTAGAACAACTTTGACTTGGTGAAAGGTAAGTATCACAACTTCTGGTTTTATCTTGTGATTTGTTGCATGTCCCTACTAACTATTCGACTAACTATTTGGACATGTATTATACTAACAAGTTGGTTGATTACTAACAAGCAAAGTTATGACATTTGGAATCTTATTGCTTAGAAGATATGTCAATGTTTGATTGTGATCTTATTACATATCTGAATTACTCAATGTCATGGTGAGCATAAACTCTATCTCTGTTAGGTTTTGGAATGCTAAATATTCTTGAGGTATCTAACGATCTCTTTTTGTCAAGAATGATTTCTTTTTGCAGAGAGTACAGATGTCTAAGTCTAGAGTCTGTTTTAGGAGTTTATCTCTTGTATTGGATCTCCATTGTAAATTTTTGTTGTATGGTGATAGCAACAAAAATATCTTTTTTGAATTTTCTTTAGTGGATCTGTTGTTTTGTCACGAAAACGCCAAAGGGGGAGATTGTTACGGATTTTGTTTTGGCGCATTTCGTGAAAGTGTTAAGGTCTTGAAGATTGAAGATGAATGAAGTTTGGATCATATACCTCAATCTCAAGAAAGAAGAATTCAAAAGGATCAGGTCAAGTTTAACTAAATATTTTTGGTGATCCGAATACTTCTTGTAGTGTAGAAAACACTTGGAAGAATGTTTTATTCGCATAAAAATCAAGAACTGGACATGAGGACATGTTCAGGATCCGGATCAGACAGTCCGATCCGGATCCCGAAGGGTGTTTGTTCATTGGCAAATCCGAATCCGGATCATAGCCATTCGATCCGGATCCCGAACATGGAATTTGCTGAAATTCATGAACGATCCGGATCGTGGATTACAATCCGGATCCCGAACCCTGTTTCTCTGGAATTGCCTGACTCGTTACGACGATCCGGATCACAGCTAATCGATCCGGATCGCCGTCGTGAAAATTTCCAGAAACGGACAGTTTTTGATCCTTATCTTCTTCCTAGGGTTTCTAACCTATTAAATAGACCCTATGATTCTTTTCTAGGGTAATCCAAAAATCCACAGAATAGAAAAAGGAGCCGTCATCTTTTATAACGGCCCTAAGATCCACATATAGAGAAGAAATGAAATCATTAGTATTACTCTATGTATTCTTCATTCTATATTGATTAGTGTGATTCAGGTTTTCATACTCACATCTTGAGTTGAATCAAACTAATGAATACTTAGATGGTATTTCCTAGCTATCTTTGATCTAAGTATTCGGCGGATCATCACCACCCAAAAATAACGATTTACCCCAAATCGGGCGAGTGGACTCGCGTGGCCTTGTGGATTCAAGGTGCAAACCGCTCTCGTGGATTCGGAGCGAGGTACGTTCGTGGATTCGAAGCGTGCTACTGGGTGAAGACCGTGGATTCGGTCAGACGTCGTGGACTCGACGTTGGACGCCGTGGATTTGGCGGTTGGACGCAGATCGTGGATTCGAGACGCGTTGCGGAGCGAGCGGAGAAGATCAACTAGGAGCGTATGGAAAAGGTTGAGTCGTCTGTGAGTACGGTATATCACCTTGTACGTGTTAATTCTAGGGGATTTCACCGTGTTATCGGTCCCGTGGTTTTTTTACTCCGGTTTGGAGTTTTCCACGTAAAATCTTGCGTGTTCATTTATATTTCCGCATTGGGTTTTTATTGCGCAATGAATTTTTTTGAGTGTTATTGTTACACCTATTCACCCCCCCTCTAGGTGTTTTTTTCCTCTATTTAGATCCATTATTACATATAACCCAACAATTATAAACCGCACGGGAGCGCCGCGCTAGAGGCGGGCAGCCCATCCCAGCGCGGGCACTGCGTCCGCAACGCAGCTGAGGCCCCACGCGGCCATGCCCTGGCGGCGCCCGACCCAGCCCTGCGCGGGCATGCGCCAGCAACGCTGCTGAGGCCCCGCGCGGCCATGCGCTGGCTTGCGCGGCTCAGGCCCCTGCGCGGCCATGCGCTGGCGGTGCGGGCCCAGCCCTATGCGGGCTTGCGCCAGCAGCGCTGCTGAGCCCCGCGGCAGCCCAACCCTTTGCGGGCATGCACCCGTAGCGCTGCTGAGCCCCGCGCGGCCATGTGCCGGCGGCGCGCGGCCCAGCCCTGCGCGGCCATGCGCCCGCAGCGCTGCTGAGAACCGCGCGGACATGCGCTGGCTGCTCGTGGCTCAGCCCTACGCGGGCATGCGCCCGCAGGGCTGACTCCCGCGCGGCGATGCGCTGGCTGAGACCCACGCGGCCATGCCCTGGCGGCGCCCGACCCAGCCCTGCGCGGGCATGCGCCAGCAACGCTGCTGAGCCCCGCGCGGCCATGCGCTGGCTGTGCGCGGCTCAGCCCTGCGCGGCCATGCGCTGGCAGTGCGTGGCCCAGCCCTATGCGGGCTTGCGCCAGCAGCGCTGCTGAGCCCCGCGCGGCCATGCGCTGGCGGCGCGTGGCCATGCGCTGGCGGCGCGCGGCCCAACCCTTCGCGGGCATGCACCCGTAGCGCTGCTGAGCCCCGCGTGGCCATGCGCTGGCGGCGCGCGGCCCAGCCCTGCGCGGCCATGCGCCCGCAGCGCTGCTGAGCACCACGCGGCCATGCGCTGGCGGCGCGTGGCTCAGCACTGCGCGGGGAAGCGCCCGCAGGGCTGAGTCCCGCGCGCAATGTGCTGGCGGCGCGCGGCCCAGCCCCACACGGGCATGCGCCTGCGGCGCTGCTAAAACCCTTGCGGCCATGCGCTGGCGGCGCGCGGCTCAGCCCTGCGCTGGCGCATGGCATGCGCCCGTAGCGCTGCTGAGCCCCGCGCGGCAATGCGCTGGCGGCGCGCGGCCCAGCCCTGCGCGGGCATGCGCCCGCAGCGCTGCTGAGCCCCGCGTGGCCAGGCGCTGTCGGCGCGCGGCCCAACCCTACGCGGGCATGCGCCCGCAACCCTGCTGAGCCCCACGCCACCAGCGCATGCTGAGCCCCACGCGGCCATGCGATGGCGGTGCGCGGCTCAGCCCTGCGCGGGCATGCGCCCGTGGCTGCTGAGCCCCTCGCGGCCATGCGGTGCCGGCGCGCGGTTTCTGCCCTACGCGGCATGCGCCCGCAGCGCTGCTGAGCCCCTTGCGGCCATTAGCTAGCGGCGCACGGCCCAGCCCTATGTGGGCAGGAGCTCGCAATATAGCTGAGCCCCGCGCGACCATGCACTGGCTGCGCGCGGCTCAGCCATGCGCGGGCATGCGCCCGCAACGCTGCTGAGCCCCGCGCGGCCATGCGCTGGCGGCGCGTGGCCCAGCACTGCGCGGGCAGTAGTGCGGCTAGGGCCATCCGGTTGCGGTGCGTCTTGGGCGTCCCGGCGGCGGTGGCGACTAGGGAGTCCCGGCGGTGGTGCGGCTAGGGCATCCCGGCGGCAGTACGGCTAGGGCAACGTGGGGGTACCGTAGGCGAAAGCAAAAGAATCCACCGGAAACCCGAAATAAAGAAAACGTACGAAACGAAAGCACAAAATAACCGTAAAATGGACCGTGCTGTGCGACGGACAGTATCATCGCGCGAATGCGCCATCAAGGTCCC
>CM055064.1:28146754-28193448 GCA_029204045.2 Tillandsia leiboldiana
TGCCCCCGCCTGCCTGCGCGGCGCTCCGCCGCTGCGCCGCCCGCCGCCGCCGCCGCCAGCTGCCGCGAGCGTCGCCGGAACAGTACCAAGAGCCTCGCAAAAGTGTTCATCATCCGGGCTTCCAAAAATACAAATTAATAGTCCATTTTCCATCGTTATTCGCACGCTGAAATCCAAATCCAAAGTCCGATTTGCCAAAATCCAACTCTAAAATTGCCGAAGGCATCCGGAAGATGTTCTTTTGTCCAACTTTGTGCTTAGCCCATTTTAATATCCATGCCGCGCAAAACAACTTTCTAGCCATTCGCGGGGCCCATTTTGATCACCCACGTGATCCATTTTAAGCCCGAAGTTCCCCCACTTGTGTCCACATTGTGCACAAACCCCGCCGACGCGCCGGCATAGGGCCTCCATGAAGCTGTAGAGGAAACAGTGCTCCATAAGTGGGAATTTTGACCTGGTCTTCATATTTTGGTGCCCACAATCGGTTTCTCCTCCCCGGCACCGGAATTAAGACAAACAACGACAACAAACCCACTTCCCCCTCTTCGTAATCGTCAAGCAGCAGGTATGTTTTTTCGTTTGGCATTGGGCAGGGCACATAAGGAGAAATTGCAAGATGGGAGCCAAACGCTCAACTCAAGCACTTCTTGCAACACTACCAAAAGGGTGATTCCTCGGAAATCAAATGCAAATTATTCGAAGAAGAGCCTCGGTAGTTTCATCAAACAAGACGACGACGTCAAGGAAAAGCGATGGATCAAAAGACGCTTTCACCAAAGGATCAACTTCACATCATTTTCCGACGTACACCAAAACTCGAAAGGTTTTGGGTACGCAAAGGTGAAGTTTTCCCTTTTTCTTTCACAAATATTTCCTTGCATGCATATGATAATTCGTCTTGGTATCTGATAGCGGTTGTTCCCGTCACATGACCGGTGACAAAAACAGCTGTTTTCAAAATTTTGAGAAAATCTCCGGAGGACTTGTAGTTTTCGGAGACGTCAGTCTTCCAAAATTGTTGGAAAAGGAACAGTAGCTATTCCAGATGGCCCGATTCTGAATAATGTGTTATTTGTTGATGGCCTTAAGACTAACCTCATAAGTATCAGTCAACTTTGTGACAATGGTTTTTCAGTTAATTTTTCATCTGTTGAATGCAGTGTAACTGATAAGGACCATGTTTTCTTTTTAAAGGGGGTTAGATCTGAAAACAATTGTTATGTTGTTCCCAATAAAATTTCTGAAAATTGTAACTTAGCCTCTTTGAATAATGAAACACTTTGGCATGAAAGGCTAGGTCACATAAATTTTAAGGACTTGCTAGAATTTCAAACAAAGACGTGGTCAAGGGGGTTCCTAAACTTTCACTTAAACAAAACATTGTGTGTGGTGGTTGTCAAAAGGGAAAACAATCTAGGACTGCACACAAGAACTTGAACCACGTCGGTACCAAACGGCCCTTGGAATTATTGCATATGGATCTTATGGGGCCGACACGTCAACCATCCTTGGGAGGTAAATGGTATATTTTCTTATTGGTTGATGATTTCTCTCGGTATTCATGGGTAGCATTTTTAAAGAGAAAGCTGATACTTTTGATTCTTTTCACGAGATTTGCCTTCGTATTATGATTGAAAAGAATGAAAAGATCATTCGTGTTAGAAGTGATAGAGGTGGAGAATTCATAAATTCTAAATTCATTGATTTTTGCACTTCCAATGGCATTAAACATGAATTCTCAGCACCCTATACACCTCAACAGAATGGTGTTGTCGAGCGCAAAAACAGGGTTGTTCAAGAGATGGCACGTGTTATGCTTCATAGCCGAATTTACCGCTACATTTTTGGGCTGAAGCTGTGAACACTGCAATCTATGTAATTAATCGAGTTTATTTGCGCCCGGGAACGTTAAATACACCATATGAACTATGGTGTTGTAGAAAACCCAACATCAAATATTTTCGTATCTTTGGGAGTCGATGTTACATTTTACGTGACCGCGAAAATCTTGGAAATTTGACTCTCGAAGTGACGAAGGGATTTTCTTGGGTATTCTACAATAGTAGAGCATATCGGGTATTTAACTTGGAATCTAAAACGATCGTAGAATCTATAAATGTTAAAGTAGATGAAGCTTTCCACTTTGCATCTGAAAAATCTACCCCTGATATCTCTCTTGATGATGATACTCCTGTAAATGCATCTTCTCATGATAATACTTCCAATATTAATGATGCATCTAATGGTTCTTCAAGTTTATCTGATGTGCAGGAATCATCTCATGTACCTCCGAGTACTCCATTACAACAAACGTTACGAATCTCCAAGGATCATCCTGAATCAACATCATTGGAGACCCACAAGAAGGAGTCAAAACTCGGAGACAGTTGGTTTGTGGATTCGCTGTTACGTTTCCAATCGAACCAAAGAACGTCGATGAAGCTCTTCAGGATGACTACTGGATTGAAGCAATGCAGGAAGAGCTCCATCAGTTTGAGCGAAACAAAGTCTGGGAATTAACGAAGCCTCCGAAGCAACACAATGTGATCGGTACTAAATGGATTTTCAAGAACAAGAAAAATGAGGATGGTACCATCATCAGGAACAAAGCACGCTAGTTGCTCAAGGCTACTCTCAATAGAAGGTATAGACTTTGATGAAACGTTCGCCCCTGTAGCTAGACTCGAGTCCATTCGTATCTTATTCGCTATTGCTTGTCACTTTAAAATAAAACTCTTTCAAATGGACGTTAAGAGCGCGTTTTTAAATGGGTTTTTAAATGAGGAAGTTTATGTGGCTCAACCGAAAGGTTTTGTAGACTGTAAACTAACCTAATCATGTTTTTCGTTTGAAAAAGGCTCTTTACGGTTTAAAACAAGCACCGCGAGCGTGGTACGAAAGGTTGACAAAGCACCTTTTGGAGAAGGGCTATACTCGAGGGGGAGCAGACAGGACTCTCTTTGTGAAGCATTATCAAAATAACTTCATTGTTGCACAAATCTATGTCGATGACATTGTATTTGGAGCAACAAAGGATAATGATGCTTCTAAATTCGCAGAAACCATGGAAAGCGAATTTGAGATGTCTATGATGGGCGAACTGACATACTTTCTTGGATTGCAAGTGAAACAAAATGATGAAGGCATCCATCTGTGTCAATCCAAGTATGCAAAGGAGTTGGTAAAGAAATTCGGATAGAAGATTCTAAAGATTTTCCTACTCCTATGGGGTAAGGGATTGGAAGTGTCACGAAACTGCGACCCGGGCTCGCTAACAGATCCGCCACCTATGCCAACCTGCATAGGCGAAGCGTCCTACCTGCAGAAAAGTACTACAGCTAAACAGATGTCAGAGCTATAAATAAAAATCTGCTGTATAACCAAGATCAATCACTGTACAACTGGAAATAAACAACACTGTCCGCCTCCCAAAATAATAATAAAACAATATCCTCAAATACAAGCTCTGAACCCAACCGGGAGGTAACTCCAATAAATACAATAGTGTACAGTCTCTCAATACATAAGATATCCTCACTACAACAGTCTCTCAAAAGAGGAAAACAAAACAACTAAACTACTGAAGATCTCCTCTGTAGGGGATACCGCTACTCTCCAACGACGGGTAGGGATCTAGCTCGCGACTCCCTCGCCTCGAACAACAACCGCAGAATCAGCATCACAGCTAAGACTCTGCAAAACAAAGGAGAGGAAGGAAAAAGGGGGGAAAGACCCCCAAAGGGTGTGAGAACTACACCAAAAAGGGAGTTCTCAGTGGGTACCACCGCCCGACCTGACGGTCTGCCCACCAAGGTCATAAGACAGAAATGAGTAAGCTGGAGACTCTCAACAGCTACCATGCCCCTATCTAAAGGCCAAAAGGGGAGAACCAACAGTGGTATGCAACCACTAGCACACGAAGTGCACAATCGACCCAATCGAGCTGACTGCCACATCTGGTCCAGTCAAACCTGCGCCCACCTACAACCACCTCCCGCTGACGGGCAGGAATTACGTAGGGCGTCCAAACGGACTAACTCGCTATCGAGTAGTGCTCATGCAGGCTATAGTCAAAATCCACGCTCTCTCTCAGAACGGATAGAATCATGATGCTCAACCTCTCACACAGCGGTCAAAGTACTCTCAACGACACGGGACCACCGTCACCAAACGGCTCCCAATAATACTAGCACTGATCTAAACTCAACTACCAGTCTGCACTCGGCCCCCAGGCACGAGTGTAACAATAAAAGTATTTGACCGAAATAAACCCAATCGAATGAACCGGTATAAAACCCGGTACTGCCTGCTCTGTCATCACAACTCACCAACTCAGTCTCACTGTCAACACTCAACTCACCAACTGACCGGCCGTCACGGTCAAAAGCCTACTCCGGAGTGGCACTCGAGGGGAGCGACCCACACGAGTAAAGTATCTCTCTATATATAGCAGGACTGGATCACGACTCTGATCAAAGTGGGAAAACTCATCCACTAAAGGAAAGGCCCGATCTCAATCGGATGCAACTGAACGATAAGTGGGAAACTCCATCCACTAAAGAAAACAGATACCCAATCAGGTGCATAGAGAAACATCCGGTCAACCGCCCAATATCCGCGGTTGCCGCAAAGCCCCACAACTAATCCAACCTGTCCCAGACACGAAGTCCCGACTACACTATCCAGACCCCTGCTCGAACCCGAGCAACACTGACCACCTGACTAACAAGAAGGAGAAAGGAAAAGCATGGTTTCTCCTAAGTCAAGTTCCAATAAGTAGTGCAGCAGTAAAAGATGGCCTAACTACAAGTCCAATCAAGCATGCTTTTGTCCTTGGAAACAATAAAAGAGAGTAAAACATATGGTAGCAAAGCATACTACAATATTCCCACTATGATATGCCAATCTCGCATAAATAGGCCACTGAATAAACATGTATGATCTCTATATCATCTAGTGTGGGATAAATATAATCTGTCTATCGCATGCTAAGTCTCTAGTTCAACAAGCATGTACAATTATCAGGGAACATCAATCCACATGATCTAGGCCGTTTCCATGCTTACCTCTTGCTCATAACGGTTGCACATTAAATTAGGCATGCTATCAATCATAGAGGGTGACATTCCCATAGGTAAGCTCATCTTAACCATACATGAACATCCACTATTACATCTCCCATAAGGCATAACATGCATATAAACTCTGTTATTCCCTCTAACAGTTGCAAGTACTAGTTTACCCACCTGAAGCGCTTAAACCAAGGCAAACCTGAAGTCGGTGAAGTGGGTAGACGCTCACAGTCCAAAATCTGCCAAAATTACACCCTCGGTACATGTCGCGCAAGCCTTGGCTCCAAACAACTGAAAACACCCCTGAGTACAACAATTAAGGTCCAACATTACACTTTTATTCCAAAAATAATCCACATATACAACATCAGAAAATAGTCCCGAAGACGTGCAGTTTTTACCTGCAGAAAGTGCCCAGAAAAATCCAATAAAAATATCACAGCAATCCTCGCGTCGATACCTTCGAAACGAGTACATGCACGTCCAATTCCGAGCCCCGTAGGCCGAGTTACAAATTCCACAGTACAGGTGCGCAAAACCACACAGCAACATAACTGTAATTCCATTTACAGATAAGGGAAGAACATATACCTTCGGGCAAAACTCAGAAAAATCCAAGAAAAATACTGTGATATTCCTTGCGTCGAGTAGATGAAAAAAATGTACAAGCACATCGCCATACGATGCCCGGTTGCGCAGATATCGCCGAAAGACCATGCCGCTGTCCAAAACTCCATCACAGAAATGGGGTCACAGTAAGCTCGAACAAACACCTCGAAAAGCACGAAATGAGGGAAAGCTGAAAATACCTAGATCGTAGATCTGTCCGTCGCGGATCCAGCGGCGAAGAAATCGCTCGAAAAGGTGGTCGGAGTAGGCCGGGGAGCTCGCGCACCGAAACGCGACGAAGGGGAACCCAAATGGACGAACGTCGCGCCGCGCCGTAAAAATGGAAACCTCGATAAGCGTGCCACCAAAAATCTCAAAACTTTGCAGATGGATGCAGCAAAACTCGGGGATCATCTTTGCTGAAGGTGCCATGGCGAGAGGAGACACAGAAATGGCGGAAAAGGGGAAGGAAGAAGGCTCGGATCCCTTTTAAAGGCTCCAGAAACAATTCAAATAATACCGGATATGTCCCAAATTTCCGGGCGCTGGGACTTTCGGGCGCGTACTGTAGCAGCCCGAAACCCAACTGGCGCGCACTGTAGCAGCCCGAATCCTCCCTGGGCCTCCACGTCGCCCCGCCAAACAGGCGACAGCAAACCAGCCCAACCACCGCACGACACGTGGCTCGCTGCACAGCCGACACGTGGCACGCACCCAGTCAACGCGTCGCTGCCACGCCCACGTGCGCGCTGTCAGCGCCGCCTGCGCCCCCCTGCCAGGCACGCGCCCCGAGGCCACCCACACACACACCGTGGACCCGGTCCACTGCACCGTCAAATCATGAGCCGCCACGTGTCACCCTCCGGTCCACCGTGCACCGCGCCTTTTCCCGTGGACCGCGCCCCCCGCGCCGGCCCAACCGGGATCCGCCACGTGGCCCGCGACCGGTGCACGCCCCCGCGGTGGACCGCGCACCTGCCCGCGCCTGCCCGCGCGCGCTCCGCCGCTGCCGCCGCCGCCGCCGCCGCCCCGCCGCGCCGGAACAGTACCAAGATGCCTCAAAAATTGCGCGCGTCATCCGGGCTCCGAAAAATACAAGTGAATAGTCCATTTTCATCGTTTTCGCGCGCTGAATCCAAATCCGAAGTCCGATTTGCCAAATTCCAACTCTAAAAATTGCCGAAGGCATCCGGAAAGGTGTTCTTTTGTCCAAACTTCGCGCTGAGCCCATTTTAACATCCATTGCGCGCAAAACCACTTCCAAGCATTCGACGGGGCCATCTGATCACCCACGTGATCCATTTAAGCCCGAAGCCCCCACTTGTGTCCAAATTGTGTACAAATCCCACCGACGCGCCGCATAGGCCTCCCGAAGCTGTAGATGCAACAGTAGTCACGTCGTGGGGATCCAGGTCCTCACATCCTCCCCCACTAAGGAAAGTTTCGTCCTCGAAACTAGCTCAAATCCACCAAGAGTCACAAATACCACGGTAGGTTTCCATCAATAACGCCTCCAGCTCCCGAAACACCACTCACTCCCCGTGATTACTCCCCAACAACAACAACAACAAGTACGGCATGGCCCGATGTGCAATTCTCTCATCTCTCGAGCCAGAAATCGCAACGGGCGTCCCTCGTACTCCACAATCACAGATCTCGAAAGGGGCAAGTCAATCACGGGCGAGGGATCCAAAAGCAAAACACTACAGAGCTGAGACGTGAAAACCACAGGGGCTCCACCAAAATACTGGGAAAAAAAAAATAACAACTAGTGCTACTTGCACCAACACCTCACCCTGGTGCCCAACTCAACAAGGCGACCCGAAGTATATCCACGCATTCATCCAATAAGGAAAAGAATCCAACAAGCTGGGGTCTTCACTCGGTTACTTCCCGATCCAACACCACCCGAGTGGACTATTCAACAGCGGGCTACCCTCAAAAGGTGTCCTCAAGAGACACAAACTCATGCCACAGTTGGTCACTCCACATGCCAACATAACCCCAACAGACCCACGGGTCGAAGTCGATCTCTCAACTAATAAGGACACCCCGACGGGGACCAAACCGTCAGTGAACGGGACTGAAAACTGGCTCAAAAGGCGATCATAATGCTGATGCCCAAACTCGCGGTCAAAAATCCGAACCAACAACAACAATCCGCGTAAATCCCCACACCAAATGCTGAAAGCTGAAGGCTCCACTGATGCCACCTGGTAGAACTGTAAATAGAAGCTGAAATCTGAATCCATCACATAGAATAGAACAGAAATGCTGAGTAATCAGCACCGATAGCCAAGCAGGCATGGTCTACGCCCAGGTATATCAATCAAAGCCGGAAATAATAGGCGTACTGAAAAGCTCAACTGTGGGATCCAAGCTGCCTGCAAAACAGCGGTTCGTCCTGCCACAATATTCCCAAGGTTTGGACTAATGAAGTGTGGACCGAAATCAACCCTCGGTAACTCTACAGCCACTATGGGAGGCATCACTAAAACACACAAATCCATCTCCCAACACTGGAAACGCTAGCATTGGCGCTGGTATCAGTCTCATTATCCATTGGCCATGCTCTTCCGGCACTGCCAAGTCTAAGAAGCTCCTCACCTCAAGGATAAATGTCGGTTTCAGCCAAACTCGGATAACATCCATTTGGGCGGATTCCACCGCCGCTCCAAAGGCTAGAATAAGGTGACCCAAGAAGGCATGCACTTGGCGCAAAAACTTGTACCTCAATAACTTGGCATACCGCTTCATCCATATGGGCCTGGTAGCACATCCACAAGTGCTCCTCGTGCTCCCAGTCGCTTTGGGAGTAAATCAAAATATCCACGGAAAACACTACTCCCAGTCCGTCCCAGCACAACTGGGACATACAATTCCTCAGACCTTGAAGTCAACAGGGCATTCGTCATTCCATTGGGCCTCGCTATAAACTCATAATGCCCCTACTGTGTCCTGAACGCCATCAAGGCGAAGTCCTCGGCTGTCTAATTCCAAGTAGGTACCCGCATCATACACTAACTGCCGGAGTATAACTCCATCAAAAGGTCCGAGATACCCCCCGGACCTGTCTACACTCGAACCATAAAAGGACCCTCACAGTCGTGTATCAACGACGTGGCATCACCACCGTATACCAACGGCGTGGCACTAGGTCAAACAGACCCCTCAATCCGTCAGATCCTGCAACTGTGCCATCAGCTCTCTCAGCTCTACAGGCGATATCCAATGAGGTGCTGTCGAGGGTGGCGCGGTTCCCCGAACCACGTCAAACGCAATCTCTATCTCCCTAACCGGCGGCATTACCAACAACTAAGGTGAAATCACACCCGGGATCTCATGGGCAACAGAGATATCCCTGAGTCCCCGGTGCCGCCGTACAGCACCTCTCACCCTCTCGCTAAAACCTGAGTGCTCTAACAATCTCAACAAGCAAGCTTCTCTTGTCCACCTTGCCGAAGATCACGTCCTCTCTCGCCGCAGTCAAACATTCCGTGGCATTGTGCAAATCAATCTCAAGCACAGGGTCGAAAACACCGAATTGCTACATTTCCAATAATTCGGCCGGTAACTCGCTGGTCTCGGCCGCACTGGACATGATCCAAAACCTCCTCCACATGCACAACAACAAAAGGAACCTGTACCTCTAGTGCACGTGGTAACAAATCCTGCCTTAGTCCAGGCAAGGATGAAACATGCTCTAACTCCGACTTGCTGTGGTGAAATCCCACCTGCGACACTCGATCACTACCGTGGCGCCCTCCAACGGGGCGACACAGATTCATGCGCTCAAGCAAGTGGTTGTTGCTCAATCTGCCTGAAATCAGGACTATCCACTAGGGTAGCCACGGACCTCTGTCTCTGCTTCCATGAGGCGACGAATAAGTCCTCCGCAAGATAACAAATCCACGCTACCGCTGCGCCACTCTGACTATAAATACTAATGCTGCCTTCGGGGTCCGCCCGAATCTCCGGCATCTCGGAAACTCGTTATCCTGGAGAAAGAAATCAGAAATGCCTCTGCCGGCCGACTCTGTCCTCATCACCCGGCCGCCAAGCGCCAATATCCGGCGGGAAACTCGCCTCTAGCGGCAGATTCCTATCCAAAGGAAACTGCAGTGCCACGCTCCATATACAATTCCTACTCCATTGAGGCCGTGGGGGCCGTCAATAATCCTAACAGAGGCACCAAACTAAGACTGAAAGGTATCCTGGGCACTCAAGCCACTCCCAGTCTCACATATCCTATGCGCCTCCTCCCTCGAAACCTGGAGCGCGCAGTTCAACAACTGCATACACTCTCTAGCACAGGGATGGCTCTCAATTAATCACTCCATCACCACCAACCACGACTCTGCCTCCAAAGGCTCCAAACTCAATCTACGAGTCGCGTGGTTCATCTGCCAAATCTGGCTCAATAGTTCGATCATGTCCCACAGCTCCTCTGCTGTCAACTATCCACCCTGCCTCGGTGCCCTGACCCAAAACATTGGCACAGAGGGGGGTTACTCAGTGCTCCGACAACTGTGTCACCCAAGACCAGCTGCTCACTCTGTCGCTGATAAGCCTCTGACAATCCTGTCATCTGGGTCCGGAGTTCTCTGACCTCAATCCGGGTATCCGGCCCAAAACCAACTGCTTAAGCTCAACTGCTATGACAGGATGCACACGGGTCAAAACCCAGCGTCGGGGAGACACCGCTCGCTACGACGAAACCACCAAAACAACCACAAAACAGCGCTCGACCCAATCCAGCGAAAGTCTAAAGCACGTCACCCGTTCCACAGCGTTATGTTGTCTGCAGCCAACATAATAACTTAGGAGAATAAACATGCCAATCTCTCTTCCCGTCCCTTGGGAGACGTATAAAACTCAATCAGGACTCTCGCTAAAAATCACGACTCTCACGAAGTCAACCAAGGGTCAAACCATAAGCCTAGGGTTTCTAAGTCCTCCTTGACCTGCAACCTAGGCTCTGATACCACTCTAATCTGTCACGCCCCGGGGTCGAAACTGCGACCCGGGCTCGCCAACAGATCCGACACCTATGCCAACCTGCATAGGCGAAGCGTCCTACCTGCAAGAAAAGTACTACAGCTAAACAGATATCAGAGCTATAAATAAAAATCTGCTGTATAACCAAGATCAAACACTGTACAACTGGAAATAAAACAACACTGTCCGCCTCCCAAAATAATAATAAAACAATATCCTCAAATACAAGCTCTGAACCCAACCGGGAGGTAACTCCAATAAATACAACAGTGTACAGTCTCTCAATACATAAGATATCCTCACTACAACAGTCTCTCAAAAGAGGAAAACAAAACAACTAAACTACTGAAGATCTCCTCTGAAGGGGATACCGCTACTCTCCAACGACGGGTAGGGATCTAGCTCGCAACTCCTCGCCTCGAACAACAACCGCAGAATCAGCATCACCCGCTAAGACTCTGCAAAACAAAGGAGAGGAAGAAAAAAGGGGGGGAAAGACCCCCAAAGGGTGTGAGAACTACACCAAAAAGGGAGTTCTCAGTGGGTACCACCGCCCGACCTGACGGTCTGCCCACCAAGTCCTCAAGAGACATAAACTAACCCAGGTCATAAGACAGAAATGAGTAAGCTGGAGACTCTCAACAGCTACCATGCCCCTATCTAAAGGCCAAAAGGGGAGAACCAAACAGTGGTATGCAACCACTAGCACACGAAGTGCACAATCGACCCAATCGAGCTGACTGCCACATCTGGTCCAGTCAAACCCGCGCCCACCTACAACCACCTCCCGCTGACGGGCAGGAATTACGTAGGGCGTCCAAACGGACTAACTCGCTATCGAGTAGTGGCTCATGCAGGCTATAGTCAAAATCCACGCTCTCTGTCAGAACGGATAGAGTCATGATGCTCAACCTCTCACACAGCGGTCAAAGTACTCTCAACGACACGGGACCACCGTCGACCAAACGGCTCCAATAATACTAGCACTGATCTAAACTCAACTACCAGTCTGCACTCGGCCCCCAGGCACGAGTGTAACAATAAAAGTATTTGACCGAAATAAACCCAATCGAATGAACCGGTATAAAACCCGGTACTGCCTGCTCTGTCATCACTCACAACTCACCAACTCTGTCATCACTCACAACTCACCAACTGACCGGCCCGTCATGGTCAAAAGCCTACTCCGGAGTGGCACTCGAGGGGAGCGACCCACACGAGTAAAGTATCTCTGTAATCAATATCTCACAAGTATCTCTATATAGCAGGACTGGATCACGACTCTGATCAAAGTGGGAAAACTCATCCACTAAAGAAAAGGCCCGATCTCAATCGGATGCAACTGAACGATAAGTGGGAAACTCCATCCACTAAAGAAAACAGATACCCAATCAGGTGCATAGAGAAACATCCGGTCAACCGCCTAATATCCGCGGTTGCCGCAAAGCCCCACAACTAATCCAACATGTCCCAGACACGAAGTCCCGACTACACTATCCAGACCCCTGCTCGAACCCGAGCAACACTGACCACCTGACTAACAAGAAGGAGAAAGGAAAAGCATGGTTTCTCCTAAGTCAAGTTCCAATAAGTAGTGCAGCAGTAAAAGATGGCCTAACTACAAGTCCAATCAAGCATGCTTTTGTCCTTGGAAACAATAAAAGAGAGTAAAACATATGGTAGCAAAGCATACTACAATATTCCCACTATGATATGCCAATCTCGCATAAATAGGCCACTGAATAAACATGTATGATCTCTATATCATCTAGTGTGGGATAAATATAATCTGTCTATTGCATGCTAAGTCTCTAGTTCAACAAGCATGTACAATTATTAGGGAAACATCAATCCACATGATCTAGGTCGTTTCCATGCTTACCTCTTGCTCATAACGGTTGCACATTAAATTAGGCATGCTATCAATCATAGAGGGTGACATTCCCATAGGTAAGCTCATCTTAACCATACATGAACATCCACTATTACATCTCCCATAAGGCATAACATGCATATAAACTCTGTTATTCCCTCTAACAGTTGCAAGTACTAGTTTACCCACCTGAAGCGCTTAAACCAAGGCAAACCTGAAGTTGGTGAAGTGGGTAGACGCTCATAGTCCAAAATCTGCCAAAATTACACCCTCGGTACATGTCGCGCAAGCCTTGGCTCCAAACAACTGAAAACACCCCTGAGTATAATAATTAAGGTCCAACATTACACTTTTATTCCAAAAATAATCCACATATACAACATCAGAAAACAGTCCCGAAGACATGCAGTTTTCACCTGCAGAGAGTGCCTAGAAAAATCTAATAAAAATATCGCAGCAACCCTCGCGTCGATACCTTCGAAACGAGTACTAGCACGTCCAATTCCGAGCCCCGTAGGCCGAGTTACAAATTCCACAGTACAGGTGCGCAAAACCACACAGCAACATAACTGTAATTCCATTTACAGATAAGGGGAAGAACATATACCTTCGGACAAAACTCAGAAAAATCCAAGAAAAATACTGTGATATTCCTTGCATCAAGTAGATGAAAAAAGTGTATAAGCACGTCGCCATACGATGCCCGGTTGCGGAGATATCGCCGAAAGACTATGCCGCTGTCCAAAACTCCATCACAGAAATGGGGTCACAGTAAGCTCGAACAAACACCTCGAAAAGCACGAAATGAGGGAAAGCTGAAAATACCTAGATCGTAGATCTGTCCGTCGCGGATCCAGCGGTGAAGAAATCGCTCGAAAAGGGGGTCGGAGTAGGTCGGGGGAGCTCGCGCACCGAAACGGGACGAAGGGGAACCCAAATGGACGAACGTCGCGCCGCGCCGTAAAAATGGAAACCTTGATAAGCGTGCCACCAAAAATCTCAAAACTTTGCAGATGGATGCAGCAAAACTCAGGGATCATCTTTGCTGAAGGTGCCATGGCGAGAGGAGACACATAAATGGCGGAAAAGGGGAAGGAAGAAGGCTCGGATCCCCTTTTAAAGGCTCCAGAAACAATTCGAATAATACCGGATATGTCCCAAATTTCCGGGCGCTGGGACTTTCGGGCGCGTACTGTAGCAGCCCGAAACCCAACTGGGCGCGCACTGTAGCAGCCCGAATCCTCCCTGGGCCTCCACGTCGCCCGCCAAACAGCCGACAGCAAACCAGCCCAACCACCGCACGACACGTGGCTCGTTGCACAGCCGACACGTGGCACGCACCCAGTCAACGCGTCGTTGCCACGCCCACGTGCGCGCTGTCAGCGCCGCCTGCGCCCCCTTGCCAGGCACGCGCCCCGAGGCCACCCACACACACACCGTGGACCCGGTCCACTGCACCGTCAAATCATGAGCCGCCACGTGTCACCCTCCGGTCCACCGTGCACCGCGCCTTTTCCCGTGGACCGCGCCCCCCGCGCCGGCCCAACCGGCATCCCCCACGTGGCCCGCGACCGGTGCACGCCCCCGCGGTGGACCGCGCACCTGCCCACGACTGCCCGCGCCGCGCTCCGTCACTGCCCGCCGCCGCCGCCGCTGCCCGCCGGCGCCGGAACAGTACCAAGATGCCTCAAAAATTGCGCGCGTCATCCGGGCTCCGAAAAATACAAGTGAATAGTCCATTTTCATCGTTTTCGCGCGCTGAATCCAAATCCGAAGTCTGATTTGCCAAACTCCAACTCTAAAAATTGCCGAAGGCATCCGGAAAGGTGTTCTTTTGTCCAAACTTCGCGCTGAGCCCAATTTTAACATCCATTGCGCGCAAAACCACTTCCAAGCATTCGACGGGGCCATCTGATCACCCACGTGATCCATTTAAGCCCGAAGTCCCCCACTTGTGTCCAAATTGTGCACAAATCCCGCCGACGCGCCGCATAGGCCTCCCGAAGCTGTAGATGCAACAGTAGTCACGTCGTGGGGATCCAGGTCCTCACAAGGAAGTGAATCTCTTAGTGAGAATGTAGATGAGAAACTTTATCGCAGCGTGATTGGAAGTCTACTTTACCTTACAGCTAGTCGCCCGGACATATCCTTTAGTGTTGGGATTTGCGCGAGATATCAATCAGCACCAAAGGAGGTTCACCTGAAAGCGGTGAAACGGATCATCCGGTACATTAAAGGAACCATTAATTTCGGAATTTGGTATCCTATGGGAACAAGTCTAGATATTATTGGATACTCAGATGCCGATTGGGCAGGATCTGTGGATGATCGGAAAAGTACGAGTGGTGCAAGTTTTTATCTTGGCCATTGCCTTGTTGCATGGCATAGTAAAAAGAAAAACTGCATTGCACTCTCGACTGCCGAAGCGGAATACATCTCAGCGGGTAGTTGTTCAACACAACTCATTTGGATGAAAAGCGTGTTGAGCGACTTCCGGATTTCAGCAACTTCGGTAACTGTTTTATGTGACAACACTAGTGCTATAAACATTTCAAAAAACCCTGTGTTGCACTCTAGAACAAAACACATTGAACTTAGATATCATTTTCTTAGAGAGCTAGTTGAATCAAATATTTTTCAAATTTCCTACATTTCAACTGAAGATCAATTAGCTGACTTTTTAGCAAAACCTTTGGATCAAAAACGTTTTATTCATTTGCGTAAAGCAATTGGAATGCTTTCCTTGAAATAACCTCTTTTTGAAACTTTTGTTTAGGTTAGGTTTTGTTTTTGTGTTTTTGTTCATTATCTATGCTTAGACATAGAACATTAATTGAGCATTAGTTTTTATTGACTTTAACTGCATCCTTTTATATGTTTAGAAATTTATTATACTTTGGATATCATAATAATTCATTTGATGCAATGATCATTTATGTGAATTAAATCATCTTTGTTTTGATCAAAGTCAATTTCTCTCTCAATGATCTCTTGGTATAGTTTTTATCTTATTTGACTGTTTAGTCGAGTATGAAATCGAGATCAATTTTTGGTTGAATACTTTATATCTTAAATAATTGATAGCCAATTGAGGGGGAGTCAAAGAAAAAGTGTTATGCTCAAAAGATGTGGAAAGAGTTACATCCCAATGAGGAGTGTGAAAACTACCACCACATGGAGGAAAGAGCTACCACCTCGGTCGTCCGAGTGCTGTGTGCAGCTACCACATGTATACCAAGCAAGGTTTTTCAAGTTTGATTAAATAAAATGCATGTTGAAATACTTGACTCTGTCAAAATTTCAAGGTTGGTATAAGGTGGGAATTTTAATGAAAGATGCTCAAAGAGCCACTCTCTTCAATAAATTGACTAGATATATTATCTAACTTATCTGGGATTTTAGACATCTATTGATCTTTGTATTTTATTTTCTTTACCGAATTGATGATTTGATAAAGGCATTACTCATAAGATCAAGTTAGATGTAATTGAAGTTGTTCAACTTTAAGGAATTTAATTTTTATAAATTTTCGTTTCATTTGTTGGATGTTATTGATAGATTTGGCATAATCTATTTCTTGTTGTATGAAACGATGATTTTCATTTAAAGTTGATACACAAAAGTGCTTACAATCTTTTTCTGGTTTTTCTAGAATTTTTCTAAAAATTTTCTAAAGAAAAAGTTGGAGCCGATCCGGATTGGACAAGCCGATCCGGATCCCGAACGCAGATTTTCTCTGCGGGTAGCCGATCCGGATCGAAATCACGAACTTATCCGGATCGCGGCTAGGGTTTTATATAGAACAAAAGGGTTTTGATTTCTTTTACTTCAATCTTTTGTTCAAAAGTCTCCAGAGCTTCTCTCTCTAGATTTCATCCATCTTGGAAGCTTTCAAACTCAAGTTCTTCGACTCCAAGTAAGTTTTATTGATCAAAATCTCGGTTTTTCACAGTTTTTCATATTCTTCCTCAAAACGTGATGAAATTCTTGTATCTATTTCGTTTGTGGATGGTTTTTGATCAAATTTCTTTTGAAATAAGAACTCTGGGTAAATTAGTTTTGATTATATGCTAGGTATTCTCAAAATAAACGGATTTTTGGGCTGCGATTTCAAAAATTTCGGTTTTAGGGCATATAATGGGATTTTTCGAAAATCATGCAATTGATCTATTTTTAAAATTCTTTTTGCAAAACTAATTTGATTCTTAGTCTCTCTACACGATAATGATTGTTTGGGTACAATTTTTCAAATTTTTGAAAATTAATAATTTTTCGTGTTCTTGAGTTGTTGCTCACAGGATTTCTTTTCACAAGAAACCAATAGCAATGGTGATCACCTGGATCATTTTTCTTCTGGCTGCTATGGTACATACGAGAGACACTGTCAAGCCCAAGAGGGCTAAGAAAGCGAAGAAAACTAAAGATGATTCCGATACAGAATCTGAAACGGAATCAATTGATGGGGATGAGCTTCAAGTTGAAGCAACAACTGTTCCCACTGCTTCGAAGGGAAAAGCCCCTGCAGAGACTTCAAAGGCAAAGGCTCCGCCTACTGCTGCTGAAAAAGGAAAAGCTCCAATGGAAGAAACTCTCTTGAAAACAAAAAGAAAAAGTGTTGCTCGCAAAAGAGGGAGTGCTCGAGGAATTTCCATTGAGCAACCAGTTGATAGCCAACCACCTCCACAAGACTTTATCAGCTCTGCTAGGATAAAGGACTTTGAGAACAGGGAATGCATTGGCGAAAGGCATGTTAATGTCAAAGCCTTGAAGGAACGATCTCCGCCATTTGGGAATCTGTATGACCAGACAGGTCTTGCTCCCATTTGCGATTTTCCCGAGACCACTGGGTATTGTCTTCACTCAGTGAGGATTTTCTATCAAAATGCTTGCTATCTAGTTGATCAGGAGAGCGGACGTCGAGACTTTCAAACATTGGTCAAGAATGTTAAGATTAAAGTAACCCCTCAACTGATTGGAGAGGTATTAGGGATGAAGGCCCGAGTTGATGGCGCTCATTATCAGAAGAGTCAAATCTTCAACACCAACTCCTGGAGAGTGGTAGTTGATGGCATCTGCCTTCCCGATACTCCGTCAGCAGGAAACTCAGTCTTTTCAAAAGAGCTACGACCTGAGTATCGCTACTTAAACTTCATTGTTTGCTATAACGTCCTTCCAAATATGAACACGAAGGTTCTTCGGTGGGATAGGATGTTGTTCCTCTATCTTCTTGGAAACCCCACAGCAGCAATGGGAGCAAACTTAAACATTCCTTACGTCATTTGGGCGAGGATGGCACGCTATGTGGAACATGCTCACCCTTCAGAGAGACTACCTTATCCAATGATCATCATGCGCATTCTTCGCAAATTTAAAGCTGACACAAGTGCGAGTTCCTACATGCACAGTCTAGGAACGATCAATGAAACAACGATTGTAAAGTCTCTCTCGACAAAGCAAGATGAGCCCATATTACCTCCTCACCGACAACGAGCACAACAACAACAAGCAACAACCCCTCCAGTCCAACCAGCACATGCAGCACAACAAGCACCTCCATCAACTTCTGATGATGATGCATTAGTTACCTCAATCTATAAAGAACAGCAAAGGCTCTCCAACGAGCAAGATCGTATATCAAATGAACTTATTGAGCTAAAGGAAGAAATAAAGAAGGTCAACAAGAATCAGTCATCAATGAACAAACGATTAAAGAAAATCTTCCAAATACTCGGCTGTATCAGTTCAGATGAGTCTGAATAATCCGTATCCTTCTAATTTCTTTTTCTTGTGCAGATTTTTAACTTTTTTTTCTTGTGCAGGTTTTAAGATTTTAGTTTTTCGTTTTAGTTCTCACACTTTTGGTACTTGAACTGTTAACTATTCTCTCTATTTTGGTAATTTTTGGCTAACTTTTGTGACAAAAAGGGGGAGAGAGAAGTATAAACAATGATACAATGTTTGTGAGAAACTTGAAACTATGGAGGTAAGTATAACCTCAACTTGAAAGGTAAGTAGAACTTCAACTTTTGGTTTTCATTTGTGATTGCATGCATGCCTCGACTAACTATTTGCTAACTATTTGGGCATGTAATATAACTAACAAGTTGATGTTCACTAACAAATTTTGTGACATTTGGATTTTGATTGCATAGAAGATATGTTGGTGTTTTAACTATGATCAAATTACATATCTGAATGTATAAATGTCATGGTAAGTATATGAGTATAACCTTCATCTCTGTATGTGGTTTTTGAATGATATAAAATTCTTGAGGTATCTAACGATTTCTTTTGTCAAGAATGATTTCTTTTGCAGAGAGTATAGATGTCTAAGTCTAGAGTCTGTTTTAGGAGTTTAACTCATGTATCTATTTTTATTTGGATCTCATTGTAAATTTTTGTTGTATGGTGATAGCAACAAAAATATCTTTTTGAATTTTCATGAGTGAATTTTTGTTTTGTCACGAAACCGCCAAAGGGGGAGATTGTTACGGAATTTAAGTTGGCGTATTTCGTGAATTCGGTTAAGTCTTGAAGATTGAAGGTAAAGAAGGTTGGATCATATAACTCAATCTCAAGAAAGAAGAATTCAAAAGGATCAGGTATGTTTAACTTAATATCTTTGGTGATCCGAATACTTCTTATAGTGTAGAAACACTTGGTTGAACTTGTGATTGCATAAATATCAAAAACTGGACATGGGACATGTTCAGGATCCGGCTCAGTGTCACGCCCCGGGGTCGAAACTGCGACCCGGGCTCGCTAACAGATCCGCCATCTGTACGGAAACTGCCGTACAGACGAAGCGTCTAACCTGCAGAAAGAATCAACTACAGTATACAGATGTCAGAGCTGAAAGTAGACTACTAAAAACTGAAGTCCAAACACTGTACAACTGAAAATAATACAATATCCATCTCCCCAAATACTATCATATACAAAATCCTCTGATACAAAACTCAAAAGGGAGATATCTCCAATAAGTACATCAGTCTACAAGCCCTCGATACAAATATCCTCACTACATCAGTCTCTCAAACAGTAAAATAAAGTACAACTCTATACCTCACAACAAAGGTCACTCAATAGAGGAAAAAGAGGTAAACTAATCAACTGAAGCTCTCCTCTGAAGGGGGTACCGCTACACTCCAACGACGGGTAGGGAACTAGCTCGCGACTCCCTCGCCTCGGTCAGAAGGATCAGCAACTGGAGCAACAGAAACAGGAGAAGAAGTTCCTGGGGAAAAAGACACCACGACGGGTGTGAGAACTACTTCCCACAGTAGTTCTCAGTGGGTGCCATCAATAAGCCCAACGGTCTGCCCACTAAGTCTACTAGAGGTAAAAGATAACAGTGCAATGAAATCTGAACAAGAAAAGCTGGAGCTACTCTACAGCTACCATACTTCTATCTAGATACTCAAAAAGTGGAACAGATGAAAGTAAAAGAGACCACTCGCACCCAAGGTGCTCAATAGACCCAATCGAACTGGCTGCCTCATAGAGTCCAGTCAAGCCTGCGCCTGTCGACTAGGAACGCGCCTGCCCACTACCACGCATCCCCATGAGGACGGGATTTACGTGGGGCGTCCTGCCCGACTAACTCACCCCTCGCGCAAAACTGCCTCAACAGGCCCATCGTATCCACAGCGGCATCTCAGGGACGCGACTCCAACTGGGGAAAACGGCACGGCATAGAGTATCACAAATTGGCATAAGCAGGCTAGTCAAAATCCACGCTCACTCTCAGAACGGTAGGACTCAGGATCCCCAAATACCTCGCACAACAGTCGGAGAACTCTCGACGACTCAGCTGCTCGGCTAACTCGAAACACGAGACACTAGCCTCGCCAACGGCTCGCAGCACAAGGCTCACTGGCTGGAGATACTCCACAGCCAGGAACGACCCACAACTCAGGGTAACAAAACAGGTCGGACAACACTCAACGACCTGGGACCACCGTCAACCCCAACGGTTCCCAACAAGGCGGACCGGAAGATACTCGACGGCCCGGGACTGCCGTCTGCGCAACGGCTCCCTCCACGACGGCACAACAGGGAAACAAGACCTCCCGGGGCTACCGTTTACCCAAACGGCTCCCGGCACAGATAAGCAACCCAGCTACAACTACCAGACTCCACTCTGCTCCCAAGCAAGAGTGCAAAAGCATCCCACACTAAAAGCAAGTCCCGACCTCTCGGCCCACTACCCGGGCGAGAAAACACTATGTCCAGGGATGAAGGAACAGTGTGGATGTCTAAGCATAAATAACCCTAGCCCAAGTGATGGTTTTCTACTAGTCTGGTTACACATACAACATATGACGGGGGTGCTAGGTCAAGTTCCAAGATAACCACATTAACCGATAATAAAGGGATAGCCATTCCAACAATCTAGCATGCTACACAAGGAAATAACTATCATGCATAGTCCTACATTAATAGAATTAATGTACATCCCATAAAACTTGGAGATAAGGCCACCCACCTCGATTTGCCACCAATTGCTCGTAGACACTTGCAATTGGCCTCCACGCGATCCCCACGCAAAACAAAGTCCGCTGCCGGAGTCCGCACGCAAAACGGAGCACGGTGACGGAATTCGCACGCCAAACGGAGTCCGCACGCAAAACGATGTCCGCTGCCGGAGTCCGCACGCAAAATGGTGAACGGTGCCAGGATCCGCACGCAAAACGGAGTCCGCACGCAAAACGGTGCACGGTGCCGGAGTCCGCACGCAAAACGGTGCACGGTGCCAGGATCCGCACGCAAAACGGAGTCCGCACGTAAAATGGTGCACGATGCCGGAGTCCGCACACAAAACGATGCACGGTGCCAGGATCCGCACGCAAAACGGAGTCTGCACGCAAAACGGTGCACGGTGCCGGAGTCCGCACGCAAAACGGTGCACGGTGCCAGGATCCGCACGCAAAACGGTGCATGGTGCCCAACACAGAAAGGAGCAAGAGGGTCAGTTACAGTCTAAAAGAACGCTCCAAAAACTGTACAAAAATACAGAAAAACCAACGCACGGGACCTACACGTTAGCGCCGCCGTCGCCGAAACGCTCCGCCGGCGAACTTCGCACGCTCCACGAGGCCGACGACGCCACGCCACACAACCCACCATCTCCTCCCTGAAACCCCCCTCTCGCTCGGTTGAAGAAGAAAGGAAAAGAAAGGGAAGAAGGTGGCGTGCGGGGGAGAAAGAAGAAGAAGAGGAAAGGAGGGATGGTCCACAGCCCCCGGTCCACGGCGCACCGCCGGTCCACAACACCCAGGCGGGTGCTCCAGGTCCAGGCAGGCGCGCGCCCGCCACGTGGCCGCGTCACCGCGCGCCACGCGGGCGCGGCAAGGCACGCGCCACACGGGCGCGTGACACCGCGCTGCCCACAGGCGCGGGACACGCGCCCGTGACACGGGCGCACTCCCCCGCACCCGCGCGGGCGCCAACAGGGGTCCGCCACCTGGCGGCCCCCACGTGGCCCGCGCAGGAGGCGCGCCTCCCTGCGCACCTGACGCGCCTGCTGCGCGTCCTCGAGCCTCATGCCGTCCTGTCTCGGGACTCGTGCCGCGCCAAAGCCTCGGTTTGCGTGCCGCATTGTCTCGAACAACGCGCACGCCTGCCGGGCTCCAAAACCAACAAATAAATAGTCCATTCTTAGCGATTTCGCGCGCTGAATCCAAAAACGATGTCCATTTCTCCAAATTCTCACCCGAAAATTTGCCGAATGCCCACTCGATCCGATTTTCGTGCCGGGTCCATTTTTAAAGTCCGATTTGCCCAATTCCAACTCTAAAAATTCCCGAAGGCGACCGGAGAGGTAAACTTTTATCCGGACTTCACCCGGAGTCTAATTTTGACATCTGATTCGCGCGAAATCACTTCTAAACACCCGACGGGTCCTCCAACTTCCCACGGGGTCTCAATTTAAGCCCGAAGTCCACCACTTGTGTCCAAATTGCGTGCAACCCACGCAGGCCTCCAGTGATGCAAGCAAATCCCAAATTGCATCACAAATCCATTTCTGGGCCCCCAACACGCGCACCAACACCCCCAACGGCGACCGAAAGCTGCCCAACAACCAGCAACCCTACGCGGGGGATTCCGGGACCTCACAAAGGTTCTTCAAGCTATAAGTCAAGAAAGCAAGAGAGTTTTTCAAAGGACAAGAAAAACTCGGAGGGACAAGTCCAGTGCTTCAAGTGCCGAGGCTACGGTCACATTTCAACGGAGTGTCCCAATAAGAATCTGTCAAAGAAGAAGGCAATGCAAGCCGTCACTTGGGATGACACCTCATCGTCAAATGAGTCATCTTCCAGTGATGAAGAAAACAACGCAACGGCTTTCCACGCGTCCACATCTTCACCTTTATGGCAAGTACCTCCGATTCATTGTCCAACTCCTCCCAAGTTGAAAAGAATGCAACAGACGACGAATCAAGCAATTCCGAAGGTGAAGACTTTGCTTTTGCCTACCATATACTTTTAAAGGATTCAAAGAAATTGGCAAAGCAAAACAAGGGTTTGAGAGGGAAATTGCAGGATCTCGAAGAAGAAGCAAAAAGGGCAACTTCTCTCTCAAACGCTCTTGAAGTGGAAAGGGATAACTTGATCAAAGTAAATATTTCCCTTCAAGAGAAAAATGAGCATTTCGAGAAGGAACACGTAAAACTGGTGGATAAAGCAAGTTACTCCTTGAAGCTCTACTCCGAGGCTCGAAAAGAAAAAATGGAAATGACGAAGACCATTTTCCAACTTAAGGATGATTTGAAGCGATTTTCGGCCTTGGATAAGATGCTTGGTCTTGGTCAAACGAACCGTTTCGGCCTTGTATAAGTCGAACTGGAGACAGTCCTAGTTCGAGTAAGACAGTTTTTGTGCCCCAGTCGGTATCTCCTCCTCCGACGACGGAATTCACTGCATTCAACGACAACAAGCCTACCTCACCTACTTCGGGTTCGACAAGCTCAAAGGTATGCTTTCGTTGTGGTTTTGTAGGGTACATACGAAGAGATTGCAAGATTGGAGCGAAACGATCAAATCAAGCGCCTCTTGCAACAACTACCCAAAAGGTGATTCCCCGGAAATCAAAAGAGAACCTTTCAAAGGAAAAGAGCCTTGGTAGTTCACTCCACAAGACAACGTCATCAATGAAAAGCAATCAATTAAACAAGACGCTTTCACCAAGGAGAATAACTTCACAATCATTACCAACGCAGTCCAAAAAGGTTTGGGTGCGCAAAGGTGAAATCTTCCCTTGTCTTGTCATTCATACTTCTTTGCATGCTTATGACAATTCTTCTTGGTATCTGGATAGTGGATGTTCCCGTCATATGACTGGTGACAAAAACAGTTTTCAAACTTTAGAGAAAATCTCCGGAGGACTTGTAGTTTTTGGAGACGGTCGTTCTTCTAAAATTGTTGGAAAAGGAACAATTGCTATTCCAGAAGGCCCGGTTTTGAACAATGTTTTATTTGTTGAAGGCCTTAAGACTAACCTCATTAGCATTAGTCAACTTTGTGATAATGGCTTTTCAGTTAAATTTTCCTCTGCTGAATGTATTGTAACTGATAAGGACCATGTATTCTTTTTAAAAGGGGTTACGTCTGAAAATAATTGCTATGTTGTTCCAAACAAAATTTCTGAACATTATAACCTAGTTTCTTTAGATAATGAAACTCTTTGGCATGAAAGACTAGGTCACATAAATTTTAAGGAACTAGCAAGGATTTCAAATAAAGACGTGGTTAAGGGGGTTCCTAAACTTTCTTTTAAAGAAAACATTGTGTGTGGAGGTTGTCTAAAGGGAAAACAATCAAGGGCTGCACACAAGAACTTGAACCACGTTGGTACCAAACGGCCTTTAGAATTACTGCATATGGACTTAATGGGGGCCGACTCGTCAACCAAGTTTGGGAGGTAAATGGTATATTTTTCTTTTGGTTGATGGTTTCTCTAGATATACTTGGGTAACTTTTTTAAAAGAGAAAGCGGATACTTTCGACTCTTTTCACGAGGTTTGTCATCGTATTATGATTGAAAGAAATGAAAAGATCGTTCGTGTTCGAAGTGATAGAGGTGGAGAATTCATCAATTCTAAATTCATTGATTTTTGCACTTCCAACGGCATAAAGCATGAATTCTCAGCACCCTATACACCTCAGCAGAATGGTGTAGTCGAGCGCAAAAACAGGGTTGTTCAAGAGATGGCGCGTGTTATGCTTCATAGCCGGAAACTCCCGTTACATTTTTGGGCTGAAGCAGTCAACACCGCGGTCTATGTTATTAATCGAGTATATTTGCGCCCAGGAACTTTAAATACACCATATGAGCTATGGTTTTGTAGAAAACCGAATATTCAATATTTTCGAATCTTTGGGAGTCATTGTTATATTTTGCGTGATCGCGAAAATCTTGGAAAATTCGATTCTCGAAGTGACGAAGGGATTTTCATGGGTTATTCTACAAATAGTAGAGCATATCGGGTATTTAACCTGGAATCTAAAACGATGGTAGAATCTATTAATGTTAAAGTAGATGAAGCTTTTTACTTTGCATCTGATAAATCTACCCCTGATATGTCTCTTGCTGATGATACTCCTGTAAATGCATCTTCTCATGATAATTCTTTCGATAATGTTGATGCATCTAATGGTTCTTCTAGTTTATCTGATATGCAGGAATCATCACATGTACCTCCGAGTACTCCGTTACCTCAAACGCTACGTATCTCCAAGGATCATCTAGAATCGAACATTATTGGACACCCACAAGAAGGAGTCAGGACTCGGAGACAGTTGGTTTGTGGAGTCGCATGTTACGTCTCCATGATAGAACCAAAGAACGTCGATGAAGCTCTTCAGGATGATTACTGGATTGAAGCAATGCAAGAAGAGCTCCATCAGTTCGAAAGAAACAAAGTCTGGGAACTAACGAAGCCACCGAAGCAACACAATGTAATTGGTACTAAATGGATTTTCAAGAACAAGAAAAATGAGGATGGTACCATTATCAGGAACAAAGCACGCCTAGTTGCTCAGGGCTACTCACAAATTGAAGGAATAGACTTTGATGAGACGTTCGCCCCGGTAGCTCGACTCGAGTCGATTCGTATTTTGTTCGCAATTGCTTGTCATTTTAAAATCAAACTCTTTCAAATGGATGTTAAGAGCGCGTTTTTAAATGAGTTTTTGAACGAGGAAGTTTATGTGGCTCAACCGAAAGGTTTTGTAGACCACAAGCAACCTAACCATGTTTTTCGTTTGAAAAAGGCTCTTTACGGTCTAAAACAAGCACCGCGAGCGTGGTACGAAAGGTTGACAAAGCACCTTTTGGAGAAGGGCTATACTCGAGGGGGAGCAGATCAGACTCTCTTTGTGAAGCATTATCAGGATAACTTCATTGTGGCACAAATCTATGTCGATGACATTGTATTTGGTGCAACAAGAGACAATGATGCTTCTAAATTCGCTGAAACCATGGAAAGCGAATTTGAGATGTCTATGATGGGCGAACTAACATACTTTCTTGGATTGCAAGTGAAACAAAATGAAGAAGGCATCCATCTGTGCCAATCCAAGTACGCAAGGGAATTGGTGAAGAAATTCGATTTAGAAAACTCTAAAGACTTTCCGACTCCGATGGGAACTAGCAACAAGGGATTAGGAAGTGAATCTCTTAGTGAAAGTGTAGACGAGAAGCTTTATCGCAGCATGATTGGAAGTCTACTCTACCTCACGGCTAGTCGCCCGGACATATCCTTTAGTGTTGGGATCTGTGCGAGATATCAATCAGCACCAAAGGAGGTTCACCTGAAAGCGGTGAAAAGGATCATCCGGTACGTCAAAGGAACTTTGAATTTCGGAATTTGGTATCCTATGGGAACAACTCTTGACATAATAGGATATTCAGATGCCGATTAGGCAGGATCGGTGGATGATCGGAAAAGTACGAGTGGTGCATGTTTTTATCTTGGCCATTGCCTTGTTGCATGGCATAGTAAAAAGCAAAACTGCATTGCACTCTCAACTGCCGAAGCGGAATATATTTCAGCGGGTAGTTGTTCAACCCAACTCATTTGGATGAAAAGCGTGTTGAGCGATTTCCGAATTTCAGCAACTTCGGTAACTATTCTCTGTGACAACACAAGTGCTATAAATATTTCAAAAAATCCTGTGTTGCACTCAAGAACAAAACACATTGAACTTAGATATCATTTTCTAAGAGAGCTAGTTGAATCAAGTATTCTTCAAATTTCGTACATTTCAACTGAAGATCAATTGGCCGATATTTTAACAAAACCTTTGGATCAAAAACGGTTTATTCATTTACGTAAAGCAATTGGAATTCTTTATTTGAAATAACACTTTTTGAAATCATTGCTTAGGTTAGGTTTTGTTTTGTGTTTTTGTTCCATATCTATGTTTTTACATAGAATATTAATTGAGCATTAGTTTAATTGACTTTAACTACAAACTTTCATATATTTAGAAATTCATTATGGTTTGGATATCATGATAATTCATTTGATGCAATGATCTTTTATATCAATTAGTTCATCTTTAATTGATCAAAGTCAATTTCTCTCTCATGTGATCTCTTGGTATAGTCTTTATCTTATTTGACAATTGAGTCAAGTATGAACTCGAGATCAATTTTTGGTTGAATACCTTATATCTTAAATAATTGATAGCTAATTGAGGAGGAGTTTATTAAAATGTTTATGCTCAAAAGATGTGGAAAGAGTTACATCCCAATGAGGAGTGTGAAAACTAACCACCACATGGAGGAAAGAGCTACCACCTCGGTCGTCCGAGTACTGTGTGCAGCTACCACATGTATACCAAGCATGGTTTTTCGTGTTGAATAGATAAAATGCTTTTTGGAATACTTGACTCTGTCAAATTCCAAGGTTGGTATAAGGTGGGGATTTTATTGAAAGATGCTCAAAGAGCCACTCCTTACAATAAATTGACTAGATATATTATCTAACTTATTTGGGATTTCAAACATCTATCGATCTTGGTACTTCATTTTCTTTACCAAATTGGTGATTTGATAAACGCATTACTCATAAGATCGTGATAGATGTTCTTGAACTTGATCAACTTTAAAGGATTTAATTTTTATAAATCTTCGTTTCATTACTTGGATATTATTGATAGATTTAGCATAATCTATCTCCTTTTGATATGGAACGATGCTTTTGTTTAAAGTTGACATACAAAAGTGCTTACATACTTTTTCTGGATTTTCTGGAATTTTTTTAAATTTTTCTGAAGAAAAAGTTGGAGCCAATCCGGACTAGAATTCCTGTTCCGGATCCCGAACGCAGATAATCTCTGCGGGTAGCCGATCCGGACTGGAGTCATAAGCCGTTCGGGACCACGGCTAGGGTTTTATTTAAAACAAAAGGGTTTTTGATTTTATTTTATCACAAGCTTTTGTTTTCAAGTCTCCAGAGTTTCTCTCTCTAGAAAACAAACAATTTGGAGCCTTTCTAACTCGAGTTCTTCGGATTCAAGTAAGTTTCTTTGATCAAAATTCAATTTTTCCACTGTTTTTACATTATTGTTCAAAACGTGAGTGAAAATCATGGGTGGAATTTAGTTCTAGATGGTTTTTGGTCAAATTTCTTTTGAAATAAGAACTCTGAGTAGATTAGTTTTGTTTATATGCTTGGTATTCTCTTGATTAACGGATTTTTAGGCTTCGATTTCTGAAAATTCGGTTTTAGGGCATATAATGAGAATTTTTGAAATTAATGGAATTGATCTATTTTTAAAATTCTTCTTGCAAAACTAATTTGATTCCTAGTCTCTCTACACGATAATGATTGTTTGGGTACAATTTTTCAAATTTTTGAAAATCAACAATTTTTTCGTGTTCTTGAGTTCTTGCTCGCAGGTTTCTCAATCTCTTAAGCACTAGCAACGATGGTTTTTGCTTGTATTATAGTGCTCATTGTAGCATTGGTAGGAACTCGAGCGTCTATTAAGAAGGAACAAGATGGAACAAATCTAGAAGAGACAAAGAATGTTCTTCAGGATGATTCAGAATAAGAGGAAGAGGATTGGGACAAAATTTGTCAAGAAATACAACAGGTTGTTGATGAAGAAGATAGGTTTACTTAAAGAACAAACAGCTTATGAAGTCTTGCTAAGCAACCAAGCAGTACACTAGGCGAAAGAATTCAAGGGGCAGTGGAATTCAGATTAATGAACCCCTCGCCAGAGCACACTCTCTGCCTAGAAAATCTCCATGGAATGAAGGTCAAAATGCACCATCCGCATCCACACAACCTCCTTCGACCTCCAGGAGAGACGCAACAGAAGCTAGTGTATTGTCTTCCATTCAACAAGAACAAAGGAGATTGTCTGTAGAACAACAAAGAATGTCTACTGACTTACACAAGATGAAAAGAAAATGTTCAAAAATATCACGATTACTTAAAAGAATTTTGAACAAATTGGATTATAGCAGTTCAGACAGGTCTGATCTAGAATGATCATTTGCTCTATTGATCTAATCTTGGGTTTTCTGTTGTTCTAATCTTTTTGATTTGCAGGTTTTAATCTTAGTTCTTACAATTTTTGAACTGTTAACTCTCTTTCTTTTTTGTATAATCTTTGGCTAACTTTTAGTGACAAAAATGGGGAGAGAATTATGAACTGGTTTGACAATGACAATGGTCTCTATGAGAACTTTGAACTGGTTTGACAATGGTCTCTGTGAGAACTTTGAACTTTGGAACGATTAAAACTTGGAGGTAAGTATACAACAACTTTGGTTTTGTACTGTGAATAAATGCATGCCTCGACTAACTATTTGACTAACTATTTGGGCATGTAATATCACTAACAAGTTGTTGTTGACTAACAAACTTATGACATTTGGATTTTAATGCTTAGAAGATATGTCTATCTAACTATTTGACTAACTATTTGGGCATTAAATATCACTAACAAGTTGTTGTTGACTAACAAACTTATGACATTTGGATTTTCATGCTTAGAAGATATGTCTATCTCTAATTGCTATCTTAATACATATCTGATTTCAAAAATGTCATATGAGTATAAACTTTATCTCTCTGTTTATTTTTTGAATGCAAAATTCTTGAGGTATCTAACGATTTTTCTTGTCAAGAATTACTTCTCTTTGCAGAGAGTACAAACGTCTAAGTCTAGAGTTTGTTTTAGGAGTTTATCTCTTGTATTCATTTTATTTGGATCTCAATTGTAAATTTTTGTTGTATGGTGATAGCAACAAAAATATCATTTTGAATTTTCTTAAGTGGATTTATGTTTTGTCACGAAACCGCCAAAGGGGGAGATTGTTAAGGAATTTATTTTGGCGTATTTCGTGAAAGTCTTTAAGTCTTGAAGATTGAAGATGAAGATGGTTGGATCATATACCTCAATCTCAAGAAAGAAGAATTCAAAAGGATCAGGTACGTTTAACTAAATAAGTTAAGTCATCCAAATACTTCTTATAATGTAGAAACACTTAGATGGATTTTTAATTGCTTAAAAAATAAGAAACTGGACTGTTATATGTTCAGGATCCGGATTAGGGTACTACAATCCGGACCTCGAACGTAGGTTGTTTCATGTGCAAATCCAGTCCGGAACACCCCTGTTTTGTTCCGGACCCCGAACGTGGATTTTGCTGAAATCGCATGAACAGTCCGGACCATAGGAATTTCGTTCCGGACCCCGAACCTTGTTTTTTCAGGAATTCTCTGAAAAACGACGATAGTCCGGATCGAGCCTAATCCAGTCCGGACCGTCGAGCGGGTAAAAATCTGTTACAGTCAGTTTTTGATTCTTATCCACTTCCAATGGTTTCTAACCTATAAGTAAACCCTAATTCTATCTTTTAGGGTAATCCACGATAAGTTTTATACTCCGGAAAATGACGAAAAAATATTAACGGAGAAAAACTTATAAATCCACATATAGAGAAGAAAGGAAATAACTAGATTTAATTCTATGTTTCTTCATCTATATTGATTAATTTGATTCTAGGTTTTCATACTCAGATTTTGAGTAGAATCAAATTAATGAATACTTAGATGGTATTTCCGATTTATCTTTGATCTAAGTATTCGGCGGATCATCACCACCAAACAAAACAACGATTTTCCCCAAAATCGGCGCGTGGACTCACGTGGCCTTGTGGATTCAAGGTGCTATCGCTCTCGTAGATTCGGAGCGAGGTACGTTCGTGGATTCGAGACGTACTACTTGGGTGAGACCGTGGATTCGGTCAGACGTCGTGGACTCGACGTTGGACGCCGTGGATTCGGCGTTGGACACAAATCGTGGATTAGAGGCGCGTTGCGGAACGAGCGGAGAAGATCAACTCGGAGCGTATGGAAAAAGGTTGAGTCATGTGTGAGTACATTATATCACCTTTGTACGTGTTTAATCTTAGTTGACTTCACCGTGTTATCAGTCCCGTGGTTTTTTACTCCTGTGATGGAGTTTTCCACGTAAAAATCTTACGTGTTATTTTTCATTTCCGCATTGGGTTTTATTACGCAAAGATTTTTGAGTGTTTAATGTTTACACCTATTCACCCCACTCTAGGTGTTTTTTCCCCTATTTAGATCCATGTTAGATATAACCCAACACAGCCAGGCCGCCGCCGCTCGGTACGCCCGCCGCCGCTCGGTACGGCTGCGCGCTGGATTGCACTATGCATGGGGGGAGGCCGCGCCCTGCCAGGACGTCGCGCCGAGCCACTGCGAGCGCGCCGCGCCCTGCCAGGCCGCCGCTACTTTGCGCAGTACGTTGGACTGCGCAACGCAGGGAGGTGGCTGCGCCGCGACGCTGCATGCGTGCCGCGCCCTACCATGCTACCGCCGCTCGATCCTGCTTGCACACAAGAGCTGCCGCCACTGTGCCGTTGCCGCCGCCGGCGCCGACAGGGACCTTGATGGCGCAGTTCGCGCGATGATACTGTCCGTCGCACAGCACGGTCCATTTTACGGTTATTTTGTGCTTTCGTTTCGTACGTTGTTCTTTATTTCGGGTTTCCGGTGGATTCTTTTGCTTTCGCCTACGGTACCCCCACGTTGCCCTAGCCGTACTGCCGCCGGGATGCCCTAGCCGCACCACCGCCGGGACTCCCTAGTCGCACCGCCGCCGGGACGCCCAAGACGCACCGCAACCGGGATGCCCTAGCCGCACTACTGCCCGCGCAGTGCTGGGCCACGCGCCGCCAGCGCATGGCCGCGCGGGGCTCAGCAGCGTTGCGGGCGCATGCCCGCGCATGGCTGAGCCGCGCGCAGCCAGTGCATGGTCGCGCGGGGCTCAGCTATATTGCGAGCTCCTGCCCACATAGGGCTGGGCCGTGCGCCGCTAGCTAATGGCCGCAAGGGGCTCAGCAGCGCTGCGGGCGCATGCCCGCGTAGGGCAGAACCGCGCGCCGGCACCGCATGGCCGCGAGGGGCTCAGCAGCGCCACGGGCGCATGCCCGCGCAGGGCTGAGCCGCGCACCGCCATCGCATGGCCGCGTGGGGCTCAGCATGCGCTGGTGGCGTGGGGCTCAGCAGGGTTGCGGGCGCATGCCCGCGTAGGGTTGGGCCGCGCGCCGACAGCGCCTGGCCACGCGGGGCTCAGCAGCGCTGCGGGCGCATGCCCGCGCAGGGCTGGGCCGCGCGCCGCCAGCGCATTGCCGCGCGGGGCTCAGCAGCGCTACGGGCGCATGCCATGCGCCCGCGCAGGGCTGAGCCGCGCGCCGCCAGCGCATGGCCGCAAGGGTTTTAGCAGCGCCGCAGGCGCATGCCCGTGTGGGGCTGGGCCGCGCGCCGCCAGCACATTGCCGCGCGGGACTCAGCCCTGCGGGCGCTTCCCCGCGCAGTGCTGAGCCACGCGCCGCCAGCGCATGGCCGCGTGGTGCTCAGCAGCGCTGCGGGCGCATGGCCGCGCAGGGCTGGGCCGCGCGCCGCCAGCGCATGGCCACGCGGGGCTCAGCAGCGCTACGGGTGCATGCCCGCGAAGGGTTGGGCCGCGCGCCGCCAGCGCATGGCCACGCGCCGCCAGCGCATGGCCGCGCGGGGCTCAGCAGCGCTGCTGGCGCAAGCCCGCATAGGGCTGGGCCACGCACTGCCAGCGCATGGCCGCGCAGGGCTGAGCCGCGCACAGCCAGCGCATGGCCGCGCGGGGCTCAGCAGCGTTGCTGGCGCATGCCCGCGCAGGGCTGGGTCGGGCGCCGCCAGGGCATGGCCGCGTGGGTCTCAGCCAGCGCATCGCCGCGCGGGAGTCAGCCCTGCGGGCGCATGCCCGCGTAGGGCTGAGCCACGAGCAGCCAGCGCATGTCCGCGCGGTTCTCAGCAGCGCTGCGGGCGCATGGCCGCGCAGGGCTGGGCCGCGCGCCGCCGGCACATGGCCGCGCGGGGCTCAGCAGCGCTACGGGTGCATGCCCGCAAAGGGTTGGGCTGCGCGGGGCTCAGCAGCGCTGCTGGCGCAAGCCCGCATAGGGCTGGGCCGCGCACCGCCAGCGCATGGCCGCGCAGGGCTGAGCCGCGCACAGCCAGCGCATGGCCGCGCGGGGCTCAGCAGCGTTGCTGGCGCATGCCCGCGCAGGGCTGGGTCGGGCGCCGCCAGGGCATGGCCGCGTGGGGCTCAGCTGCGTTGCGGACGCATGCCCGCGCTGGGATGGGCTGCCCGCCTCTAGCGCGCGCTCCCGTGCGGGTTTTAATTGTTGGGTTATATGTAATAATGGATCTAAATAGAGGAAAAAACACCTAGAGGGGGGTGAATAGGTGTAAACAATAAACACTCAAAAAATCATTGCGCAATAAAAACCCAATGCGGAAATATAAATGAACACGCAAGATTTTTACGTGGAAAACTCCAAACCGGAGTAAAAAACCACGGGACCGATAACACGGTGAAATCCACTAGAATTAAACACGTACAAGGTGATATACCGTACTCACAGACGACTCAACCTTTTCCATACGCTCCTAGTTGATCTTCTCCGCTCGCTCCGCAACGCGTCTCGAATCCACGATCTGCGTCCAACGCCAAATCCACGGCGTCCAACGTCGAGTCCACGACGTCTGACCGAATCCACGGTCTTCACCCAGTAGCACGCTTCGAATCCACGAACGTACCTCGCTCCGAATCCACGAGAGCGGTTGCACCTTGAATCCACAAGGCCACGCGAGTCCACGCGCCGATTTTGGGGTAAATCGTTATTTTTGGGTGGTGATGATCCGCCGAATACTTAGATCAAAGATAGATAGGAAATACCATCTAAGTATTCATTAGTTTGATTCAACTCAAGATGTGAGTATGAAAACCTAGAATCAAACTAATCAATATAGATGAAGAAACATAGAGTAATATCTAATGATTTCCTTTCTTCTCTATATGTGGATCTTAGGGCCGTATAAAAGATGACGGCTCCTTTTTCTATTCTGTGGATTTTTTGGATTAACCCTAGAAAAAGAATCATAGGGTCTATTTATAGGTTAGAAACCCTAGGAAGAAGATAAGGATCAAAAACTGTCCGTTTCTGGAAATTTTCACGACGGCGATCCGGATCGGATTAGCTGTGATCCGGATCGTCGTAACGAGTCAGGCAATTCCAGAGAAACAGGGTTCGGGATCCGGATTGTAATCCACGATCCGGATCGTTCATGAATTTCAGCAAATTCCCATGTTCGGGATCCGGATCGAAATGGCTATGATCCGGATCGGATTTGCCAATGAACAAACACCCTTCGGGATCCGGATCGGACTGTCTGATCCGGATCCTGAACATGTCCCATGTCCAGTTCTTGATTTTTATGCGATAAAACATTCTTCCAAGTGTTTCTACACTACAAGAAGTATTCGGATCACCAAAAATATTTAGTTAAACTTACCTGATCCTTTTGAATTCTTCTTTCTTGAGATTGAGGTATATGATCCAAACTTCATTCATCTTCAATCTTCAAGACTTAACACTTTCACGAAATGCGCCAAAACAAAATCCGTAACAATCTCCCCCTTTGGCGGTTTCGTGACAAAACACAGATCCACTAAAGAAAATTCAAAAAAGATATTTTTGTTGCTATCACCATACAACAAAAATTTACAATGGAGATCCAATACAAGAGATAAACTCCTAAAACAGACTCTAGACTTAGACATCTGTACTCTCTGCAAAAAGAAATCATTCTTGACAAAAAGAGATCGTTAGATACCTCAAGAATATTTAGCATTCCAAAACCTAACAGAGATAGAGTTTATGCTCACCATGACATTGAGTAATTCAGATATGTAATAAGATCACAATCAAACATTGACATATCTTCTAAGCAATAAGATTCCAAATGTCATAACTTTGCTTTGTTAGTAATCAACCAACTTGTTAGTAATAATACATGTCCAAATAGTTAGTCGAATAGTTAGTAGGGACATGCAACAAATCACAAGATAAAACCAGAAGTTGTGATACTTACCTTTCACCAAAGTCAAAGTTTGTTCTAAGTTCTCACCAAAAGTTCAAAGTTCTCACAGAGTTCACACAGAGTTCACTCTAAACTCTCTCCCCCTTTTTGTCACAAAAAATTAGCCAAAGATTACAAAACACAAGGAGAGTTAAAAAGTTCAACATAAAGAAACTTTAGAGCTGAATAAAATAACATAAATGCAAAAACTTAAAAACCTGCAAAAGAAGGATTAGAAATAAAAACTTTATGCAGAGTCGTCGGAACTGATACACCCAAGCTTCTGAAACATTTTCTTGATCCGTTTGTTCATAGAAGCTTGCTCCTTCTTAACTTCTCTAAGATCTTGGACTATCAAAGCTTGTTCTTTCTTAACTTCTTTGAGATCCTCTTTCATTTCAGCGAACTCAATAGACATGCGTTCTTGCTCGTTTGAGAGTCGCTGTTGTTCCTTAAAGATTGAGCTAACCGACGCATCATCATCAGAAGTTGATGGTGGTGCTGGTTGCGGTTCCCGTGCAGAGGTTGTTGCTTGTTGTTGTGCTCTCTGTCGGTGAGGAGGTATTATGGGTTCATCTGGCTTCGTCGAGAGGGACTTCACAATTGTCGTCTCATTGATTGTGCCCAAACTGTACATATATGAGCTTGTACTGGTGTCGACTTTAAACTTTCTTAGGATGCGCATAATTATCATTGGATAGGGGAGTCTCTCTGTGGGATGAGAATGTTCCACATAACGCGCCATCCTCGACCAAATGAGGTAAGGAATGTTTAAGTTTGCTCCCATTGATGCAGCGGGGTGTCCAAGAAGATAAAGAAATAACATCCTGTCCCATCGAAGAACCTTCGTATTCATGTTTGGAAGGATATTGTAGCAGACAATGAAGTTTATATAGCGATACTCTGTTCGAAGTTCTTTTGAGAAAACAGAGTTTCCTGTCGACCGAGTATCTGGAAGACATATTCCATCAACCACTACTCTCCAAGAGTTGTCGTTGAAGACTTGAGTTTTCAGATAATGAGCTCCATCAACTCTGGCCTTCATCCCTAACACCTCCCCAATCAATTGAGGGGTGACTTTGATCTTGATATTCTTGACCAATGTGTGAAATTCTCGACGTCCTTGGTCCTGATTGACTAGAGTAGAAGCGTTCTGATAGAACATCCGTACTGAGTGAGGACAATACGCAGTATTCTCAGTGAAGTTGCATATGGGACCAAGACCGGCCTGGTCAAACAAAGTCCCAAAGAGTGTAGACCGTTCCTTCATTGCATTGACATTGACATGTCTTTCGCCAATGCATTCCCTCTTCTCAAAATCTTTGATTCTTGCGGAGCTGATGAAATCCTGTGGAGGAGGCTGGCTGGCAACTGGTTGCTCAATGGAAATTCCCTGAGCACTGCCTCTTTTTCTTGCACCGATTTTTCTTTTTGTTCCAATTGGACTTGGTTCCATTGGCGCTTTACCTTTTTCAGCTGCAGTGGCCGGAGCCTTTGAGGTTTCAGCAGGGGCTTTCCCTTTGGAGACAATTGGAATAGTTGCCTCGATTTCGATGTTATCCCAGTCAATCGAGGCCGTCTCTGATTCAGTGTCAGAATCATCCTTAGTTTTCTGCGCTTTCTTGGCCCTCTTGGGCTTGACAGTGTCTCTCGCATGTACCATAGCTGCTAGAAGGAAAATGATCCACGTGATCACCATTGCTATTGGTTTCTTGAGAAAAGAAATCCTGTGAGCAACAACTCAAGAACACGAAAAAATTGTTAATTTTCAAAGATTAGAAAAATTGTACCCAAACAATCATTATCGTGTAGAGAGACTAGGAATCAAATTAGTTTTGCAAAAGGAAATTTAAAAATAGATCAATTGCGTGATTTTGGAAAATTCCCATTATATGCCCTAAAACCGAATTTTCAGAAATCGAAGCCCAAAAATTCGTTAATCAGGAGAATACCTAGCATATAATCAAAACTAATCTACCCAGAGTTCTTATTTCAAAAGAAATTTGACCAAAAACCATTCACAAATCAAAAAGTTCCATGATCTCTACTCACGTTTTGAGTAAACAAGGAAAAACAGTGAAAAACCGAGATTTTGATCAATAAAACTTACTTGGAATCAAAGAACTCGAGTTTGAAAGGCTCCAAAAAGGATGAAATTTAGAGAGAGAAACTCTGGAGTCTTAAGAACAAAAGATTGGAATAAAAGAAATCAAAATCCCTCTTGTTCTAATAAAACCCTAGCCGTGATCCGGATCGGATCGAGATTTCGATCCGGATCGGCTACCCGCAGGAAACACCTGCGTTCGGGATTCGGATCATTCATGTCCGATCCGGATCGGCTCCAACTTTTTCTTCAGAATAATTTAGAAAAATTCAATAAAATCCGGAAAAAGTATGTAAGCATTTTAGCACATCAACTTTAAACAAAAATCATCGTTTCATGTCAAGAGAAATAAATTATGTTAAATCTATCAATAACATTCAAATAATGACATGAAAATTTACAGAAATTAAAACCTTTAAAGTTGATCAAGATCAAACACATCCATCATGATCTTATGAGTACGACGTTTATCAAATCATTAAAATGATAAAGAAAATGAATTACCAAGATCAATAGATGTTTGAAATCCCAAATAAATTATATAATGTATCTAGTCAATCTGTTGAAGAGAGTGGCTCTTTGAGCATCTTTCATTTAAAAATCCCACCTTATACCAACCTTGAAATTTGACGGAGTCAAGTATTTCAATCATGCACTTTATTTAATCAAAAATTATAAACCCATGCTTGGTATACATGTGGTAGCTGCACACAGTACTCGGACGACCGAGGTGGTAGCTCTTTCCTCCATGTGGTGGTAGTTTTCACACTCCTCATTGGGATGTAACTCTTTCCACATATTTTGAGCATTTTACATTTCTTTGACTCCCCCTCAATTGGCTATCAATTAATTTAAGATATAAAGTATTCAACCAAGGATTGATCTCGAATTCATACTCAACCAAATAGTCAAATAAGATAAAAACAATACCAAGAGATCATTGAGAGAGAAATTGACTTTGATCAATTAAAAAATGTTTTAATTTAAATAAATGATCAATGCATCAACTGAATTATTATGATATCCAAAGCATAATAAATTTCTAATTATATGAAAGGATGCAAGTAAAGTCAATAATACACATGCTCAATTAATGTACTATGTATAAACATAGATAAAGAACAAAAACACAAAAACAAAACCTAACCTAAGCAACAGTTTCAAAAAGAAGTTTATTTCAAGGAAAGCATTCCAATTGCTTTACGCAAATGAATAAAACGTTTTTGATCCAAAGGTTTTGTTAAAATGTCAGCTAATTGATCTTCAGTTGAAATATATGACAGTTGAAGAGTATTTGATTCAACTAGCTCTCTAAGAAAATGATATCTAAGTTCAATGTGTTTTGTTCTAGAGTGCAACACAGGGTTTTTGGAAATGTTTATAGCACTAGTGTTGTCACAAAGAATTGTTACCGAAGTTGCTGAAATCCGGAAGTCGCTCAACACACTTTTCATCCAAATGAGTTGGGTTGAACAACTACCCGCTGAGATATATTCCGCTTCGGCAGTCGAGAGTGCAATGCAGTTTTGCTTTTTACTATGCCATGCAACAAGGCAGTGGCCTAAATAAAAACATGCACCACTCGTACTTTTCTGATCATCCACAGATCCTGCCCAATCGGCATCTGAGTATCCAATAATATCTAGACTTGTTCCCATAGGATACCAAATTCCGAAATTTATGGTTCCTTTAATGTATCGGATGATCCGTTTCACCGCTTTCATGTGAACCTCCTTTGGTGCAGATTGATATCTCGCGCAGATCCCAACACCAAAAGATATATCCGGGCGACTAGCCGTGAGGTAAAGTAGACTTCCAATCATACTCCGATAAAGTTTCTCGTCTACATTCTCACTAAAAGATTCACTTCCTAATCCTTTATTGCTAGTTCCCATTGGAGTTGGAAAATCTTTACAATTTTCTAGATCAAACTTTTTGACCAACTCCAAAGCATACTTGGATTGACACAAATGGATGCCTTCGACACACTGTTTCACTTGCAATCCAAGGAAATAAGTCAATTCGCGCATCATTGACATCTCAAATTCGCTTTCCATGGTTTCAGCGAATTTAGAAGCATCATTATCTCTTGTCGCACCAAATACATTGTCATCGACATAGATTTGTACTACAATGAAGTTATTTTGATAATGCTTCACAAAGAGAGTCCTGTCAGCTCCCCCTCGAGTATAGCCCTTATCCAATAGGTGCTTTGTCAACCTTTCGTACCATGCTCGCGGTGCTTGTTTTAAACCGTAAAGAGCCTTTTTCAAACGAAAAACATGGTTAGGTAGTTTACAGTCTACAAAACCTTTCGGTTGAGCCACATAAACTTCCTCATTTAAAAACCCATTTAAAAAGGCGCTCTTAACGTCCATTTGAAACAATTTTATTTTAAAATGACAAGCTATCGCGAATAATATACGAATGGACTCGAGTCTAGCTACAGGGGCGAAAGTTTCATCAAGTCTATACCTTCTACTTGAGAGTAGCCTTGAGCAACTAAACGTGCTTTGTTCCTGATGATGGTACCATCTTCATTTTTCTTATTCTTGAAAATCCATTTGGTACCTATCACATTGTGTTGCTTTGGAGGCTTCGTTAATTCCCAGACTTTGTTTCGCTCAAACTGATGGAGCTCTTCCTGCATTGCTTTAATCCAGTAGTCATCCTGAAGAGCTTCATCGATGTTCTTTGGTTCGATCAAGGAAACGTAGCAAGCGAATCCACAAACCAACTGTCTCCGAGTTTTGACTCCTTCTTGTGGGTCTCCAATGATGTTTGATTCAGGATGATCCTTAGAGATGCGTAACGTTTGTTGTAACGGAGTACTCGGAGGTACATGAGATGATTCCTGCACATCAGATAAACTTGAAGAACCATTAGATGCATCATTAATATTGGAAGTATTATCATGAGAAGATGCACTTACAAGAGTATCATCATCAAGAGAGATATCGAGGGTAGATTTTTCAGATGCAAAGTGAAAAGCTTCATCTACTTTAACATTTATAGATTCTACAATCGTTTTAGATTCCATGTTAAATACCCGATGTGCTCTGCTATTTGTAGAATAACCCAAAAGATCCCTTCGTCACTTCGAGAATCGAACTTACCAAGATTTTTCGCGATCACGCAAAATAAAACATCGACTCCCAAAGATACGAAAGTATTTGATATCCGGTTTTCTACTAAACCACAGCTCATATGGTGTATTTAAAGTTCCTGGGCGCAAATACACTCGATTAATGACATAGACAGCGGTGTTCACAGCCTCAGCCCAAAAATATAGCGGTAAATTCTGGCTATGAAGCATCACACGCGCCATCTCTTGAACAACCCTGTTTTTGCGCTCAACAACACCATTCTGCTGAGATGTATAGGGTGCCGAGAATTCATGTTTTATGCCGTTGGAAGTGCAAAAATCAATGAATTTGGAATTAATGAATTCTCCACCTCTATCACTTCTAACACGAATGATCTTTTCATTCTTTTCAATCATAATACGATGGCAATCTCATGAAAAGAATCAAACGTATCAGCTTTCTCTTTTAACAAATGCTACCCATGAAAACCTAGAGAAATCATCAACCAATAAGAAAATATACCATTTACCTCCCAAAGATGGTTGACGGGTCGGCCCCATTAAATCCATGTGCAGTAATTCCAAGGGCCGTTTGGTACCAACGTGGTTCAGGTTCCTGTGTCAGCCCTTGATTGTTTTCCCTTAAGACAACCTCCGCACACAATGTTGTTTTTAAATAGAAGTTTAGGAATCCCCCTTAACCACGTCTTTATTTGAAATCTTGCTAGTTCTTTAAATTTAAGTGACCTAGTCTTTCATTGCCAAAGTGTTTTATTATCCAAAGAAACTAGGTTACATTTTTCAGAAATTTTATTAGGAACAACATAGCAATTGTTTTCAGATCTAACCCCTTTTAAAAAGAAGACATGGTCCTTATCAGTTACAACACATTCAACAGATGAAAAGTTAACTGAAAAACCATTGTCGCAAAGTTGACTTATGCTAATGAGGTTAGTCTTAAGGCCATCAACAAATAACACGTTTTTCAAAATCGGGCCATCTGGAATAGCTACCGTTCCTTTTCCAACAATTTTGGAAGATCGACCGTCTCCGAAAACAACGAGTCCTCCGGAGATTTTCTCAAAGTTTTGAAAACTATTTTTGTCACCGGTCATGTGACGGGAACAACCGCTATCCAGATACCAAGACGAATTATCATATGCATGCAAGGAAACATTAGTAACAAGACAAGGGAAGATTTCACCTTTGCGCACCCAAAACCTTTTGGAATGCGTCGGTAATGGTCGTGAGGTTATTCTCCTAGGTGAAGGCGTCTTGTTAGATCGATTGCTTCTCCTTGATGATGTCGTCTTGTGCGGTGAACTACCAAGTCTCTTTTCCTTTGAATGATTTGCATTTGATTTCTGAGGAATCACCTTTTTGGTAGTCGTTGCAAGAAATGTCTGAGTTGAGCGTTTGGCTCCTGTCTTGCAATATCTCCTTATGTGCCCTGAAATACCACAACGAAAACATACCTTTGCGCTTGACGATCCCGAAGAGGATGAAGTAGGCTTGTTGTCGTTGTTTGTCGTGAATTCCGGTGTCGGAGGAGGAGATACCGACTGAGGCACAAAAACTGTCCCACTCGAACTTGGACTGTTTCCAGTTTGAGTGTACCCGAGGCCGAACCGATTTGTTTGACCAAGACCAAGAAGCTTATCCAACTTACTCCTTCCAGAAGAAAATCTCTTTAAGTCATCCTTTAGTTGGAGAATGGTCTTTGTCATTTCCAATTTATCTTGTTGAGCCTCGATGTAGAGCTTTGAGAAGTGATTCGCTTTATCCACCAGTTTGTATGTTCCTTCTCAAAAAGCTCATTGGACTCTTGAAGGGAAACATTTGCTTTTATCAGATTATCCCTTTCCACTTCAAGATCGGTCGAGAGAGAAGTTACCCTTTTTACTTCTTCTTCGAGATCCTGCAATCTCCCTCTCAACCCTTGTTTTGTTTAGCCAGTTTCTTTGAATCCCTAAAAGTCTGTGGTAGGCTAAAACAAAATCTTCACCTTCAGAGTTACTTGATTCATCATCCGTTGCAGTTTTTTCAACCGGGAGGAGTTGGACAATGAATCTGAAGTACTTGCCATTAAGCACATGAAGGGTGAAGATGTGGACGCGTGGAATGCCGTTGCGCTTTCTTCTTCATCACTTGAGGATGACTCATTTGACGTTGAGTTGTCATCCCAAGTGACGACTTGCATCGCTTTCTTCTTCGACGGATTCTTAGTTGGACACTCCGTTGAGATATGGCCGTATCCTCGGCACTTGAAGCATTGGACTTGTCCTTCTGAACTTTTCTTATCCTTTGAAAAGTTCTCTTGCTTTCTTGACTTGTAACTTGAAATACCCTTGCCTTTCTTCGACTTTCCGAAGGATGGAGTTTTACTTGAATTACCCCTTCGAAAGTTGCGGCGAAACTTCCTTGTCAAGAGAGCGAGCTGCTTCTCAAATTCCTCCATAGATAGGTTCTCGTCATCGTCTGAGGAGGATGAATCCGCGTCTTCTTCTTTGTTGTTTTCAAAGCATAACCTGAAGACTTAGAAGAGGATGCCTTTCCCGAAGAATAGTTAGTAGTAAATGTCATTTCATAAGTTTGTAATGAACCAACTAATTCTTCTACACGTATTTCGTCCGGGTGTTTAATAGTTTCAATGGCTGTAACCTTTGGGCGAAATCGTTCAGGAAGAGTTCTTAAGATCTTTCTTACAACCTTAAATTCTGGAATCTTCTCTCCCAGGTTAGCACATGAGTTTACGATGTCTTGCAATCGTGTATAGTAGTCCGTGAAAGATTCATTTTCTGCCATGAAAATAGAGTCAAACTTGCTCGTAAGCATTTGCAGTTTTGAATCTTCACGAGGTTAGTTCCCTCATGTGTAACCTGAAGAACATCCCAGATTTCTTTCGCAGTCTCACATGCCGAGACGCGAGAGAATTCAGTTTGAGATAAGGCATTAAAAATAGCATTAATTCCCTTGCCATTGTAAGAAGATGAATCTAACTCTTCCTTGGTCCATTTCGACCTAGGTTTGATGGTGCGAACATCACCAATAATTTCAGTTGGATTAGACCATCCTAATTCAATTGATTGCCACACCCGTTCGTCGATGGAAATTAAAAAGGCTTTCATCCGTACTTTCCAGTACGCATAATTTGTTCCATCAAAGAATGGGGGTCTGTTGATGTTTCCACCTTCAACCATTGTTTACAACCCTATTCCCGCTCTGATACCACTTGTTGGGTTATATGTAATAATGGATCTAAATAGGGGAAAAAACACCTAGAGGGGGGTGAATAGGTGTAAACAATAAACACTCAAAAAATCATTGCGCAATAAAAACCCAATGCGGAAATATAAATAACACGCAAGATTTTTACGTGGAAAACTCCAAACCGGAGTAAAAAACCACGGGACCGATAACACGGTGAAATCCACTAGAATTAAACACGTACAAGGTGATATACCGTACTCACAGACGACTCAACCTTTTCCATACGCTCCTAGTTGATCTTCTCCGCTCGCTCCGCAACGCTTCTCGAATCCACGATCTGCGTCCAACGCCGAATCCACGGCGTCCAACGTCGAGTCCACGACGTCTGACCGAATCCACGGTCTTCACCCAGTAGCACGCTTCGAATCCACGAACGTACCTCGCTCCGAATCCACGAGAGCGGTTGCACCTTGAATCCACAAGGCCACGCGAGTCCACGCGCCGATTTTGGGGTAAATCGTTGTTTTTGGGTGGTGATGATCCGCCGAATACTTAGATCAAAGATAGATCGGAAATACCATCTAAGTATTCATTAGTTTGATTCAACTCAAGATGTGAGTATGAAAACCTAGAATCAAACTAATCAATATAGATGAAGAAACATAGAGTAATATCTAATGATTTCCTTTCTTCTCTATATGTGGATCTAGGCCGTATAAAAGATGACGGCTCTTTTTTATTCTGTGGATTTTTGGATTAACCCTAGAAAAAGATCATAGGGTCTATTTATAGGTTAGAAACCCTAGGAAGAAGATAAGGATCAAAAACTGTCCGTTTCTGGAAATTTTCACGACGGCGATCCGGATCGGATTAGCTGTGATCCGGATCGTCGTAACGAGTCAGGCAATTCCAGAAAAACAGGGTTCGGGATCCGGATTGTAATGCACGATCCGGATCGTTCATGAATTTCAGCAAATTCCCATGTTCGGGATCCGGATCGAAATGGCTATGATCCGGATCGGATTTGCCAATGAACAAACACCCTTCGGGATCCGGATCGGACTGTCTGATCCGGATCCTGAACATGTCCCATGTCCAGTTCTTGATTTTTATGCAATAAAAAATTCTTCCAAGTGTTTCTACACTACAAGAAGTATTCGGATCACCAAAAATATTTAGTTAAACTTACCTGATCCTTTTGAATTCTTCTTTCTTGAGATTGAGGTATATGATCCAAACTTCATTCATCTTCAATCTTCAAGACTTAACACTTTCACGAAATGCGCCAAAACAAAATCCGTAACATTAATCGCCGCGGCTGTGTGCGTGTGCACCCCGCTGGGCAGGTTGCGCGCGCTGCGCACCGTCGCTGTGCTGCTGCGCACCGCCGTTGTTGCTGCTGCACTGCCGTTGTTGCTGCCGCGCCGCACTGCTTGCGCACCGCGCCCCGTTGAGGGCCGTGCCCTGCCAGGCCGGCGCGCACTCTGCTGCGTGCGCGCCTCGCCTTGCCAGGCCGCTGCCGCTCGGTACGGCTGCGGGCTGGACTGCGCGATGCAGGGTGGAGGCCGCGCCAAGCAAGGTCGCCACGCCGCGCCGCGTCTGCCAGGCGCCGCGCTGGGCCTGTTGCACCCGAGAGATGCCCCCACCGTTGCCGTTGCCGCCGCCGCCGCCGCCACTGCCGCCGCGACAGAGACATTGACGGCGCAGTCCACGCTACGATACTGTTCGTCGGACAGCACGGTTCGTTTGACACAGTTTCGTTTGGCTATTTTTCTTGCACGGGTCTTTACCCTGGTGGCCGGACGCGACGGTGCGTGGCCCGAGGTGCAGTCTGTCTAGTTCCGAACACCGGTCGGGGCCACTGTTTTTTGCAAAGTGGATAAAGGTTTCTGATTTGCTCTTTTGGCGACTTCTTTGGTCTAGGTGACGTACGAGGGCATAGGAAAGGTGTAGGCACTTTTGTTCGTCGCTGTTTGAGGTGGGTACCCTATCCAGGGAAGAGTATACCGTCAGATGTCTCCCTTCCGATCCTTCTTCTTTTGTATAGTTCTTAATGGCATCTTTTAATAAGCAAGTATGATAGAATGGTTGTATGACACACCAAGAGGTAAAGCAAGATGACTGACCCCGACTTTCTTACTGAGTTTTATGCTACATCGGAGCGACTGAGTGTCGCGGGGAGGCTTACGGCATAGGTTTGATGATCGATATGCTCACGGCACTTGCACGCACACCAGCGGTTTGGCCACCGTGTGGTGTACTTTTTCGGAGAGGGGGCCTGATTGGACCCGTGGACCCCACGTGGCTATGTGCGTGGGGCCCCCTTGCGGCTATTTGCGGAGCTGCATTCGTGTAGTGGGGGGTTTCTTTCCACCAGGTTCTGAGCGGCACTATTCCTTTTTCCTGAGGTCCTCGGACCGACATGTGGTTTTGTTCTGGGTTCCCAGGAGAGATACGATTGGTAGCATGATGGGGTGTGGATGCTCAAGGTTACGGTTCGATTTATCGTTATTATTTCTGTACCTTTCTAGCATCATTTTTATAGTCTTGCTTGTCTTACTCTTCATGTCACTGGCTCCCACACTGTGACAGGTTTGGGGTTATGAATAATATGGATCTGAAAAGAGAAAAAACCACCTAGAGGGGAGGTGAATAGGTGTAAACAATAAACTCACCAAATCGTTGCGTAAAAAAAAAATAACCCAATGCGGAAAAAAAATAAAATACGCAAGATTTACGTGGAAAAAACTCCAATCCACTAAGATTAAAACACATACAAGGTGATATACCGTAACACTACGACTCAACCTTTTCCATACGTTCCAAGTGGATCTTCTCCGCTCGCTCGAACGCATCCTCGAATCCACGATGTCCAACGTCGAATCCACGACGTCCAACCGAATCCACGGTCTTCACCAATGTAGTACGTATCGATCACACGAACGTACCTCGCTACGAATCCACGAAAGCCGGTAGCACCTTGAATCCACAAGGCCACGCGAATCCACGCGCTGATTTTTGGGAAACATTGTTTTTGTTGTTTGATGATAATACGCCGAATACTTTGATCAAAGACTAGATAAGGAAAACACCCTGTAAGTATTCATCAATGTGATTCTACAAGGAAATAGTGAGTTTGAGAAAACCCTAGAACAACAATTGACACTATTATAGGGAACGGAATGAAACATTGCTAGATATGTTCTTCTTTCTTCTCTATATATGTGGATTAGTTTTTCTGTTGAATTTCTTAACCCTAAAAGATGTAAATAAGGGTTTATTTATAG